>CM077239.1:16152916-16737916 GCA_039654775.1 Spinibarbus caldwelli | reverse complement strand
AAACTTAACCTATGCAGTCTGAGCCAGAAAGAGACTTAATAATAATAACCAACTCTTTATTACCTTTGTTACCTTTGTTAGTGACATCTGCATATAATTCAAAGTCTAATATTTTAAAAACTAAAGCAGCACAAACGAACTTTTACCTTCACAAACCAGCACAAACGAAACAAACTAGACTATTTGGGGTGAATTTGGAGTATGTTGGGGGGCTGAGTGACCTCAGTGTAAGAAAATGAACTCAAATTTTCAGCTTCTTAGGGAATTGAATCTTACAATCCAGTCTGATTTTGATTTGACTGAACTGATTCAAAATTTATAGCTTATACTTTATCAACGGTTCATCCAGCAAATGTTAAAATCAGTATATCTTAACAATTTTTATATTTACATTATGCCCTGGCCAAGGTCATAATAACTGTTAATGATAGCTTAGCTCTGAGCTAGGTAACACAAGATCGGGGCAAATGTTTAGACTTGAAAATACACAACACGAGACAAGGATTCTTTATAAATGAAACAGACTTTATTTGCTATTCTAACACATTAAACTAACCTACCAAACACACATTCACACACACACACACACACACACATACACACACACAAGGTTCAGGAAATGAGTCGCTGCATTTGCACGAGGTTCCCAAAATTCTAGTACTAGCTACTAGTTCTTTAAATTCAACCTGAGAAAATTCATAAAGCAGAGATTTCAGCTTATCGTTACTGCTTTAGGATTAATTCGCCCAGTTCAGCAAGAGATGAAGATTTTGTTTGTTTTACTTGCGATTGAGTTGACAGCTGACAGTGGGCTTCCTCGATGGCTTGCCTGAGGGAATCCCAGGGCTGCAGATTGGCTGCTGAGGCGGTCGTTGAATGACGTCTTTCTAGGAAAGCCCTCCGTGATTGGTTAGTTTTCTAGTTACTTGAGAGTGATGTGCTTGGCGTTCTTCGGAAGTCTGTTTGCAGAGACTTTAGGCTTTGAAGATTTTTGCATGTCACAAAATTTGACGAAGTTTTGGAGTTCTGGAGTCTCGTTTGCTTGATGTTACAGCGTGTGAGCGCTTTGTAGCGTGGTCAACGAAGGCAAGAGAGCCAAAGATCGAGAGAGCAAGCGAGCGACTAAGGTTTTGTGTCCAGTTCTTAAGTGGGCTGATTTTGTCCATCCCTCGACGCAATCTTCCAATCAGACGTTGTTGCAGGACTTTAGCCAGGCCCCATACAGTTCCTTTTCATGCATAAATTAACATAATGTTTCATCCATCATGTGAGACCATCTCTGCAAGTTTTGTTAATAACTTCTATAAAATGTCGTACAAATAACACTGTTTATAATAGCCACTTTTCATCCATTTGAATGTTCTGCACTTAAGACAAGCTTTCATTCAACATCAAATATCAGGTATCTTGCATATACAGTGTACACTTACTAACTTTATCTACCAAAAGTGGTTATAATGCATAGATTAAAATACCACCGATTACAATAAGCACATCAAGCATATAGGAGACATAAACACATTATTTGGGGAGTATATTTGCTCTAATAGCAACAGTAATAACTGATTTTCCTTTAAAAAGAATCGAGTTTGTGTGTTCCTTTGTCTGCAAAGAAAAGAGTTGAAAGCGCAGAAGAGCAGGAAGCAGATGGTCAAAAGCGAGGGTCATGGGATGTCGGGCTGTATAGATCCTGTGCTTTTGTGGGCCTGAGGGTATCAGTGAATTGTCCTTTTCCGGTGGATATACTGGTCCATACATAGGGATCACGAGGATTCTCTCAACCACGCGTCACGAAAGGAAGAACCCTTTAGTTATTGATACAAAGAAAGCTTTGTTGCCTCCTGATTGAGTTAGTTCTTTATCACTCCTCTGAGTAGATGACAACGAGGCGCTGACAGGAAATTGACCCAGAACAAGTCAGGTGATAGTGTGATTAGTTTAGACCTCGTGATGAGTTGATTCAGTGGCGTATCTGTGTCTGTTTTTGACAGGAATCCTACATCAGAATGACCTATAAATATTATTTTAATATCTAAAAAACCAAAGCAGCACAAACAAAATTTTTTACAGCACAAACAGAGCACAAACGATTGAGACTATTTTGCCGACGTTTTGCATTGAGTGGGGGGCCAACTTCACGGAGGTAGCAAATCTTACTGCCGTGCAAAACATTCTGAGGTCATCGTCTACTTCACTGAGTGTACTAGTCTCAGCATACATTACAAGATTCAATAAATAGACTATTGTAAGGAAAACAAAGAAGCATTCTGAATTTGTTTTTGAGTTATTAAAATATATACAATTACATAATGATCAGACATGCAGACATACAAATACACTCCAGAGATGATGTTTACAATTGTCCATAATTTGATCGGCCTTGTGTGTGCGTGTGTGCGTGCGTGCGTGCGTGCGTGCGTGCGTGCGTGGGTGTGTGTGTGTGTGTTTAATCTTATTTAATTGTAAACAAATAGAGGCACATCTTATCTGCTGTCTGCTATCTCATCTTGCTTTTCTCATTTAAGGAATGTGAAAAAGGCAAAGGAAGAGATAAAGAGAGAAAAATTAAAAGTGAATGGAAAGAGAGGATTAAATCTAACCAAAAATCATTTGAATTGCCTATTACACTAATGATGATCACCCACGACACTCTCAAGTGCTGATTATCATTAGATTGTCAGAATAGAGACACTAAAATGACAATCCAGAATTATAAAATGAATGGCAAGGACAAAATTTGTGACAGTTTGGTGGTACCAACAATAACAACGGCTTAATTTAGAGGAGGGAAGTAATAGACCAGCTACTGGGATCTTATGTCCAGCTCAGCACAACGAAGGTGAGAAAAAGTGGATAAGAGAACCCTTCAGAATGATCTGTAGAGTATAAAATTACTTAAATAAGACAGAAAAACATGTAATAAAGACATTTTAAAAAATAAAATTCACTGTCTAAGGAAAGATTTAATTTGATGTCACTTGTGCTGCCATGTTTAGCTAACAAATATCTATATAAAAAATATTTATTTATTATGATGCATTATGATTCATAAACTCAGTAATTACAAGCCATTCAGAAAATTCCACACCACCTACATTACATTACATCTGAAACAGTGTTTCACATTTATTTTTATCTCTTGAAGGATTAGTTCTCCAAATGAAAATTTGCTGAAAATGTATTCATCATCAGGCCATCTAAGATGTAGAAAGATGTACATGAGATTCTTTGCAGTGAATGGATACCATCAGAATGAGATCCCAAACAGCTGATAAAAACCTCACAATAATTCACAATCAACACAAAACACCAAAATATCAGACCACAAAAATTCCAGTTAAAAAGTCCATTCCCTGTTGTCCTCTTACATCAAAATCCATATTATCCACCATATAATTTTTTTTTTTTTTTTTTTTGCTCGTAAACAGTTTAATCTGTGTTTTTTCTTTTTCTTTTTCCTTTTTTTTTTTTTTTTTTTTCCTGATTTAGACAAGACACCTTTTTCAAATAAGTGTTATAGATAGAGGACTCATTTTAGCCAGAATTTCAACGGTTTGAAGTTAAAAATCTCTTTTTAAATAACTTTCAGCAAATGTTCTTTTTCAGGTGAACTACTCCTCTAAGGGCATAATATAAATACCATATTGCCCATTTGCACACTAAAACTTTATACACCTTTAGTGAATATCTGGCTTTTGGAGGTACTTGCTGTATATAAATTAAATTTATGCATCTTTTAAAAAGCAACGATTAGCTTTGAAAAACTGACATTTCACCTTAACTCACATTATCCTTCCAGAATTCTCTGGATGATGAGTGATGTTCCATTTTTAGCTACATTCATTCAGTTTATTAGTACATTATAACTGTTCTTGGCCTTTATAAATTTGGTGTTGTGTTTCAGTGTATGTACAGTATAGAGCAGTGTTTCCCAACTCTGTTCCTGGAGGCACACCAACACTACACATTTTCCAACTTTTCCTAATCAAACACACCTGAATCAACTCATCAGCTCGTTAGTAGAGACTCCAGGACCAGAAATATATTGGTCAGATAAGGGAGACATCCAAAATGTGCGCTGTTGGTGTGCCTCCAGGAACAGGGTTGGGAAACACTGGTATAGAGTTTACTATAAGTTTAGAATTTAGTATTGGAATTTCACAAGTACTGGAAGAATGTGATTAGAAAAATGTTTGTGGAATGGTAATGTACAGGAGCTAATATATGATTTCACAGTCTGACATATTCATTTGTATTTGCATTTAGAGACCTGGAGAAACAGAGACAAAGGTGAAACTTGTCATTTGTTTTCAATGCGTATTCAAGCCTTTGTGGTTTTAGACACTGTCCTGACAGCCATAAGGGTTTTTTTTTTTTCTTTCTATACTGGTATAGTTGGTGAGCATTTGAAAACTGCATGATATAAAATAGATTAGCTGTGGTAGTGTATTTATTGGTCCCACTTTATATTAGGTGGCCTTAAAAACTATTTACTTACATCAAAAAATAAGTACAATGTACTTATTGTGTTCGTATTGTATTGCAAAACACTTGTTGCTATTGAGGTCAGATATGGGTAAGGTTAGGGACAGGTTTGGTGGTATAGGTTGGTTTAAGGGTTGGTTAGTAATTAACTGTGTAATTATAAATGTAATTACAGAAACTAAGGACTCAGAGGACTCGAACGGCCATGGTAAAAGATTCATTTTGTAATCAGTGACCCATTTTTGTGTTGATTTTGATGTTTGATTTGGATTATTGTCCTGATGGAAGATCAAACCACGGCCCATTATAAGATTTCTAACAGAGGCAGTCAGGTTTAGATTTTTTATCTGTTGGTATTTGATTGAATCCATGATGCCATGCATCCAAACAAGATGTCTAGGACCTCTGGCAGAAAAACAGGCCCACAACATTAAAGATCCAGCAATATATTTAACCATGGGCATGGGGTACTTTTTATCCCTGTTTGTACTAAACCCATCTGGTGGGTTTGCTGCCAAAAAGCTATATTTTTAGTTTCATCTGACCATAGAAGCCAGTGCCATTTGAAGTTCCAGTCGTGTCTGACAACTGAATATGCTGGAGTTTGTTTTTGGATGAGAATTTTTCATGAAACTCTCCCGGTCAACATGTGCTGATGTAGGGGCGGTTTTATTTTTTACTTTTTTAGGTTTCTGACCCCAAGACTCAACTAATCTCTACAATTCTCCAGCTGTGATCCTTGGAGAGTCTTTGGCCACTCAAACTCTCCTCCTCACCGTGCATTAGGACGATATAGACACATGTCCTCTTCCAGGCAGATTTGTGACATCTTTAGTTGATTGGAACCTCTTAATTGTTGCCCTGATAGTAGAAATAGGGATTTTCAATGCTTTAACTCTTTTCTTACAGCCACTTTCTATTTTGTGATGCTCAACAATCTTGTTCTGCACATCAGAACTATATTGTTTGGTTTTATTCCTTGTGATGGATGATTAAGGGAATCTGGCCTTTGTGTTCCTCATACTTATAATCCTGTGGAACAAGAGGTCATGGCTGGACAATTTCATGCTCCTAGTCACCCTGGTGTGCTAAAAATGTAAATAAGTATGGGAATATACTTCAGAGATATTTTACTCATAAGAATTTCTAGGGGTGCCAATAATTGTGGCCAACATGTTTTTTAGAGAAACGTTTTTTAGAGAAAAACATTTATTTCATCACGAGATTTTCTCCCCACTTTCAATTGTTTTACTTCAATGATAGATTATAATTTTGTGAATTTTTTGAATGAAAGATTAAAAGGATAAACAATTCAGATTTATTTTCACAGCCGCTTTTGCTCATATTTACCAAGGGTGCCAATATTAGTGGAGGGCACTGTAATATAAAGTGGGACCTATTCATTCACTCTTATACAATCATAAAGCAGCCTTTGTTTTAAAGATCCTCTAAAAAACTGCCATTTGTTGCTTCCATGTGCCAGTGTTTGCATACAATCTTCACCACCCCACTGCCACCAGTTTGCTGACCGTGTGTAGGCTCCTCATCCCTGCTGTCTTCCTCCAGGCGAAATATGACGTTTGAGCAAAAATCTGTCAAGCCTAAACAAGATCACTAAATAACAAGCAAATTTCTGGGACAGAAATCTCCCTGGTGAACAAGTAGCCAGTACTGCAACATGATGATTTTTATTTTTATTTTTATTTTATTTTTTGTGATACTTTTTCCAGGATTCTTTGATAAATATAAAAAGTTAAAAAGAACAAAACTGAAATTTTGTGTTACAATATACACTACTATTCAAAAGTTTGGGGTCCGTATTTTTTTTTTCTTTATTTTTCTTTCTTTCTTTATTTTTCTTTCTTTCTTTCTTTCTTTCTTTCTTTCTTTCTTTCTTTCTTTTAAAGAAATTAATACTTTTATTCAGAAAGCATGTTTTAAATGGATAAAAAAAAGTGATGGTAAAAACTTATGTTGTTAGAAAAGATTTCTGTTTTGAATAAATGCTGTTCTTTTAAACGTTTTATTTATCAAAGAATCAAAGAAAAATTATCACAGGTTCCAAAAAAATATTAAGCAGCACAACAGTTTCAACACTGATAATAAATCAGCATATTAGAATGATTTCTGAAGAATCATGTGACACTGAAGACTGGAGTAATGACCAATATTAGAAATTACAATAATATTTCACAATATTGCTGTTTTTTCTGTCTTTTTGATCAAATAAATACAGCCTTGATCAGCATTAAAAAACATTAAATATCTTACTGATCCCAAACTTTTGAAGGGCAGTGTATACTGTATATTCTCAGTCTGGTCCATCTATATTCTCAATCTTCATTAAAAGTGACTCATTTGTTGATAATTTTATTTATTTATTTATTTTATTTTATTTTATTTTATTTATTTTTTTTTTTTTTTGCATTAAGTCCTGCGTTTATTAGCAGCTGTAGAGGAAAGATGCCTGGAGGATGAATAATAACTCTTTTACCTTTGATGGCTGACTCATGATGGTTTTTGGCTAAGCCACACTCTCAAAGATGAGGTTATAGGAAATGCTCAGTGGCGAGCACATTTAGTTTACTGACATAAATGACAAATCAGAAGTCTAACTCAGATGTTTGAAAAATGTTTAAAATAGGCTGGGTGGGCATACTGTATATGGCCAAAAAAATTATTGGTATGTAAATTATCTCTGAAGAATGTTTCTAAGGTTCTGGGAATTGTGGAAAGCATGTGGACGGCATACAAAAGACCTTTTTTTTATTTTTTGACTTGTCACTTTAATGGAGGTATTTAACCATAAAATGAATGGATCTTGACAATATCATGGTGCTGTATTCTTTCTCTGAGAAAAGGTCTTTAAAATCGGCTTCTGAGTATGAATCAGTGTACATTTCTGACAGACTGATTGGGGTTATCATATTATTCCTGAAGCATTCTTTCTGCACTATAGAAATTTTACTTATGAATAATACTGGAATATATTCACTACTTCATCTACACAAATCATATGTACATGGCATACATAAAATATTTTGTTTGTTCAAAACATAAATTGCTCCAAAGCAGAAGGTAAGCATATAGGAAGGCAGAAGTCATGGTGATGTAGCCAGTTTATTGGGTGATTTATATTTTGGAGTGAAATATGCATGCACTGAGTACAGAGAGACTGTGTAAGGCATGTTAAATGATGCAACTTTATTTTTAAATTCTACATTGATTAACACGTTAACAAACTTTGATTGGCTTAAATTTTGTCCAAAAAATGATTAATAAATTAATGTTTTTTTCTTATTTCTTCACATGCCATTGTGATGTGCGACAATTCTCAGTCGATAAAATCAATAAGATATTTAATATTCCTTCAGTGCTCTACACTTGTCAATGCACTAAATCACCACAGTTTTTTTTTTTTTTTTTCACATACGAACAAAAGGCCGAAGTTCAGACAGGCCAGCTGAGACATCATCTATTTCAAAAAAGGAATGACAGCTTTTCTAAATTGGCAAGCTTTTTCTAAACAGGAAGACAAAAGCTGTACAAAGAAAATACTGGTGGAAATCACTCCAAATCTGAATGACAGCAGGAACATTTGGGAAAATTACTGCTTTCCTCATGTGTCCCACATTCTGGTATTATTCAAATCAGATGCAGAGAGTGCCTCAGCAATTTAAAGCTGTTATATGTATGTATGAATCCAAAATTAGTTTTAAATCAAAAAAGACAGAATCCAGAAAGTATATATATATATGAGACGTAGCCTCAATTATCTTTTCATTTTACCAATCAGAGGTGATGTTCATAGGTGTGAATTTGGGTGAAAGGATGTCATCTACACATTTTTTGTAGATCTTGACTTCAGCTCTCCATGTTCTCTGCAAAATAACGCTTATGAGAAAAAGAGTATGACTAATTTTCTTTTCCTCTAATGGGTATTTATGAAAGACTTACTTTAGGGGATATAGCACGTCACAATCACTTTTGTTTCACCAGTGGGTTGACGAATCGGCAGTCTGAAGAAATGACGTGCTGTCAGATTTCACTACGGTGGCTCATGAATTTTGCTCCAGGACACTTGTTTCTCCTCATCCACTTGTAAAGGAGGGAAATTACCTCAATCAATCATGTCAGGGGCCCGACTGAGACCAGACTTCATTAGGTCAGCAGCTTGGACACCAGTCATACTTATTTTTTATTTCTATTAGCTTCTTTTTTGGCTTTTCCCCTCATTCAGACCTTTAAACCGCACAGCTCCTGATGCATTGCAGTGATGGTCTCACAGGTCATTAAAGTGGAAATGAACAAGAGGTCTGTGTCTGAAGTCTTGTGTGCCAGTCAATTCTTCATGGAAGCTTTGGTTAGGCTGTGCAGAAATAAGAGGTGTTATTGAATGCCAGCAGGTAGCCACCCAATTGGCTATTACACTCACAAAATTATGCCAATAGTCAATTCACATTTGAGTATAGCATACACCCAAACAACTCTAATACACACCCTATGACAAAATCTCCAGTGAGCCAGCTATTTCCACAATGATGGTGTGTTTTCATCCATATTTTTAGTCTGTGTCGCACCTCTCATCATCTCCCTCTCTTTTCAGCTCTCTCTTGTTCTGTGTCCCTGCGTTTCTCTCTCCATTCTGTTCTCTCTGCTGGTGCCAGCATGAGTTCTGGCCTGGGTGTGTTTTTGCTGCTCTCCTTCCCGACAGCTTGACAGCGGGAAACTGACCGTCATTTTCCCCCTCAGCAAATAATTTCCCAGGCCATACCAAGCCCTGCCAGCTAAACCCTATGGGTGCTCTCATCTTTACCTTTTAAAACCCCATATAACCGCAGTTTTCTGTCTTGTGTTGACATATTACTGAATTAAAACAGGAAGTTTGGGGAGGGACATATCAAAAGTTTTTTTTTTTTTTTTTTTTTTTTTTTTAAATAGCCAATAGCCTTTAAATTTTCATTCCAGAGAGCATTCCAGAATGCAAGATGCATCATGGATATTTTGAACCTGTTTTCCATGAAGATAAAGACAGTAAATTTTAAAATAAATGTATATTTAAAAAAATAATAATTTTCAACATCAAAAATGTCACATGCAAGAAATCACTTAGCATTATTATGTTTGAGGTTTATGTCATTATACTTGATGTAGTCTTTAGATGTATCCAGTGATCAGAGTTTTGGTTTAAGTAAATAAAGGCACACATTTTTAATGTCTTCGTCATATACAGTTGAAGTCAAAAGTTTACATACACCTTGCAGAATCTGCAAAAACAACTGAGAGACTCATATGCAACTATTACAGAAGGTTCAAACGCTCACTGATGCTCCAGAAGGAAAAACTATAAAATAAGAGCCAGGGGTGTAAACCTTTGAACAGAATGAAGATGTGTACATTTTTCTCATTTTGCCTAAATATCATATTTTTTTCATTTAGTACTGCCCTTCAGAAGCTACAGAAGATACTTACATGTTTCCTAGAAGACAAAATAAGTGAAAATTACCCTGATCTTCAAATTCAAAAAGTTTTCACCCCCCGGGTCTTCATGCATTGTCTTTCCTTCATCAGTGAGCGTTTGAACCTTCTGTAATAGTTGCATATGAGTCCTCAGTTGTTTTTGCAGATTCTGCAAGGTGTATGTAAACTTTTGACTTCAGCTGTATATGATGAAGAGATTAAAAATGTATGCCTTTATTTACTTAAACCAAAACACTGATCAATGGATACATATAAAGACTACAAAAGACTACAAAGTGTCCCTCAGTTATCCTCAGTGTGAAAAGATGGATCTTATAATCATACAGTCATTGTTGGAAAGCATTCAAAAACACAAAAATGCCGAAAAACCACAGAATTTGTGGGACCTGAAGGATTTTTCTGAAGAACAGCAGGCAGTTTAACTGTTCAGGACAAACAAGGGACTCATGAATAACTATCACTAAATGAACAAAAAATAAAAAACAGCTGTGGATCATTCAGGTAACAACACAGTATTAAGAATCAAGTGCATGTAAACTTTTGAACAGGGTCATTTTTATAAATTCAACTATTATTTTCTCTTGTGGACTATATGTAAACATCTTTTATGTGAAATATCTTATTCTGGTCAGTACTAAATAAAAAATAACATGCATTTTGCATGATCCCCCTTATTTTGGTAAAATAATTAACATTTTGCAGACTCTGCAAGGTGTATGTAAACTTTTGACTTCAACTGTACAAAGCATAGAGTAATTTTACACAACATTTGTATGCTGTTTGAAGCTTGAAATCCCATTGGCTTTCAGAATATTGATAAAAGCAGTTGAAACATTCTTCAAATATATATTTTTGCTGATGCACAGAAAGTCATAAATTTACATTTATGCATTTGGCAGATGCTTTTATCCGACTTACATTGCATTACATTTTTTTCATTAGGTTTTGGTTTCCCTGGGAATCAAACTCATGATGACGCAAATTGCCAGTGTCATGCTGTACTGTTAGCTACAATAAGGCTTTATGCCATAAGACAGAGTTTTTTGGGTGAACTATCCCTTTAAATGGTTTGTGTGATGTAAACAAAATTGTGATCAACATCTCAAATTTCAACCCACACGTCAAGACCACTGCACCACTGAGAACCACTTTTCAATTTTACATGGTCTTCTATGGGATTTGTTCAGAAACACCTTTCCACACTCTCACTAATCAGCTGTGGATTTGATGGCTCATTAGCGTGTGAAAATGTCATGGATCTGTCTAGTGACAGAGTGCTTTCTCAGTGAATGTGACAGATCTGCTGATGCGGCTAACCGGAGGCTCATACCTCAAGTGCTGAAACACAAAAATAGGTCAGTCTGCACCATCTAGTCCTCTCTTTCAACTGTCTTCAATAGCCTAATGAGCTGCTGTCCTTTAGCTACACAATGTCACTCACATGGGCTTTCCAACTTGTCATACTTTGGAGAGCCTTCAGCTCTTTGCTCCCAATACAAATTAAGACTCTGAGATAACTGCACCGTACACTCAAACAGGATGACAGCCTATATTTACAGTACTGTGCTGTCATGAGTGTCTTACAAAAAGAAAAACAAAGGAGCATTTGTTCATTACTTATTTTGAGGCATTTTGGATCCAATGAAGCCTATGCAACCACTATACGGAAGGAAAAATTGTGGAAATGTGTGATTCCCCCATTTAAAACAAATAAATAAATAAATAAAAAATAAAAACAATTGTGGCAACAAAGAAGAAATTATGTTTAATTAACAAGGTTCGGGAGGAGCACGATCAGATAATAAATCAATTCCGCACAGGTGCAGCTCGTTAGTTAATCATCTTAACTAGCACAATACGTGTATATACAGTATATATATATATATATATATATATATATATATATATACAGCCAACTTCTGTCCCACGACAGTTTTCCGGCATCCCTCCTCCACCCCAACTCCTCACACTTAATCTATTCTCATCCCATATTAGGGATAGGGGGAGTTCTCTGGGTTCGGGCTCTATTCCGAGCTCGGAGCCCTCCCTCTGGACAGCACGCCAAATATGCTTATTAATTGCTCAATCCAATTATATGTTAGTGCGAACTCGTGGAATACCATTCGAACCCATTCAACAGGATAATGGGAATTAAAAAATAAATAAATCATTTTCAAATTAAATCGATCTTCACAAAAATCTTGAAGTGCCCCTATTATGCCATTACGAATATTGCCTTTCATGCAGTGTGTAATGTGAATGTAAACAATCTGCAAAGTTGTAAAGCCAAAAGTGCACGATAAATAAATTTGCCTCCTAAAGAATGAATCGACACTGAACGGCCACGAACAACTTGACCTGCCCTCACTGTAGCTTGTTTGTGGAGTTAACGTCATGTCGAGAAGTCGCTGTGTCTTGCGCTGTGAAAGTAAATTTATTTTCACTTCCAAAAGAGGAGGCTGCAAAAGATCAGTGATTAAAATACATATTTTCTGTACCACACCAGTACAGCCCCAATCTTTTTTGTGTTCACATCATTTTACTGACGACTGCTTCTCTAATATTGGGGAGCTCAATGCGGTATTCACAAAACACTTGCTCTTGAAAGATAGCTCAGTACCCTGTTTATTTGGACCAGCTGGCTCCACTGAATCACAACGTGTAAGTATGATAAATAATAGACGTTTACATTTTCTTTACATTACAAAATACAGAATAGAGAATGGGAATCTACATCACACCGCATTACATTCTGTGTAATGGTCACCATGTTTCAGGAGCACACAGTGTAAACAAACACAAATCACCGCAGAAAAAGCCGACCATTTCATATGAATAATTTTTGGAAAACAGTTTACATAAGCTTACGATAAAACCGACTAATATGTAAATCTCTTTAAATTAAAAAAAATCAGTCAGTTGTGTATCTGAGATGCTGTAAATATTCATTACATAGTATTCCGTCTCCTTCACTGAAGTGTTACTCATATAACCCCTAAAACCCTTACAAAAATTAATCATGGTTTTATTATAGTAAACGTGTAGTAAGCATGTTATTGGTGTATTAATTAACATTTGTATAACCACAGTTTTACTAAAAATACCATGGTTAAACTGCGGTTAATGTAGCAAAACCATGGTTAATTTGGGGTTACCATAGTTTAACTATTTGTTCTTTTGGTTTTATTTGTTGTAAAACCATGGTTAATTTTCTTAAGGGAAGAATAAATACAATATAGCTAGATCTCAAACGATGGATCATTTATCATCGTTATATATCGTTATATTGCCCAGTCCTAAAACTGCTCAATGTGAAAGCATTAAGTAATAACTATAAAGCTGCTTTGAAACGATGTGTATTGTGGATGCTACACTAAATAAATAACTTGACTTGAATGAACAAAGTTGAAGATGCCTTACTATTAATTATGCAAGGACGCAGTGATCAAATAAATTAATGGGCTTAATCCGTACAAGTTCCCGGAAATCAACGAGCTTCCCCAAATAACATTTCCAGATACGATTTTCTTCTTTATTTGTGTTATAAGCACTTGTAGTTCAATGCAAATCAGTGTACCTATAATATAATAAATCTACATAGATCAGTTACAAACCCACATTTTATTTAAATTGTTTACATTACCAAGTTTCAGGTTCATTTTCATCCGAGTTCCGTAGTGAAAGTAGACATTTTACATTATTTATGTTTATATTATTCAACTTGAGATCACGTTGGAATGTTTCATGCTTACTGTATCATCAGTTGCCATAACCTTATCAATGTCACGCTTCGCCTACTGTGGCGGAGACAGGGAGACGAAGGAGCGCGGAAACCAAGGAGTTTTAACATCAACAGTCTTTATTCATCCAATTCTCAAGGAACACAGAACAGGCAGGAACACACACGTAGGTCGAGGGGTTGATGTACAATACCGGATGCTGGACATAGAAAGACACAGGGCTTAAATAATCAACTAAATCAGGGAGAAACGAGACACACCTGGAATCAAATAGAACATAATCAGGGACAGGAGCAGGAAAAACCAAATATGGGCACATGAGGGAGGAAAACACACAAGACACAGGAACACAGGGCTGACAATCAATGCCTGCATGAAATACCTCTGCTTTTTCAGATTTCTAGCACGGAAAAAGCATGTTTTTCACACCGGACATGAGAAGGGCTATGGCAATTAATGATACAGTAAGCCTTAACCATTCTAACGCGATCTTATGTAGAACAATATAAACATAAAATAATATAAAACATAGCATGTAGCACTACCACCCAGTCTCTACTGTAGCTCCCGTGTCCTAAATTCCCAGAATGCATAGTGCTGTGACGGCACATTCCCATTCTCTATTATGGTAATGAGAGTATCATTTTCAGCACACGTTGTACACGGTAGACCAATCACAACAGACTGGTCCATCTGACCAATCAGAGCTGAGTAGGCTCACTGAAAGGAGGGGTTTAGATAGACTGAATCTTAGAACTGCTTTGAACGAATTGTTTGAGAATCGTTGGAACATGGAATGATATTAAAAGCATATATTGTGAAAACAAAAGCGTTTTTTGACCTTGCATGCATGTAAAACTAATGCAGGAGACTCCCAAAACAATATTAGGAATCTTAAAAATGGCATAATAGGGGCACTTTAAAATATTTTTATTTATTTATTTTTTATTTTATTTTTTTTTTCATTTAAAGAAATTTAATAAATTGAATGCTAAAACAATAATGCACACTAACTGGTAACATCCTTGAATGGCTGAGTATGACAAACACTAACTCACTGCGTTATTGAAAAATAAAAATATTGTAAGCCAGTATGTTACTGTACGAAAAAAATTGACTCATTGGTTGCCAAAAGTGGTTGCAAACTGTAAAACAAATAAAAATAAAATAGCTTTTACAGTAATTCACAATTAACATTTTCCAAAGGCAAAGAATCTCATTTCACCCACCCTTGTTAAGAGCTGAAACAGGGTTAATGAAATTACCTTTGTCAGTGAAATGGCTAAATGACTTATTTTTTAAGAGTTTCAAGCCTTAATTTTTTTCATTTTCATGGAAAGTGCCTATTAGTGTCTCAGCTACCCTGTCTCTCATAAGACTGCAGACAATACTGTATCTAGGTCATCTTATTCAGCTAATCAAAAGCAAGCAGTCTTTTAACCTTTTGCGCCAGGTTTATGATGGTTTCTAAGCAAACAGAGGCTTGGTTTTTCATTTTGAATAACCTATCTCTGCCTTTATCTCCCATGTAATTTCAACCACAAATATGGGATTAGCATTGCAAGGTCACTTTGCTTGGTTTGATAATTGTAAATCTTGTAATATTACTCACATCAGATTCAAATATTCCTCTCTGCTCATAGCAGAGGTGAAAACAGACCAGACTCTTTTGATTTTTCACAAGAATTCATACGTTTACATTTCTACATCAAGTTTCTTCCACTATTCTGAGTATGAAAGTACCGAACTTGGCATGCAACCAAGTTTGGATTGTCAAATGAGGGCTAATGGGACTAATATAGCAGCATTATATCCCCCCACACAAGATAACTTTTCCCACATGCCCCTGAGAAGATAAAGACTTGGCAGTGGATGCTAGCAGCCAAATGAATACAGGAGCTGGGGGAAATGGTGATGTTAATGAAAGCATTTTGGACAAAATGGCATAAAGCCTCCTTATCGCCACTGAGCAAATAATGTGTTAGTGTGACTTTGCCCTCAGCGAGCAGGCTCTTTTGCTTTCTCTCCTGCAGATCAAAGTGTAGGATCCAGGAGACAAACAGCTCTGCTGCATACAGAGCGCTTGCTGGAGAGGGATGGAGGGCAGCAGCAAAATAAAAGAGAAGAAAAGATTACTCAGAGCACAGATAAATGAAGAGAATGGAGGATGCGGTACAATGCAGTACGTTATAGTTAAACCTCTGCAAACAAGAAATGATTTGGAGTACAAGTGCAATGGCTTTGTTTGTCCTGTTTCATTCTGCTTGTTTTGAAATATGTGTGACGTGATGAAGGGAGATGCCTACTGGAGAGAAGCTTTCTGAGCCAGACAGATTAAAATGGTTACATTGAGCTAAAACGAGGATTTCTAAGTTTTATTCAGGCTAAGAACTCTTTGTCGACTGTGTGATCCCACATACTGTGTAAACCCTGGCCTGCATTTATATACTATACTCTGTCATTATGCTTACATTGCATTGTCAATAAAATATTAATTTATGTAAAGAGTTTTACACTTTTTATACATTTCAAAAATAAGCATTATATATCAATATAATTTAATACAAAATAATATTATTAATATTACATTTTATATAAAAGAATTATATTCATATGAATATTACAAATTATGATCTTTCAGTAATAACTTTTGACTAATCAATCATTCTACAATTTAGGCTACATTTCAAGTCCAGTGTTTATATTTTATATTTATATTTTTTTCTAACTTTTTTCTTTTAGGAAATTCATATTTTATCCATTGAGGGAAAGCATATTATAATCTCAAACAAATATTTTTGCATGCTACTGTATGTTTCAGTTTGTTTAAAACTGCCTTGATATATCTTAAATTCTAGTTTTTGCAGTGCCTGTTTTTGAAATGACTGAATCTCTAAAATAGCGAATAAAGAAATGTTAAAATCAACATAATCAATATTAAATATTTTTCTATTATTTCTAACTCTTAATACTTCAGAAAAAAATGTTTTTTTAATTGTTAAAATTTAATTTAATATTTTATTTTATAAATATTTTATTCTGCTTACATCCACAAAACTTCTGTCAACTATGTTACTGACCAAACAACCCCCTGCAACTAAAAAGTGGTTTATCACAAAACCTTACGACCAGCATCATGTTGTTATATTCCTCTGCGTTGGACATTTTGAACACATTATTATGTGTTTATTTCAGTATTTTATCTCCAAATACCTTGTGTCAATGAGTATATTAAGTGACCGTTGACTGGTACATTTTTATGGTTTGGAATATTCATATTATTTCAATTCAGGTATATATTCAAATTTGAGATTAACCTAATAAGAAAATGTAGTGCCAGTCAAAATGGTGAACTAATAATGAAGTAAGAATGGGTGAATTATTTTATATATAATTTTTGCATTATAAAATGTATTAATATTTAACACGTATTTATTTAACAAAATCTATTAAAGATCAAACTATAATTATTCCCTGCAGTACTGCTGTGGACCACCTGTTGAAGACCCCTGAACAAACATGAAAGTATAAACTAGGGGTGTCCCCGACTAAGGATTTTCATAGTCGAATCGGAATTTTCGAATCTTGCCGATAGTCGACTGATAGTCGAATCATATGTTTGGGGGCGGGGACAAAATACATTACCAAGATTCAAGTCAGACATTCCGCAGTCATAAATACTGATGTTAACACACAGGGAAAATCTGTAACGGATGACTCGCAGATACAAAAATATACTTATTATTATAGACTTTCTGCACAAAATGCCCCGAATGCATGAATGTGTCTGCGTGGCTCTGAATGAACTCCTTTTGTGGACGCGTCCTTCACGCAACAACGTACAAAAACACGGCAACTAAACTCTAAAAATTCACAGCGTGTTCTCATTATGTTATGTATATGACAGTTCCAGTCATAGTTATTAATATTCTGCATTGTTGTTTGGCCTGCTCGCGCTGCGCGCTGAAGAGATAATCACAGTAGTCGCCTACTACAATAAAGTGCTTTACTGCAGCTCAACTCAACCAAACGCATCTTATACGAGATAAATAATATATACACAATATATATAAACCGGCTGAAATGTTTTGAAATCACTTGTACCCTACTTGATCGAAAAAATCCAGTCTTTCACTCTACCTGTGTCAGTTTGAGTCTTAAATCCCGGCCGCCAAGATGTTCCTCTGTCGGTCACAGATTATGGAAAGTGAAACTTAAATCTATAGGGGTGGTTGGATTTATTCACGCACGTTAAAATATTTATTTAAAGCTTCTTTCTTTTCAGATTCTTATTTACAGCATTATCTTAGGCTGTATATTAACTTATTGGGAGAAAACCGGTATTTCTATGTGAAATCAGACATTTGAGCACCCCATATAGCCAAAATGGCACAATCATAACACCCCGCGAATATTCGACTGTGAGATTGGGAGTTGAATCAGGCTCCTCCTATCGAAGCATCGAATCGTCAACTATTGTGGGTCACCCCTAGTATAAACGGTATATAATGTAGAGTTTGTTTTCATTCGAATGACAAAAAAGATACATGCCCAAATTGAAATGTACATCTAATACTGATTATATGCCATATATACTCTTTTACGGCATAATACTGGTGCTAAACACCATACTTGTAACACACAGAGGAACCTATGAGCCAATTTAATGTGGGTCATGAATTATAGGATAATTTACCATCCTTCACTGATCTTTGAGGATAATCAGCATTCTCAGCACCAGTACGATTGGACAGTATCCATCTAGAATTGCAGAAGCATGCTGGCTGAAACAGAAGTTATATTGCAGCCAACTGAAGTGTGAAAGGCAGGTTTTTCATGCACATATGGGGTGATGCAACTCCAAAACACTCTGGTCAGTTGAGAAACATTCAGGCATATGGGCTGAGGGTGAGGTAGAGGTCATAAAGACACTAGAAAGTTTGGCTTTGCTCCACTTCTAGAGGGCAAAAGTATCTGCTCATCTTTTGATGACAGAAATAAAAGCTAATGTTTAAGCCTTGAGAACTTGTTTGCCCGGAGAGAAGCACAGGACACAGATTCATATAAAAAGGATTGCAAAACTTGCTCTCGTCACAAAGTCAAAATATTGGACATGATCAAATTCTGATTCACCAGTAGCAACATTATCAAGTAATATAATATGTCATGCATATTGCAGACAGATATGAAGAATTGTTTTACATAAGCGGTATGAAAATAAATCATGATAAATCTCATACACTTCAATTTCTTTTTAGCTTTAAGGAGTTAGTGCATATGAAAATATCTATCACTGTAATGCAAGGGCAGGTACATATGAGCCATTGACCTCCAGTCCTCTGGAGCCAATAAGCTCTGTCCTCACGTCCTTTCTGCTATCTCTTGCTGGGTATAACAGATAAAGGTGGATAAACAGCATTTCTTCTGACGCTGAGCTACTGTGGAGATTTACATTTTTCATGGCTGATATGGTGTGGAAATGTAGCACCTGAAATCCTACTGTCAGTACGATCAGCTAATTTACAGAAATGTAAAGGGACTCCTGTGCTTACTTTTTATAACTTATGATTTACTATCAAATGTTACTGTTCATGTTAAATAAATACATAGAAAAACCTTCAAACAACTGGTGCATTAAATTTTATAATAGGTGAGGACGGGGTTGTCACATTTTTTATGCAGTGAATATTTGCCAGTTTGGGTTTATTTTGGAAAGTCAGTTTCTGCTCATAACTTGACTAAATAAAATGGCTAGTTCATTAAACACATTGAATAATTTTTACCTGCTTTTGGGGCAATGGAAACCTGGCATTAAACAGCCTAGTGTAGATTGATTTAAATAGTAAAACAATTATAACACACAAAACAAATAATGAAACAGCAAAAGTGTAAAAGGCAAAATTTTGGGCCAACATAAATGATAATGAATTGCATTACATAAAAATTACAATAAATAAAACATTCGCTACCACTTGCTTAGTGGTGAGCGATATGACCCAAATCTTATGTCATGATATGAGTAATTTTATTTCACGGTAACGATATATATCTCAACATAGTTTCTTTTTACTTTAAATAAGGTCTTTATGATATAAAAAAATTTGATAGACATTTCATAATTCTTGTCACCAGTGTAGTCAATGCTTGTGTTTACACCAGACGCGCCGTGGCACGTTTCAAAAGCGTCCCAGAAGCGGCTCTCCGCGCCGCTTCGCTATAGGCGCCTAGTCTATTTCTGACTCACGCCGCGTCCAAACCGCACAGCAAATACAAAATAAAAGTCAAAAAATCATGTCAATTTCAAAATAAACACCCTGTGCAGACTCCCAATTGTATTTCACATCACTATATTCTTGCTAGGAGGCCAGAAATAGATGACGAGAGGTTCATCCTCAAAGTTGGAAAACACACATTATGATATGACACCGCAAATCCTTTTTACAAATTCCAAAAAGAACAAGGCATGGGGTTAAATTGCAGTAGTTGTGAGAGTGGAATAAACAGAATTCAACCGGACAAAATAAAAACATTTAGCCAACCATGTTAGAACAAAAATATCAAGAAAAACAACTTTGGACAGGCAAATCACGTGGTCCTGCCGCTTCGCTTCTGAAAAGCTTCTGGTGTAAGTTGGCACCGTGTGGAGGACGGAACAAAACCTCTTCGGAGCCGTAACGCACCGCAGACGCGTGCAGTGTAAATCAGGGGTAAGACAGCGCGCGCATATAGAGAATTGAGTTTCAAAGGCTTAAAATCACTTGTTTTTAACCCGCAATCAGGGGCGATTCTAGGATTTTCATTTTGGGGGGGCTCAGCCCCCAATGAGGGTATATATACAGGTGCATCTCAATAAATTAGAATGTCGTGGAAAAGTTAATTTATTTCAGTAATTCAATTCAAACTGTGAAACTCGTGTATTAAATTAATTCATTGCACACAGACTGAAGTAGTTTAAGTCTTTGGTTCTTTTAATTGTGATGAGTTTGGCTCACATTTAACAAAAACCCACCAATTCACTATCTCAACAAATTAGAACATGGTGACATGCCCAGTGGCGGACTGGCCATCTGGAGCACCGGGAGTTTGAGGACTGGCCATGGAGCACCGGGCCTCTGTACAATGTGGGCCGGCCCTTTGTGTAAGTATATATATATATATATATATATATATATATATATATATATATATATATAAATATAAATGAATTGTAGTAAATGTACGTATATCCTTCCATTGGCCCAGACGAATGGGCCGCGCGCCTTGATTCAAAAATTCTAACTAATGTAGCGCGCTCCGGCTCAGTGCAGCGGCTCAAAAGCGCTCGTCAATGTCAAAATGTTTGAAAAAGCCAATCAAAGTGTAGAAGGCTGGATTTACTGCAGACGCTGAACTGCGTGCGACTTGAATGCGAGCTGAGGTAAACATGAAGAGACAATTCAGCAATATTTGCCAACCGTTTACGATAAAAAACAAACAAACAAACAAAAAACAATGTTAAACGACAGATATTAATTTTCAGGAATGCAAACTACTACAGGCCTTTTCGAATTACGCAGATTTTAATGCCATTTACGTTATTCGTCACAATGTGCATAATATAGCAGTGTTCAGCAGACATGAGATAAGAGTTAATGCATATCTCTATATAGGCTTTCTTCCGTGATTTCACGTGTCTAAGAAAATGTTTAAAAATCTATAAAAATCATTCTCAGTCTTACTCTAGAGCACTGTAAATCTGAAGACTTTTGCTTTCGAGTGCTGTGCATAGGAAAGTGATTTATATGATAGGCCTAATAAAAATAAGTTGCTTATTAATTCACATGCATTATTTTATATACACACTGGTGGTTAAAAGTTTGAAATAAGGCTTTTTATTTATTTATTTGCAAGAAGATTGCATTTCTTTGATCAAAAAATACAGTAAAAACAATAAAATTATGAAATATTACACTTAAATTACTTATTACACTTTTTTATTTAGGATAATTTAAAATGTAATTTATTTCTGTGATCAAAGCTGAATTTTCAGCATCATTACTCCAGTCTTCAGTGTCCCTTCATAAATCATTTAATGCTACTTAATGTGCTGCTTAAATATTATCAGTTATTATTTGTGATCAATTATTAATAATGGTTTTTATTATTGGTATAAGGGTTCTCAGTTAAAGAACAGCATTTATTTGAAATATAATTACATCACAATAAGTGTAAATATCTTTACTGTCACTTAAATCAATTTAATGCAACCTTATTGAAGAAAAACATATAAGTTTATATTTTTTAATGTTACGCAAGACTGAATGGTATCACATCTTCCACAAAAATATGAAGCAGCACAATTTTCAACAAGCAGAAATGTTTCTTGAGCAGCAAATCAGAATATTATAATGATTTCTGAAGGATCATGTAACACTGAAGATTGGAGTAATGATGCTGAAAATCCAGCTTTGATCACAGCAATAAATTATATTTTACTATATATTCGCATTGAAGACAGTTATTTTAAATTGTAACATTATATATTGCACAGTACTGTTTACTGTATTTTTCATCATCAAAATTATTAGTATACACTTTTCCACAATTGGAGCTCTATTCCTTAAAATGATAGATGTGAAGCTCCTGCAAAAGGACAAATAATGTATATGACCAATAGAAAGGCACCATAAAAACAGTCCGCATTCTGCACTATTCAAGCCTTCTAGATGATACCAGAGCATTGTGTCATATGGACTGATAATATAGGTATTTATAGTGATATTAAACTGTCCCTCATAAAAATTCTTAAAAATAAACTATTTGCCATATACACCAGGAAAGACTAATTATAATGTAAAGAATGCCAGTCATTTTTGGTGTGGTGCGGTGTGTTGCGGACCAGGTTTGGTGGGCCGCTCTGTGCCAAAAAGTCCAGGGCCACTTTTTGGCCCCAGTCCGCCCCTGGACATGCCAATCAGCTAATCAACTCAAAACACCAGCAAAGGTTTCCTGAGCCTTCAAAATGGTCTCTCAGTTTGGTTCACTAGGCTACACAATCATGGGGAAGACTGCTGATCTGACAGTTGTCCAGAAGACAATCATTGACACCCTTCACAAGGAGGGTAAGCCACAAATATTCATTGCCAAAGAAGCTTGTTGTTCACAGAGTGCTGTATCCAAGCATGTTAACAGAAAGTTGAGTGGAAGAAAAAAGTGTGGAAGAAAAACGTGCACAACCAACCGAGAGAACCGCAGCCTTATGAGGATTGTCAAGCAAAATCGATTCAAGAATTTGGGTGAACTTCACAAGGAATGGACTGAGGCTGGGGTCAAGGCATCAAGAGCCACCACACACAGACGTGTCAAGGAATTTGGCTACAGTTGTCATATTCCTCTTGTTAAGCCACTCCTGAACCACAGATAATGTCAGAGGTGTCTTACCTCGGCTAAGGAGAAGAACTGGACTGTTGCCCAGTGGTCCAAAGTCCTCTTTTCAGATGAGAGCAAGTTTTGTATTTCATTTGGAAACCAAGGTCCTAGAGTCTGGAGGAAGGGTGGAGAAGCTCATAGCCCAAGTTGCTTGAAGTCCGGTGTTAAGTTTCCACAGTCTGTGATGATTTGGGGTGCAATGTCATCTGCTGGTGTTGGTCCATTGTGTTTTCTGAAAACCAAAGTCACTGCACCCGTTTACCAAGAAATTTTGGAGCACTTCATGCTTCCTTCTGCTGACCAGCTTTTTAAAGATGCTGATTTAATTTTCCAGCAGGATTTGGCACCTGCCCACACTGCCAAAAGCACCAAAAGTTGGTTAAATGACCATGGTGTTGGTGTGCTTGACTGGCCAGCAAACTCACCAGACCTGAACCCCATAGAGAATCTATGGTGTATTGTCAAGAGGAAAATGAGAAACAAGAGACCAAAAAATGCAGATGAGCGGAAGGCCACTGTCAAAGAAACCTGGGCTTCCATACCACCTCAGCAGTGCCACAAACTGATCACCTCCATGCCACGCCGAATTGAGGCAGTAATTAAAGCAAAAGCAGCCCCTACCATTATTGAGTACATATACAAACACAAACACAGAATTTTACTGTTTGCACTTCTAGTACAACCCTCTTTCTTTAGCTCAAGTATGCACACCTCTTTAATTGCCACATGCACTGAAATATGTATTACACTGAATGTTAAATTTTCAAATGAAAATGGCAACATGATCATTTTATAAAGTATACGTTTATATGTGCTTCATATTCACTGGAGGAAACAGCTGTGGGTGAACGCAGCGAAAATTTAGGCTACTGTAGATTGGGAACCGATTGCTCCCCCGTGATATTTTATAAACTGTATTTATGACAAAGAGCTGAGCAGATACAGATATTATAACAATATCGATAAACACACCTTGTCCTCTGTTTCTCGCTTTGCGCAACCGCGGTCTGCGGATTGAAGAACGCGCTGAAAGACGGGGAGGAGCCGATCGAAGTCTGCCGCTGTTTTCATATGAAATTTAAAGGGGACTGAGGCGATCACGAATTCGTAGTTTGTGGGGCTAATCGCAAAATTTAGGGGGGGGTGAGTAGCCCCCCTAAAACTGGCCTAGCGACGCCCATGCCCGCAATGCTTAAAAACGCGTGCAAACGATAAGTTTTCGTGACTACATAAGCACAGCAAAGTCATGTGAGCGTGTAACCGCGATAGAGACAATAGTCCAAAATCTCAACCGGTTGACAAATTTCTACCGGTTAATCGTGTTCACCGGTATATCGCCTATCCCCTACACTTGCTCTAATTAAAAAACTGGACAACTTTTAATGAAAATTCCCTTCTGCTGGGGGAACTGTTCAGTCTTCTGGTTAAATCTACCCTCATTATATTGAATGCATTAATGCAATAATATCAGTGCAGTTTTGTTCACCTGTAGAAAACATTTTATGATATTAAAACTTTAGCATTAAGGATTGAGCTAACACTTCATTTTGCCTAATTAACAATAGAGAAAGCACCTTATAAACAACTAGACCTGCTTTCTCCTATGCCTCATACAGTCTGTTAAGATGAATTTCTATCTATAGACATTAGAATGTTGAGACCAGCAGCAGCAAATACTTTCAGTACAGCCTTTGGTTTTACATGCATCCAAACAAAGCTTAGTTTGATAGATTTGCTTACATAACAGAAATGCATGAAGAATATGCAGTTCAATTTCCAGTTTTCTTTCATATTCATCAGGAGACCACACCAACAATGGGAACTTTCTGGGCCAATCCCTCCTGATTAAGCAGAGATGGCACAGTTTCGGGGGCTTAAAGGAGAGAAAAAAAGACAATGAAATCCAAAGATCATATACATCCTTTTTTTATGCACCTCACTGAGGTTCATCCACGAGCCAGTCTTTATGTCTCTGACCTCTTGTTTGCTTCAAGCTATCAGGTAAGCTCAAAGGTTTCTCACAGCTGCAATCTACTATATGAATTATTTTAAAGTTGGCATCCAAGAATTACAAAGGGTTGTTTGTTTTAAACTTGATGCAGAAAATTTAATTTAAAAAAAATTACTGACAAACCAATTTGATCTTTTTAGCACAACAGTGTCATTGTACATATCATCTCACTCTAAATGTTAAGAATTAATTTTAATATTAATATTCTATAATAATAAAATGTAATATTAATATTAAATAATAAGAAGACATTACATTTGACAAGGACTTAATTTAACACTGTCATGAGATATTCTTGGTTATTTAAAAGATACCTTTATTTGAGATGTTTTATTTGAACTGAATATACACATTTATCAACACATATTGGTCGGCACAGGCTGTAAACAAAACCAATTGGTTGGGTTCTGTAAATCAACTTTGTGTTGCCAGTCATCTTTCATAAAACAAAATATTGTTGCTTGATGGTGAAAAGAGATGTCTAGCTTTTATTTCTTGTTAGAAAAAAAAAACATTAGCTGCAGGGATGTTAAGATGACTATGCAACTCCATCGCCCTTTACGCTTTGCATCTAGGGAGTTTTCATGGCCTGTTTTATATCAACATGCTTTGTTTAATCTGGAGGAAAGGCAGATGGTGCCTCTCAATTAATATTTAATCAACACATGAACATTCACTAACATTCACTGGTATCTATTTTGCCGAAGGAATTAAGATTACAACTACATCCTTGTGTGCAGCAGTGAACTTTAGGAGAGGAAACAGGAACATTATATTGTTTAATCATCATGTCAGTGTGCAGACTGAATCCATACATCCATATTTGTGTACTTCTGTCTCTGATCCATATATGAAGAATATGATTTTACATGTAGTAATGTGTAGGTTGTAATGGAAGTAATGGAAGCTTTATCTGCTTTATGTGGAAAGGTTCGATCATCCTTTCATCTTCTTTATAAAATAATAATAAAACATTAATGTCACATGCATCTACAAACTTTGTAACCTGAATGAATCATTATCAAGATCACATTGATAAATCTTCAAGATCACACTGATAAATCTTGGTTAATTAAACATGATAACGATAGATAGATAGACAGACAGACAGACAGACAGACAGACAGACAGACAGATAGATAGATAGATAGATAGATAGATAGATAGATAGATAGATAAAGAAAACATTTAAAGTCTTACTAACCCCAAACTTTTAATGGTAGTGTATTTCATTGAACAACCATCCTACCTGTATATCTACTGAGCACACTCATTGACAAAAAAATACAATCCCACATAATCTGCTGGCATTTTGAAATCTATGTTTAATCTCTGTTTGAAAAAAGTTTGAATTGGTTATTTTTTCAGCTTTTAGTGGACAGATGGTGGTTTGTCCATTAGCTGTAATCTCTTGCAGCAGAGTGGAAGAGCTGCAGATTGGGGATGACACAGGTCTAATACTGTGAAATCCAAAGGTTTTAGTTGTACTTTAGTGATGTTGCACATATGGTTAAACATCTGGGGAGAGTGGTGAGCAAAACAAATGAACACTGTGTGCTTTGAAGTCTCACTCTTCAGAAGCAAGCCAGACTACACATGCAAACAGAGAGATACTGTAGATGACCCCAGTTATGACATCACATAGTATGAAAATCCCTCTCTTAAATATAACAGGAGAAACTGACATATCATATAATACAGTAAAATGTATATGTGCTATACTGCAAATAAAATTTTAAATTGACAGGCTATTTGAAAGTGACATTGTATCACGAGAAATATCAGCAGCGCAATTTGTCACCCTAAACATCCAGCATGCAGATGCATAATTGTGCAAATTAATGTAACAAATAAATACATGCTAGTGTTTTATTGCCTGCCATTTGAAGAGCTTATAAAAACAAACCTACCTGTTTGAAATCTGACAAAAGACTTATATTGCCATTCATCAAAACAGGAGAAAATTCTTAAGATGACTTCAAAATAACAAAGCTTATGCTTTGTGTTGGATTTCAATATTACCATGATAAGTTCAGGAATGACTCATTGTAGTGTGTGAAAAGAACAGATTTATTGTCATGTTCAATAAATAATGTTTCTGTTGTTATTGTTATTGCTTTTCTTTACAGACTCTTGCGAATACAATAGAAACATTCAAAAGTATGGGATTTTAAAATGTTTTTGAGAGTAATTTGTTATGCTTACCAAGGCTGTTTTTATTTGATCAAAATGGTAAAAAAGAGTAATATGGTGAAATGTTGTTTTAAAATGCCATTTATTCCTGTGATGACAAAGCTGAATTTTCAACAGCCATTCAGCAGTCTTCAGTGTCATGTGACCCTTCAGAAGTCATTGTACGTTGAAGAAACATTTCTTACCTGTTGAAAACAGTTAACATACGCCAGTGTGAATTTCAACTCGGGTCACCTGCATGTAAACACCTAAAATTGCATGTACACTACCCACAAGTCCATGCCACTGGTTTTTATTATAATCATCTGGTCACTCTAGTTCATGCATATACACAGGCCACCATCAAAGGCCAGACGCCTTCATATTCACCATTACCTTTGATATTATCATGATGAAGCTCATGAAAAGGTCATGTTGTAATATGCTAAAGCCCAAAGGCAAAAATCAGCACAGCTGGCTTGTACATAGTGGTTAAAAATAGATCAAAGTTCAAGACCCGACATGGCTGCCATCATCAAATTTATCAGTATTATCATGGCAATACATTTAAGGAGACTTATTATGCCCCTTTTTAAAATATGTAATATAACTCTCAGGTGTTCCCAGAATGTGTCTGTGACATTTCAGCTCAAAATACACCACAGATCATTTATTATATCATTTTGAAAACACCTATTTTGAGTGATAGCAGAACACGCTGTTTTCGTGAATAGGGCTGTGCCCTTACAGCTCATACGTCAGATATTCTGTCAAAAAACATCTGTTTGGTTTTGATTACCATGTCTACTGTGCTGAAATCATGCATTTTGAAACCATATTAGTTTAAACTTCTGTGTACACATCCGAAGCACGCGCACAGAAAGCAGCTGTCACACGACATGTCCTAAACTAAGTTCTCTTTCATGTCTTTTTACGCTTAAACTGTTAAATACACACAAGTTTGTGTTAAAAACACATGAGTTACAAAAACAGTAGGTTATGCCTGTAAAGCTAAACAGCTGGGAAAGAAATCACATGTGTATATCAGACCTGTGTGGCAGCAGCGTAATATACAGTATATAAATCAATAAATCTACTGCTCTCTTGTCTCTGAGGCTGGGATTCTAAACAGTGTTCTGTGCTCATCAGTGCAGCCAAAGACAGAACAGGTAGCATGCTTTGCTCGAACTTTCGCCGTGGTGTTAGAACTGTACACCATTGTCGCTTCCGAAAACAGAATGGCGGCGCTATGGGTGGAAACTTGCAGATTAAGGGGCGGTAATATTATAATAAGATCCCCTTTCTACGTCACAAGGGGAGCAAAATCTGAGCGACTCGTTTTTTCACAAGCATGCAGAGAAAGGCTTAGCAAAAAAAAAAATTACTGGGTTCTTTTTCACATGTTCTGGGTAGGTAGATGTCCCGGAGACCCAATTATAGCACTTAAACATGGAAAAAGTCAGATTTTCATGATATGTCACCTTTAAGTATAACCTGCATTTTTAGCACTGGTGGTTAAAATCAACATATGAAAGCTTTGTGCCATTTAAATACTTAAATAAAAAGATATTGTGAATATTATAAAATGACCCTGTTTCACTGAAATACATCAGAAAGTAAAACAGAGGGAACTGTTTGAAAAAAAAAATTACCCATTGAATTGCAATTCATATATATTTAGATTGTATCATTGGATTATTGTGAGCAATCACAATCCCATTATATTGAATTTACTTTACTTTTGTTTTTATTTTTATTAACAGCTGCAAAGTAAAGTCTGCTGCTTTACTAGATGTATGATTCCACAGGCCTTACATCATCTTGTCTCTGAATTGCCTCGGGAAAAACTCACACAACTTTTATGAGTATTTTTCAAAATAGACAAATCTATTAGATATTTCGCTTTATAAAAAGAAATGGGTAATTGCTACCCATAAATTCCCTGCAATTCCTGTTTCCATGGTATTTTGTTTCAGGTTTGTAGTGTAGTGCTTCAAGTATAACAGTTAAGTTAAAATAGCACAAAAAAAAAAAAAAAATAGCACAAAAACATCTTATTGCCACTTGAATGTTAAAACGACATTTTTACATTTATACATTTAAGGCACTAAGCAGACACTCTTATCATGCTTAGGGTGGCTTTTTCATTTTTAAATTTTGGATTCAATGGAATATTGGCATTGGAAACCATGGAGAGAGATTACATAATTGTGTATTTTATGAAGAGTGATATTTAGGGGAGCTGAAATGAAACACAGGGAGAATGAAGCCCCCTAAATAGGATTTACAATCAGCTGTGGCTCCTATCCAGAGCAACTTACAAAAAGTGCTTTAGCTTCACATACGCGACTGTCGTGACCAACAGATGGTAAGCACAACATTAACATAATAAAAGTGTTTACTGTACAAACACAAACAAGTGCTACTAATAAACAAAGTACAGATACAATAAAAGCTTAGTGCAAATAAACAAAAAGCACTTTTTTGATTAATCATTGTTGAAAGATGTGAGGCTTAGGTCGGAATTTTGATATGGATTCTGTACATAAGATAACAGGTAATCCACATTCTCTAGTGTTACGCAGCCAATGTCTTGGCATGTAAATTGGCAATACATGTGTGCTACCAAACCTCCGTTATTGCCAGTTCTCTGTTTAAGCTGCTGTTAATGCTGAATATCGCTCCCGGAGGGCACAGCGAGAGGGCAAATTGGTGGCATAATAAAATTTTGAAATGCGGCTGATGAGCTTAATAGTGAGTCTGGAGGTGCATTACAGCACAATAGATTAGATTTTGTGTTGTTTTCTTTTGCTAAGAAGCTCTTGCTTTGTCTGCTTGTAAGTTACCCATGGGTGCCACAAATAAACAGTCCTCCATTTATTTCAGAAAGACTGCTTGACATAAGGTCACAACTCCCCCGCACATCTTCATCAGTGTGTTTCCATTCATTAGATCTGAGGAGAATTCTTTATTTTAAACTCATAACAAGTACAAACAACAGGTTTCAGAGTTCATTCATTTTATATGTGCAAGAATATATCATTTTTAAAATGCTTATTTAATTTTTATGTAATTAACAGCTGCACATCAAAACTAAAACCTTATACCAGATGCTTGTTCAGGCCGTTGAATTGCCATATGATAAATACAAACTCAAGCTACACATTCCCCTCATATGACCTGCTTTATCTTCCTTTTTGAACATCTAATTATTCTCTCATGCCCAGTGAGCACATTATTCATTGTTGTTGTTTATATTGTTAGATATGCAAATTGGAGTCAGACATCAAAAACACATTTGGATCCATGAAACATTGTAGGAAGCTAACAAATGAATCTTTGTTCTATAGGCAGGTAACTTTACCTTATTCAAACTACATACATTATTTCAGACTCATCCTGAATATAATCTGTACACATGTATGTATGTTTTTTTTTTTTTTTTTAAATAAACAGTGTATTAATATTATATTGCAGAGCACCACCTATAGCTACACTGATATTGTGATGTAAATTCTTCTGCCAGACCACAATATCATATTTATGGACATATCATTTCATAGCCAAGAATGGGTGAACCACAAGGTGCAATGCGTTGGGAAAGAAAATCACAATTCTTTCACTTTTATTCAAAGGCCTTCATAACTGCTCTTGTTAAATGACTCCCTTTTTCAGAGCAAGCAGTTCTCAGGAGAAAGAATATTGACTTTTATCTGTGCAGGCTGTCTGTAATGGTACAATGCAAATAGCTCAAAAGAATGGGAGGATGGACAAGTGCTTTGATTAGTGGGGGGAGGAAGATTTAAGGTGTGTGAAAGCCAATAAAAGCAGTAAAATGAAGTTGTTTTTAGCCAAAACCTCTTTCAGCAGTTTGATTTTTAATATTGATCTGCAACATTTATTTAGCTAAACTACTTTATGTGCTTATTTGTTCTCATCACAGGTTAATAGAACGTTTTGGTATCAAGAGTTTGATCAAAAATATATTTGCTTGCCTTGACAGATTTTTCAATCACAAGTGAATTTGTTTATTCATTAGCAGTATCTAGGATGCATCTCAAACAGATCAACAAACTTGGCATTTTGTAGCAGATTTTAAAGAAAAAATCATAAATGTGCTAACACAAGCGTAAAGATGAAATGGGCTTACTAATTAAATAAATCAAGCTCCAAATTAATGCAAAACAAAAGAAACAAGAAAAAAGAACAGAAATTGAATGATCATGACGTTGAAATGAAAATAATTATTATTTGTGTGGCAATATGAGGGTTTGTTTGCTTGTATTAAAAGGTGATGTGTGTATTTTCCAACCCAGAAAATATAACAATATATATTTTACAAGTTGGATTTTGTATGAATTTGTACAATGTGAATTACATAAAAACATATGATTTTTATAAAAAAGAAAACAAGAAGGTCCACCCCTAAAACTAATCATCAGTGAGGTGTAAGCAGATCGAATGAAAATGTACAAATCCGATTGAATTCAAACAAATAGTTAAAACCATGAAAATGTGTTTTTTTTTTTAATTTTTCTTTGGATGATAAAAAAAAGATCTTCTCCTCACAGCTTAATACTTAATACTACAGTTTTTAGTGTAGTCTTTTTTTCTTCAGTTCCATTTGGTGATGATAGTGGTGCAAAAATTACCAATAAATCATTTCGCTATGATGTCAATTTATAATACATATATAAAATGTATGACACAATATGGTATATAATATTAATAACAATATTGATTGTAATAATTTGCAGAAACACACTGAAATTATTAACTGAGCAACTTAATGTCATCTGTGCTCTCTCTATCATTTCAGAGGTGTAAATCCCATTGTAAACTACTTTGTTCACATCATACAGTGGAGTGAAAAATTGTTGGCCCCCTTCCTGATTTTTTATTTTTTTGCATGTTTGTCACACTTTAATGTTTCAGATCATCAAACAAATTTAAATATTAATCAAATATAACACAAGTAAACACAACATGCAGTTTTTAAATGAAGGTTTTTTTTTATGAAGGGAAAACAAAATCCAAACCCACATGGCCCTGTGAGAAAAAGTGTTTGCCCCCCTCGCAATCAAGAAATCACATAAATAGGACCTGCCTGACAAAGTGAAGTAAACCAAAAGATTCTCAAAAGCTACACATCATGTTGAGATCCAAAGAAATTCAGGAACAAATGAGAAAGAAAGTAATTGAGATCTATCAGTCTGGGAAAGGTTATAAAGCCATTTCTAAAGCTTTGGGACTCCAGCGAACCACAGTGAGAGCAATTATCCACAAATGGCGACAACATAGAACAGTGGTGAACCTTCCCAGGAGTGGCCGGCCGACCAAAATTACCCCAAGAGCGCAGCGACGACTCATCCAAGAGGTCACAAAAGACCCCAGAACAACATCCAAAGAACTGCAGACCTCACTTGCCTCAGTTAAGGTCAGTGTTCATGACTCCACCATAAGAAAGAGACTGGGCAAAAATGGCCTGCATGGCAGAGTTCCAAGACGAAAACCGCTGCTGAGCAAAAAGAACATAAAGGCTCGTCTCAGTTTTGCCAGAAAACATCTTGTTGATCCCCAAGACTTTTGGGAAAATACTCTGTGGAATGACGAGACAAAAGTTTAACTTTTTGGAAGGTGTGTGTCCCATTACATCTGGCATAAAAGTAACACAGCATTTCAGAAAAAGAACATCATACCAACAGTAAAATATGGTGGTGGTAGTGTGATGGTCTGGAGCTGTTTTGCTGCTTCAGGACCTGGAAGACTTGCTGTGATAAATGGAACCATGAATTCTGCTGTCTACCAAAAAATCCTGAAGGACAATGTCCGGCCATCTGTTCGTGACCTCAAGCTGAAGCGAACTTGGGTTCTGCAGCAGGACAATGATCCAAAACACACCAGCAAGTCCACCTCTGAATGGCTGAAGAAAAACAAAATGAAGACTTTGGAGTGACCTAGTCAAAGTCCTGACCTGAATCCTATTGAGATGCTGTGGCATGACCTTAAAAAGGCGGTTCATGCTCGAAAACCCTCCAATGTGGCTGAATTACAATAATTCTGCAAAGATGAGTGGGCCAGAATTCCTCCACAGCGCTGTAACAGACTCATTGCAAGTTATCGCAAACGCTTGATTGCAGTTGTTGCTGCTAAGGGTGGCCCAACCAGTTATTAGGTTTAGGGGGCAAACACTTTTTCACACAGGGCCATGTGGGTTTGGATTTTGTTTTCCCTTCATAATAAAAAACTTCATTTAAAAACTGCATGTTGTGTTTACTTGTGTTATCTTTGATTAATATTTAAATTAGTTTGATGATCTGAAACAGTAAAGTGTGACAAACATGCAAAAAAGTAAAAAATCAGGAAGGGGGCAAACTATTTTTTCACACCACTGTATATCTCAGCCAAGGTATAGAAATTCGACTCCAAACAATCCCATCAATCAACTAAGAGAGCCAGAGAAAAAATGGCTCTGTCCCTTCAGAGCAGAATGCCAGGCGGGCAGATGGATCTGGCTGTCTGACATGTCGTGAGAGAGATGGAGACCCTCACTCAAAAGAAACAGAAAAAAGCTCTTGGCTCTTTGGCTTAAACCATATTACGCGTGAGGGTAATAGTAGACTCCATTATTACACTATGCACTGCTCTCAATCACAAACCCTTGCAGAGAACACCACAAGGGAGTGTGAGCGGCCATGGTGCGATCACAACATCAGACTCTTTCAGGAAGGAACCTTTCAGCGCTCTTTCCGAAGATGAGCCGTGTTTGGTCAGAAGCAGTGTGGTTCGGTCTCGCTGAGGCTTTAATGGAAAGCAAAGTCCTTAAATGAGCACTCAGACTGAAGATGAACTTAAAGCCTCTCCAAACCATGACATTTCAGTAGAGTAGAGCTAGCACAGAACCCAAGCAGCCTAATAACCAAATAGGATTTAATGTCAGGTAGGCTTAAGGGCTGTTTTCAGTGGGAGATTTGCCAGTATTCCTGCTTGACCTGCTGCTACTACCGGACTGACTGCTTTTACATATCCACCCATCTCTCTAGTGTCCGACTACGCGGCTCAGCATTCGGTGTCAACTGTTGTTTTCTAAGCAGAAATATTGATTTAGTGGCAACTTTTCAGATAGAGCATCTGTCTGCTATTGTATTCCCTTGATCGCAAGTCTGTCTCAACTTCTGCCTCTATTCGTTGCCTCTGTGATATGTGACTCCACAGTAAGTGACCTATGTGTCTAGAAATTCACTTTTTAGACATCATGGTTACTCGCTCGATGAAATATTGAAACAGTCCTCTCACATCCTCTGAGATTACAGTTACAGCCTGCAAAATATTTTTGGTGAGTACAGAGAAATGCCATGAAAAGGATATTTCAGCCATAAGCAGCAATGTTCTCACTGTTAAATCCCATTAGAATAGGAATAGTTCAGCTAAACTGTAATATTTTCTGTTAATACTTTAGTATAGGGACCGATTCTGAATATTAACTTGTTTATTAGCATGTCTATTATTAACATATTGGCTGTTTATTAGTATTAAAGCACATATTCTGCATGACCATATTCTACATCCCTAATCCCATACCTAAACTTAACAACTACCTTAATAACTCTTGATAAACAGCAAATTAGGAGTTTGAGGCAAAACATAGTTAATGCTTTGTTAATGGCGAGAACTGGACCTTAAAATAAAGTGTAACCAACTGAACAAAAAGAAGATATTTTGAACAATGTAATATCCATTCATCATTAATGAATATCCATTCATCCATCCATTCTCCAAATGGCTTCTCCTTGCCCTAAAGAAAGTATTTAGACCCTTTATCACATTTTGTAATGTTGCAGTCTTATGCTAAAATGCTTCAAATGATTGATTTTTTTCACATCCGCCAACACTCCATAAACCATAATGACAAAAAAAGGATTTGTGATAACAAACCAGATTTGTGATAACATGCATATCAGAGCCATGAGATCAAAAGAACTTCCTGCAGAGCTCAGAAAAAGGATTGTGTTGAGGCATATATCTGCTGCATTGAAAGTTCACATGAGCAGAAGGGAAGCATTATTGGAGGAAAGCAGGCACCGCTCATCAACTGTACAATATCATCTCAACAGTGAAGCAATATGGTGGTAGCATGATGCGGTTGGGGTATTTTTGGCAAGGACTGGGGAACCGATCAGGGTAGCAGCACTTTCCAAAAGGACAATCACTAAGCACACAGCCAAGACAATGCAAGGTGGCTTACAGGGACAACTCTGTGATGGTCTTTGAGTGGCTCAGCCTGAGCTCTGACTTGAACCCAATCAAACATCTCTGGAGAGATCTGACCATGGCTGTCCGCAAACAGTCCCCATCCAATCTGACAGAGCTTGAGATGATCTGCAGAGAAGAATGTCAGAAAATCCCCTAATCCAGGGGTACTCGTTGTACCCAAATAGACTTGAGGCTTCAGCCAAAGGTGCTTCAACCAAGTACTGAGTTAAGGGTCTGAATACTTACACAATGTGATATTTCAGGGGTTTTTTTTTTTTTTTTTTAATCGCATGAATGAATTTATTAATGAAGTTATCATGATGAATCTGGTATTTTCTTAGTCATTATGGGTTATGAAGTGTACTGATGTGAAAAAAAAAAATTATTAAAAGCAATATAAATGTCACTTAACAAAGCCTCATTGCAGAGTACCTGTATTGACAATATATGATTTACTAATTTTGCATTAGATATTATATAGCTGATGTCAGTTATTAACAAATGGTCATTTATTTGTTTGATGTGTAATGTTTTTCACCTTATTAGTTTAAGAAAAACAGATCATCATTTCATAGAAAATGTAATTATGTCATAGCCACATTTAGCTTAATGGCTTACATTATACTGCGTCTTACGAACTTTATTTATTTATCCATTATTGGTATTCATTTAGCAGTTGTGTTAGATACTTGTCTATCTTTTTGTTAATAAAATTCAGATATCCACACAGAATAATATATAAATACTCTTTTTTTTTTCATTTTGGGTGAACTATATCTTTAGGAGTGAGACAACTTGAGTGACAGTGACTTGAGCAGATTAATAGACTGCATCTCAGTGAGATCAATTCTGGGTTATTGCTACATTCCTTTTACAGGCATGAAAGTAGATTTACAGTAATGGCCACCAAAATTATAGAAATACAGTGCTTGGAAGCCATTGTTTTTTCTATAAAGTCCAGGTTCACATTTATTGAATGTGCCTTTGAGAGCACATTGCCACTGAGACTTATATTTGCTGGTAAGCAACAATATTTGCTTGTATAGATGGTATATTGGAATCCACAAATAGAATTGCATTAACCTACTTTATGCACCTCACTCACAGAGGCATTTTAATTGCTCTGTTATGTTCAGGCAAAAACAACAATAACAGCAACAAAACAATCTTCTCTAAAATGGACATGAATTGACTACCTTTTAATTCTAACACTGCTCTGTTGCATACAGTTGAAAACGTCAGTCTCATGAATTGCTAAGCTGTAAAATGTATAGAATGCACCAGTAATACTGGGTGGGGGGCATTATGGTAATAAAACTGAACTGTAATATACAGATATGCATATATAGGACACAGAGCCTTAGGAGGAATAGAATATGTGAAGCATGGTGGTTGAAGCAGCCCTTTTCTCTCAGTAACTCTTATAGAATTTGAGATGCAGGCCTCACCAGCCAATGGAAGGAAAGCCTCTCTGCTGTACGCCTGAATAACAACACAGTAAGTATTGCATTCCCATAAGACACACCAGAGAATTGAATCTGTGTTTCATTCTTCTGCCGTTATACTACAGCAAAGCTAGTTTGACAGGTACAGTGAATAGGCTGTCATACTGAACCTGTCTTGCTCTTGTTCTGAATGTTGTAACTTGTAAATTCAAATTTCCTTGTCCGTCTGGGTATATTAATATAGACTGGAACTGTTAACAGACTCTACTTCACATCAGTGACCCACAAATACTGAATACTTTAGACTGGAAAGGCTTTATGATTTGCTCTTTATTAAAGTGATTACTGCAGAGACAAGCCAAAAAGACCCTGTTGAGTGTTGATTTCCTTGAAATATGATATTTTAAGCATATCCCTCATTGATGAATGATTATCTTTGCATTTCTACGCTGTATCGTTCAAACTGGTAACAGAACATGGTTAATCAAACCCTTAAAAATTGCATTTGATGGTATTACTTAATGTAGTCAGGTTGATTCAGCAATATAAGATATTTTTATAATTATTATTAAAATCAGTTAATTTAAATGTTACCACGTGATTATTAGGTTACCAGTCAAAACAGTGCACTAGGGCTCTTGAAACCTTTATTTGGGGTTTTTAGGGGTGGGCTTAGAAGTTGGACTGTAGTAAAATAAGATTTAGAATATTTAGACTTTAATTAGATACAATACTCATAACTTTTCTTACAATTTAAACAAAAAAGATACTAATTATTTCTTAAATGGGAATATGATTTTTCAAATTAATTTTAATTTTTAGTGGAAAAAGTCATTACATGTAAAAACAAATCACATCCACGACACACTTTCCATTAATAAGATAATGTGAGCAGAATTTGTAGCAATAGGTGTAATAATGGTGTAATAAAATAAAATAAAATTATAAAAAATTATAATCAAATAAAATAATAAAATAATATAAAATACCAACATGTGGACATTTGCACTTTCTTACAAATGTATTAATCATCTTAAACAGGCTATCATTTTCCAGACTAACTTCCACTTTCTACATATTCAAATATTTAGGATTCCTGACAGCAAATGTTCAGAAACACTCTATGTATTGCATAAATCAGTCTCTTTTTTCCGAAAACATTCATCTAGACACATTCACTCAGTTTAATTGGCTACACTTCATGGGAGGCAGTTTCAGATCCAAGATGTCATTATCATTCAAGACATTTATCTGATAACATTGGCCCAGTTAAACATGAGAAGATGTGCTAGAAGATATGCCAGAAGACACCTTTGTAACATATTTTATTTACTGCTGATTTAATAAAGAAAGTGATTTTCATTAGCAGTTTTTTTTTTTTTTTTTTTATTAGAATAATCAAAATTCCACATGCTTTGCTGGCTTCAGTTTCTCACTTGGGCCACAGAGCTATAGATTTAGCCCACAGCTTTAGCTTCAGAATTAGATTTTTTGCAATATTTGATTATTGTTTTGTCTGATATGGCGTTCACAAAAACACATCTTTTCAGGTGTCAAAGTAATGCCACGTGTGTAAATCCACACAGTTGTGTGCCACACAATTGCAAAAAGAAAAAGCAAATTGTGACGGCCTTTACACAAAAATTGAAAGTCTTTATTATGCCTTTCATGCTTGTCATAAAATTGAGGTTGGTTGCCATGGAGACCGTCTATAGTACAACCTCTAGTGTCTGGGAAGTGTGAATGTGCATATGGGAGTGAAAGCATGTCTTCCTTATTATTTTTCTTTTAATACATACATATTTACTTCAAACATTATTTTTTGCACTGTTCTGTTTATTTAATTATTGTCTCCTATTTGAAATTCTCATATAAAGCACACTGAAAGGCTGTGTGTGTATCAGCCTCTATAATAAAAGCTGAAGTCAGGGAAAATCTGCACATAAAAGCCTGCGTCTCTCTTATAGCCTCTCGACTGACCTCAAAAACAAATGTGCTGGACCTCCAGAGAGCCCAGCATGTGGGGGTGAGCTGCGGAAATGACCCCAGTTTGTTTCTCGAGAATGACATGGGGAGAGCGAGTGTCCTCTGCAGCTTGTTGAATAAAAGATGGAATTTTCCGCTGTGAAGACAGATACAGTAGGTTCAAGCTCCATGAGTCATCAAGACGCTCAGACAGTTTGTTGACGATAGTCTCAAACATTGGTTGCTTTATATAGATATTCAAAATGAAATGCTTTGAAGAAAGCATAAACTGTAAGGCATTTGAGAGGTGGTACATTTACAAAGAAATATAATTTATTAATATAATTTCACATTGTATTCTTAATGAGACATTTATTTGGTGTTTAGTTGTGTTATGTATTCATATCTCCTCTAACCGCCTCCGTTTAGCACTGCTTAACCTGTTGAAGAGTGAAAAAGAAAACTTGACACTTTGTGAAGAGCTCCACTGTGGCCTACTTTCACAGTGATAATAATGCTGAATGTGAATGAAATTAAGTGTATATAGTTTGAAAATTGCTTGCATATGGAAGGAGTATTTTTGTCAGTCAAAGAGTGTATGTGTGTGTGTGTGTGTGTGTGTGTGTGTGTGTGTGTGTGTGTGTGTGTGTGTGTGTGCGCGTGTGTGTGTGTGTGTTTACTTGGTAAGCGCAGGAGGAAATTGATTGTGCTGATTCTATCTCTTAAAGTCACCTAATAGGTCTCTGTAATTTGTCTCAGCTGGCTTGGAAAAAAGAGAAAAGTCCTAAAAGAAACTGTAGGCACATTATTGCAGAGATGTATTGCTTTGCAATTACTGTACAGTGCCTGGAAAAAAAAAAAAAAAAAAGCCTCTTTATCACAAGCAAAAGCCAGCATTACAGCTATTTTAATAGGGGGTCAACATCATTGAGAGATCTTTCACCATTAAAGAATGCCTTTAAGTTCTAATTATAGACCCATTTATTATGGCAAACTTTATCTAATGAATGGGGTCAACCTTTGCCTGAATGTGGTGCTAAGAGGGTTTTTAACTTTGTGATTTGTGTCTAGGCCTATTACATCAGAAGTGAAATTCAATAGAGATCCCATTTTCTATTGTGTGGTCTCGACTAAGAGACAAATTAAGTGCTATATAGAACTGAATTTGTTGTCTTTTTATGTGATCTTTTTAGCAGTGCACTTCAAATCATAGATGAAGAGATGAACACAACAAAACAAAGTAAAACAAAACAAAAAACAAACAAAACAAGACAAAATAAAATAAAAACAAAAAACAAAACAAAAAACAAAACAGTAGCAATGCACTTTAATTCACAGCTGAACAAATAAAATAAAATAATAAACAAACAACAACAAACATTTAATTCTAAGCCAACAGAAAACAGGAAAAAAGTCATTTTTAAATGTATTCTCACATATGTTTATAAGTATCACAGCACAGGTTCCACTGAGAAAATGTGGGATTTTTGATTTCGCCAAGTGCAAAACAAACACCAAGGGTGTTTCATGCCAAAAGCAAACAGTAAGAAATACGTTCAGAAATGACAGTAATGTGTTTGCACCACTGAACTCTAGAGACAACAGTGGTGCGTACAGCCTTTTGTCTCATGAATTGGACGCTAATGAGGCAACGCGTTTGCCAATAGATTCTAAAGAGTTTTAACATAACACTTTAGCATGGTCTTTCAGGTTGTAATACAAACATGTTGACTGAAAAGCTTTAGAATTCAGTCCAAATACAAATAGGTTGGATCCTAGCCAAGTGCTGTTTTTGTTGACATAGCTAAGCTGTCTGAGTACTCAAATCATATTTAATGTTACCTGTAGACAAGGTCGTAGGTTTGTTTTTAACACTGGTAGGGTTATTTTACATATATATTTTTCTCTACTTTTTTCTATATAATAATAATTACTTCAGATGCTATTTTCTTTGCGCTAGAGCACTCGTTTTGGATACAGTCTAATTCACAAATAAACAGACAAAATCTGATTTGATTAATTATTTGAACCTCTCTGAAAAACAGAATTAGTAAAGAGCATTTTTTAATAGTTAAGAATATGTGGTCACGCTTTATTTTAAGGTCCAATTCTCACCATTAACAAACCATTAACTATGACTTTTGCCTCAATAAACTCCTAATTTGCTGCTTATTAATAGTTAGTAAGGTAGTTGTTAAGTTTAGGTATTGGGTAGGATTAGGGATGTAGAATATGATCATGTAGAATATGTGCTTTATAAGTACTAATAAACAGCCAATATGTTAACAATAGGCATGCTAATAAGCAACTTGTTAATAGTGAGCATTGGTCCCTATACTGAAATGTTACCGAATATGTAAACAAAACTGAGATTTATTCTAAAATGTAATAATAAAAATCAATCACAATCGGAACGGAATCAAATCGAGAGCTTGTAAATTGGAATCAAATTTGGAAATCTGTATCTCCACCAAGCCCTACTGCTCACTGTTAAAAAAAAAAAAAAAAAAAAAAAAAACCTTAAACCAGCTTAAGGTGCTAAACCAGCTAAGAAACCTTCTAGATCAACTTAAACTATTGAAAACCATACTTTAGGCCTGCTTTTTCCCATCAGGGTTTAACTTAGATTTTTAAAGAGCTTTAGAAATAGTTATTTATACACTGACATCTGAAAACTTAAAGCCACATGCCAAGACATCATCCATCTGAGACATCGATGAAGGACATCAAACAGTGAGCCAAAAAAACGCAGAACAAACACTCTCTCGCAAATACATTTGCAATCACACTTTCCAGCATTTAATATTAGTGAGAGGACACATTTCTTGGCTGTCTCATGGAACCTGTGCCAGTCCAGCTCCAGAGAGAGAACACTGACAGAATTTAATCCCAAATAGCTTATTGATTGAGGCAGCTTTCTATTGATTTATACTATGAAGCATTCCAAGCTCTGCAGCTATAACTCTACAAAGGAAGAGCGACTGAAACGGATTTGTAAAGCTTTAATAACTTTATTTGAGTCATCAACAAAGCCATTGCCACCTGCCACTGCCATCTTTGCCCTTTAGTAGGTCACAATGGCTCATCAGCATTCCTCTCACCTTCACAGGTCATTAAACAAACATGTACGCTAAAAACATCTGATTTATGTGCCATGCAATTGTTCACAAAGGGATAGATGCTTGGAATTATGACTAAAACACTCACTTTGACTTCAATACGAGCAGTGAAGAGTGAGATTTACCCCTCATACTCAACAGAAAATTGCTCAGGGATTTAAGGGGTTTTACCCGGAAGAAAACTGGGCTGTAATCTCTTAAAAACTAAACTTTTAAACGAAGGTTTTCACAGCAATTCCATAGAGGAACCACTTTGGGTTCCCTAAAGAACCTTTCAGTGAACAGTTCTTAAAAGAACCTTTTTTCTTTGTCTGAAGAACATTTTAACAATCTGGAGAGTCATGTGACGTGAACCTAGTCGCACTTGAGTAGAGCTCTGTATGTTTGGCCCCTTTTTGCTGATTTTTTTTTATTTCTTATTTTTTTATTTTAAGTTTTATTCATTAATAAAACTTTCCCTAATGGCATACAATCGGAAACAGCGGGAGTTGTCAAGCCACCGACCACTAGTGATATGGTGGACAAGATGGCAAACACTGTTACACAGTTTGAGGACATTCTAAGAACTGAGTTGATGGCGATGTGAAACGAGTTCGCTTCTCACATATCAGTTGTTCAGTCGCTATGCTCTAAATTAGATCTTCTTACAGGGGAGATGAGAGAACAAAAGAAAGTTGTCGCAGATGACGATAGGCAAGTAGCTGCGCTCGAGCAATAGGTTGTGGACTTACAGGATCTCAATAGGCGCAGCAATCTGCATCTGGTTGGACTGCCTGAAGGTTCTGAAAAGGACGACCCTATGGGCTTTTTGAAAAGATCGCTACCGACGTGGCACAGAGACTGAAGTGGAGCAAGCACATCGCGTGTACACAAGGCTCTCCTCAGATCGTGCTAAACCATGGGTTTTCATCTTTAAACTGTTGCGGTACATGGACAGAGAGCTCATTTTGTGGGCCGCCAGACTTCACGCCCCGGTGAAAACATCCGATGGAGCAACGCTGTCTTTCTTTCCAGATTTTTTTTCGATCACCACAAAAAGAAGAAGTGCATTTGTGCCAATTAGGAAGGAAATGAGAGAAGCTGGCATCCAGAATTTTCTTCTTTATCCCGCAACGCTGAAGGTCATTCTCAATCAAGGTGAACCTAAAATGCTATACTCCCCAGAAGAAGCAAGAGTTTTTCTCAGATCCCATTCATCCACCAACTCTCAGTGAACTTCAGCTGGACATTTGCTGTCTAATCGGAGAACAGATGCTCTAAATGGTTAGGTGACTGTGAATTTCACTGTTCACTTTAATGTTCACTTCTTAATTCATAGTTACTAGAAGCTTTCATTGTGCATACAGTATCGCTTACTGATTATGATGTTATTTTATTTATGTTTTAGTTGTATTCCGTCTCTCTCCTGGGGGTGGGGGGTGGTTTAATGGTAGACTCAAATGGTTTTATTTTCAAACTTGTATTTTGTCTTATTATGCAGTAATTCTGTTCGATACCAATGAATGACCTTAATATTCTGAGTTGTAATATTAATGGCCTAAATGGCCCTCACAAACATACAGGTTTTCTGGATTTTTTGCGAAGAAGAAAGATTGATATAGTGTTAGTTCAAGAATCCCATTTGAAAGAGGAGGATATATGCAGGTGTAATAATAAGTTTTATGAAATGATATCTCACTCTTCTTCGGATACTAAAACCAAGGGTGCCCTAATATTGGTGCGGAGGACTTTAAATACTACTATTTTAGATAAAGGTTGTGATACGGTAGAACACATATAAAAACAATAGTGGAGAATAGGAATATTGTATTTCTTTCAGTTTATGCCCCTTGTACTCCTGACCCTACTTTTTTGTCAACCTATCTCTTGAAATTCTCGGATTTTGAAATTGTATTGGGTGCAGATACGAATTCTATAATGTCGCATATCCTAGATAGATCTGGACCAAAAGAATCACACTCTCAAGCTTTTTGTTCAGACAAACTTCGGCAATGTGTAACCTCATCCTCACTGGTGGATAGTTGGCGTTTATTACGTCCTTCTGCTAAGTCTTTCACTTTCTTTTCTGCTACTCATTCGCGAATTGACTATATTTTAATTTCTACTTCTTTATCTTCAGCTGTTCGTGATGCCGATATCTGTTCCTTATCTCTGTCGGATCATGATGGAAATTTGTGCAGATTATCTTTGATCCCTCGGCCATCTCGTGCCACTAGATTTAACCCTAAATTGTTACAGGACGAAAACTTTTGCAGTCAATTCAGAAATAAATTTGCTGAGTTTACTGAAATTAACCAAGGTTCAGTGGATGATCCGCGAACACTTTGGAATGCAGTTAAAGGATTTATAAGGAATAACTCAATTTCATATGCCTCTTTCCTTCAGAAAAACCGACACAAAAAGATAGTTGAACTGGAATCACAGCTCCAGAATCTGACTAGAGATAATCAACGTTGTTTCTCAGACAATACACTCAGTAAAATCATGGCGGTTAGGTCCGAACTTAATTCATTACTGAGATCCAGGGCAGAATCCGTGATTCAAAGATCCAGGCAGAATTAATATTTTCAAGGGAGTAGACCAAGCCACGTTTTAGCTCTAAGATTACGCAACAGTGAAAAGTTTGCTAATATTTCAGCAGTGAAACCCCAATCTGGGCTCATTATGACAGACCCAAAAGACATTAATATCGCCTTCCACTCTTTTTACTCTAACCTCTATACTTCTTCTGCGGATGGTGACCCTGACTCTTTTGCTTCTTTTCTGTTCAGCCTTGATTTACCTAGGCTGTCAGATTCGGATTCGGAATACCTGGCTGAACCGATCACTCTTCAGGAGCTGGAGTCAGCAATCCAATCTGTGAACAAGGGGAAATCCCCAGGCATAGATGGTATTCCAATTGAATTGTATACAACTTTTTGGTCGGATTTAGGCCCCCTCATGTTAGATATGATACATTTTTCAGTTACTCATGGCTCATTTCACCCATCTATTAATATAGCTGTTATTACTCTCTTGTTAAAATAAGAGAAAGATTCGACTTCCTGTTCTAGTTACCGGCCACTTTCTTTGATAGGGACTGATGTTAAATTATATGCTAAAGTACTATCTCGTCGCCTAGAAAAATTTAGGCTAGTTAATTATGACCAAACAGGATTTATTAAATCTCGCTCAGCCTCAGATAACTTACGCGGGTTATATCATATTATTAATTCAACGAATAGTTCGTCCTCCCCTTGCGCAGTATTATCTCTAGATGCGATGAAAGCTTTCGACCAGCTAGAATGAAACTACTTATGGACGGTTCTACAGCATCTGGGTCTAGGATCGAGTTTCATAAATATGATAAAAGTTCTGTACGCCAATCCAGCAGCCACTGTTCTCATAGGTGCTGTTCGCTCTAACCCATTCTTTATACATCGAGGTACTCGTCAGGGTTGCCCGCTTTCTCCTCTGTTATTTGCCCTATCCTTGGAACCCTTAGCTCAAGCGGTCCGACAGTCTGAAACCATTTCTCCCATAATTATACAGAATACTCATCATCATATTTCTTTGTTTGCTGATGATATCTCATTGTTTTTGGAGAAGCCGTCACATTCTATTCCTCATGTGTTGAATTTATTTGACCATTTTTGATCTCTCTCTGAGTTTAAAATTAATTGGAGTAAGTCATGTCTACTTCCCCTCAATTATAAAATTGATTCTATGTACCTTTCTATATCTATTCCATTGGTTCAAAACTTTAAGTACTTGGGGATAGATGTTTTCCCTTCCCTGCAGGAAATCGTCTAAAAAAACTATAATAGTATTCTAGCCAAAGTATCCTTAGATTTGGAAAAATGGTCTTGTCTTCCTACTTCTTTTCAGGCTCGTATATCGGTGATTAAAATGAATGTTCTCCCACGTATTAATTTCTTTTCTTCCATGATTCCTCTCGCTCCACCGGTTGGCTACTGGAACAAACTTGATGCATGTGTTTCACGGTATATATGGGATGGGAAACGTCCTCGTGTTAAACTGACTACCTTATAATGATGTAGATTACATGGAGGTCTTTCTTTCCCCAATTTTAGACTGTATGCTCAAGCCTTTTCCCTCACCCTTTATCAGTTTGGTTTGATCCTGACACTTCTGTGTCTTGGAGAGCAATTGAGAAATCTATTGTTTATCCATATAAATTAAAGCATCTTGTTTTTTCGGGGGTTCCACTTAGGCAGTGTAAATCCCGGTTTGGTCCCACGTCCTCTCCACATGGAGGGATGTTGAAAGACATTCACAACTACTTACAATATAGCATAGGCATTCACCTATTTTCCACAATAATAATCTTTTGTCAGGCAGTACTCCATTTCATTGTCCGCAATGGACTCATAATAAAGTAAACACTCTGGGAGATATCTATGATGATAGTGGTTTAAAATCCTTCCAGAATCTCAAAACTCAATATAATCTGCCAGGCACCTCTTTTTTTATGTATTTGCGCATTAGATCGGCCCTACGGGCGTATGGGGTGCCTTGGAACTCTCAACTGCCTGTTCACCCTTTGCGCAATCTAATCCTTCCTTCTGAGGAATCTCCCTCCTCTGCTTCAGTCATCTATCTCTTTCTTCTGGAGCATTCATACAAGCCTTTATCTATTACAACTGTTTGGGCTAAGGATCTTAATGAGGATGTGCATGTTTTATTTTTGGATCAGGTATGGAGTATGTTTAAATTGTCTTCTAAAAACCCTAATCACCAAATGATTCATTGGAAATTGCTGCATAGGGTTTACTTGACTCCAATGAAACATTTTTATATGAATCTGTCGTCTTCTCCTAAGAGTAATTTCTGTTCGCAAGGATCTTTAGGCACATTTCTCTCACCTTTTTGGACTCAGCTCTCACAAGACCTATCATATTTGTTGGGTACTGAGATATGTTTGACTCTGTGCCATTTTTTCATGAATGATCTTCACCTTGTCCGTCCAACAAAGATGTTTACTGTTAGCTGCTGTCACAGCAGCAAAAAAATTGCTAGTCAACCATTGGAATCCTCCTCACACAATGGACAGACGAACTTGGACTGTGTATTTGTTGGACATCATCTCGATGGAACTCTAAACTTCTTGTATACATGGATCTAATGTGAAAACTGTAAATTTATGGCATTCAGCTTTTAATGTTGTGTCATCTTTTCTAAAATCTTTGTAAAAATTATTTTATTATTTATTTATCTATTAATATTTATTCATTTATTTTTATTGTTATTATTTATTTTATCTATTTATTTATTTATTCATTTTATTTTATTTTTTATTATTTTTTTTTTTTTTTTTAAGTATACCAGGGGGTGGGTTGGGTTGGGGTGGGTTCTAAATTTGCACAGTTGCTTTTTGTTTTATACTACTGTTCCCAGAAGAAAATTTAATAAATAATTGTTAACAAAAAAAAAGGAACATTTTAACAATCTGAAGAATCTTTTTCCACTATGAAGAATCTTTTGTGCAATTGAAAAGTTCCATGGCTGTTAAAGTTTCTTTCACTGAGCCATCAGTACCAATAAAGAAACGTTATTTTTAAGAGTGTGTGCTGTATACACTTTAGAAACCCTTGCTGTGCCGAGAATAACAACAGCACTGCAGCGGATATGAAAATGTTCTTTAATGTGAGCTGGGTCACAAGTAACACTTTTCCAAACTTCATTTCTTTTTATGTTGTTTTATATGTTAGTTGTTGTTGTTGATGATAAATAGTAAATGTATAATTATAGTACACAATGATAGTCTTGATAACAGTATGTAGTGGACAGCACATTCCAGGGCCCAGTTTATGGCGGGGCCCCTCTCTGACCATAGTAGTGGACAAAGGTTTGCTACACATTGACTGGATCTTGGTGGACTAATATAAGCAAACCGTCCAACGTCATCAGATAAAGATGCCAGGACAACACCCAGACACCTCTTAGAGGGCAAGAAGAAGACCTTTGGTACCAAGCCTGGGAAGGACAGGACTTCTCATTGGTCAAAATACAGTTTCTGCCCTTCACCCACCAACAGAGTGATTTCTAAGGTTTTGGCCTGTGACCGCCATAAAAATTCCTTAGGACCTCTGGATGCAGCAGCAGTGTGTGAAACACACTGATCACAAATTTCCATCCAAATCCATTCATAACTATGTTCTCAAACCTTAAACTGATGCAAACTACAACACACACATCTTATACTTATTCAGAGAAATAAGTATTCTCAGTGACAGCGATGTGTAGTGCAACATCTTACACAAACTCAGCAGTTAATGGACAAATGAATGCATGCATGACAGTTCAATTGTCTTCCATCATGTTTGGACTTAATGTGTGCGTAACATTGCCAAAGGTATTCTGGTTGTGGTTTGGTAAGTGAATGATGCATTGGTAAAGCTTTAGTGACACTTTTCTAAATGTGTGTTTGGACTATGCAAATAAGTTCCACAGGAGGAAAGAAAGGTGGGACACACCGTGTCCCCCCACTGTGCTGGAAACAGCCAATCACAGCCTGGAAAAGGAGAAGCGCCAGATTGCAATTTCTTCCTCATCGGAAAAGAGATAAAGGTGCCCTTCCAAAAGACACTCCTTGTTCTGAGTGTTCGGTCTGTTACAGGGAAGGCAGCAACAGAAACAACCTGTTCTGAGTCCCCTGTCTGCAAGGGTGAGACAATAGCAGATCAACCTCTGTTCTGAGTCTGAGTCCTGTTACCAGGAAGACAGCAACAGAAACAACCAGTTCTGAGCCTCCAGCACGTCCACAGAGACACTAACAGAAACACATCCTTTCTGAGTCTGAGTACTGCAATGGAAACGACGTTATCAGATACACAGTTCTGAGTCTCCGGCCTGTGAAGGTGAGACTGCAACAGATCAACCTCCTTTCTGAGTCTCTGGCACATCCAGGGGACACTAACAGATCAACAAATTCTGAACCTCTGGCCTGTGAGGGAAGAGGCAATAACAGGTACCAAGTCCTGAGTCTCCAGCTTTGAGGCAGTAACAGATACGAGCACGTTCTGAGCCTCCAGCCTGTGAGGAAAGAGGTAATCTACGTTCAGACTTCATTCAGAGTCTTCGTCCAGCGAGACGACAACAGATGCAGCACGTCCTGAGTGTCCATCCTAGAGAGACAAAGCGGATTGACCAAGTTCTGAGTCTCTAGCCCAGAGAGGCAGAAGACACACAGACATCTGCAATAAGGTTAAGCTCAGACGAGCAAACTTTCACTCCAAGGTACCTTTGCTTTCGTGTTCCAGGATAAGGACCTTCTGCACCTACTCCAGGGCCACATCTCTGTGTTCCAGATTTTAGGACCCTTTGGTGCTCCAGGAGATCCTTCGCGTTCAAGATTGTCAAAACGGATTCCTGCTCCTTTCACCACTGCATTGTTACCAGCACAACCAGTGGATGAAGTCACCGCCACCGGACTGCTCACAGAGAACGTAAATATCACCTATCCAAACCTCTTCCAGAGACCTTGGCATTGTTGTGTATTATCAGTATATGATTTTTCTAATTGACATTAGATGTTATATAGCTGATTGCAGTTGATAACAAATAATCTTTCAGGTATTTGTTTGATGCATAATAAGATTCTTCACCTTACTTCTTTCAGAGTAGTGACAGTTTATCTTTCCAGATAACGTAGCTCTGACATAGCAACATCCAACATAATCACTTGCATTTTATGCATCTTATGCACTTTATTCCTTTTCCATTCATGGTATTCATTTAGTAGTTGTTGATTACTCTTGTCTATCTTTTGTTAATAAAATCTATTTTATTACACTTGTGTCTTCCTTGTGTTGATAATACAGTAAAGGTTCAACAAGTTAGGTATCCCACCAATCTTTCTTACGTGATGTACTCATAACCACACCTAAGTGACACGTGATCCAAAATCATAACTTCATCTGTGACGTGAGTACCCATCACTACAATATTTCACCTCCCTAGGTTGACAAAAGCAAAATTCACTACAAGTAGTAGATATCATTTGTCTTCTTTTTGTTTCTTTCTTGTTATACTGTATAAAGGTCACATTCATGAAATCCTTTTACAATCCGTTTATCATTTATTTTGCTACTTTTTAAATGGTATTTGTATATGTGTATTTTTTTTTTTTTTTCTTTTGTACTTTAGATTAGGGAACATATTTTTACTATTAACTAATTGTTTTCTCTCAATAAACTCCCAATTTGCTGCTTATTACTAGTTAATAATGTAGTTGTTAAGTTTAAGTATTGGGTCGGATTAAGGGATCTTAAGGGGTCATGCAGAATAAGGCATTAATATGTGCCTAATAAAAACTAATAAACAGCCAATATGCAAGTAATATGCATGGTAATAAGCTACTTGTTAATAGTGAGAAATAGTCCTTAAAATAAAATGTTACCTAGTAAGGTTTAATCCACTGCAGGCGAGCCAAAGTTAAGAACACAAGTGAAGTTTTACATTTACATTTATGCATTTAGCAGACGCTTTTATCCAAAGCGACTTACATTGCATTCAAGTTACAGTTTCTACATTTTATGAGCTCTTGCTTTCCCTGGGAATCGAACCCATGACCTTGGCGTTGCTAGCGCCATGCTCTACTATTTGAGCTACAGGAAAGCCATGTTTTATTGACCAATGCTGAGCTAGATACAAAAACGTAAAGTAAACATGACTTGAATGACTTAGCTGGTAACAAATGAGATTATACTGAGAAACCTTGACAAGCATGGAAACTGAAAGGAAACACGGGAAACAATAAGATGCAAAACTAAAAGTCCATGAAAACGAAACTGAAAGCAAAACTGAATGTGACATCTAGCTACATGAAATTATAAACCACAGCAATTATCATTATTATTGGTGTAGTCATAAAGATCGCTTGCCTTCTGAATAACATAACGTGAGTCTCTGTGACAGTAATGTTAATATGAGACACTACACACACTGTCAACATGATCAGAATGAATGAGTGCATCCATCAATGATTTGCTTAATGACTCTAATACCATAAATTAGATGTAATCTGTACTACCGTTTTTGAATCAAAGCCAACAGTGGATTATTACTGGTCATGATTTATCTTTGTGGTATGCGTAATGAGACTGCTGTTTGACTTAACTCTCAGAATTATGGCAATCACTTCATTTTACAGCTGGAGCTTTGTACTGCTTCCTTGACAAAACCACTGATTCAAATTCATCAAACTATTGGAATCAGGGAACATCATGTATGTTCATCATTTGTCCATCCTTTTACCAAATTACATCGTTTTATTTCTCTAACAGCTGCTCTGCTGAGCCCAATCAGTAATTTCCTGACTTTCAGAAGAACCCCCTTGAATCCAATCTAAATCTGGTCCATGGAAACTGTAGCCAATTTGTTAAAGACTCCTGCTGTTTCTTGTTGCAAATAAATGAGAATACAGAGAAAACTAGCCAAAATCAAGTAGACAAAATAGCTTTTAACTTTTTCATTTTGTTTTATGTGTCAAAGAGATTCAATTACACAATTACATCCATAAATTAATAACAAAACTGTCAGAGTTATACAATTAGCCTGACATTATATGCATGACTGTAAACACACCCTGTGAAAATTAGTATACAGTAAGTAAAATGATGAATGGTGAGATGGTTGTGTGGTGTTTATTTTCAAAATGAGCAATGGCTGCATGTATAATTCAAGATGTATTTATGACAAGATGTATTTATAATATTGATGCTGCTGGCTGCTTAGTACCAAATTTACATGACCGAAAGAAAACTCTGTGTTTTGCCTTCAGATTAGAACTCTGCAGGTGCTGGTCTTATTATAGTTTTCAATGCCCTATGTATAATGCATGCACCTGCAATGCATAATAGATGTGAACTTCATGGTAAAATGCTAGCAAAAGGCTAAACAAATGGCAGGCAAGGGAATTCTTCAGCTTCATTAGTAAATTATTAGCTTTACACAGCAGGACCAGCAGTGAATCATCTCTGAAGGCATAAGAGCAATGGTTGTTAAATGGTTGTTGAAACTAGATAGACAGTGATACAAAACGACACTATTAATTTGTTAAGTTGGAAGGATTGAGACACACACAGTTTCATGAAATATTTCTTCTCTCTCTCTTGGTGCAATCTGGTCTCTATTAAGAAAGGACAGACAATTAAAATAAAAAACTTGATCTGTAAAAAATACGCTTTTTTATTAGATATTAGTAGACAAGGGCTGCAGCAAAGCACAACAAAACATCACTTTTATAAACCAGAAGAGCAAATATATGCAGGTAACAAGGTGTCAAATGGATGGTGTTACCTGTTGCATATCATGTCTGTAGGCAATCTTGATTGAAATTGCACACTTGATGTATTTCCATGATTGCTAGAATTTTTATCTTTTTTTGCAGTACAATTGCAATGGGTTTTTTTGTACGTACAGGGAATGTTGAATCGAAACCACACAGCACTAATCTTGTTTATTTGATTGCCACTAATAGGTCTAATAATTACATGCTCTTTAGTGCACAGTATTTATTTAATGCTATTTAATTGACTACAGTCTCTGCTTTTTTAAAAGGAATGAAGAATATCTGTGAAGGGAGACAACGGATGACATGAGCATGTCTCCCTTATTGAAAAAGCAATATTAAAAACATTGTAGTCAAAGTGAGTTGTTTCCAGTATTGGGGAATGAATTTTCAAAAGTAATAAGTAAAATTAATAGATGTTTCTTCAGCTACCGGCATTTTTATGTTATGGAGCTGATTTTTATTTAAACCAGAAGATTTCAAAATTTGTTTTTTGTTATATGAAGGTCACATTCTTGGAAACTTTTTTACCATGTCACCTTTATCATTCATTCATTCATTCATTCAATCAATCAATAATTAATTAATTAATGTATTTATGTATTTATTTCATTGGTTTAATTCCAGACTTATCCATCATACAGTTTAAATAATTTTGTTCAAAATGGAGATAATCTAAACAATGCGTGAAATTTTTATATATTTACTCATTTTAAATAAATAAAATATTTTGATCAGTTTTTCAAAAAAATATGAATATCCCTCAGTTTTGTATAGAGATGAAATATCTCATGATAATCATGAATTCTTTATTTATTTATTATTTTTTTTTCATTTCCAATCAGCCTGTAATTTTGTCAAACTATGCAAAACTTGTAAAATATTATTTAATTGTACGTACTTGGATTTGTAAAATGCTATTAAACACAATGCATGATTTGAAATGTGGTGAAAATCTGATGGTTGAGAAAAATTATAAGTAAATATTTAGGCTTATACAAATAAATATGACTGTATAAAATGTAAAAATTAATACATGGCTTCACTGAGCTACAACCAAATCCATCAGAAGGAATTATCCAAAAACCTTAGAAAAACCTCAAAAGCTTTTAATTATGAACTTGCATAAATTAGTTCTTAGTAGTGCGCTACTGTCACAAATGCTGGAGCCAGGAACGAGGAGACACGGAGAATTCACAAACTGGGAGTCTTTAATCCATATAGGGAACATAGAACACATGAAGACATTCATCTAGGGAACATAGAGCCTAAGACGACATTTAAAGACCGACAAACACTAACTGAAAGGACTGGGGCTTTTAAAGACGGGACAATCAAAGAACTAAGGAGACACACCTGGAGCAAATTAATACAATCAGACAGGGGAGAAACTGGGTCACAAGGAACACATGGGGAGCAAAAACTACAACAAAACAGTCCAGGGGCGTGACATTACTCCCCCCTCCCGGAAGGTGCGTCCTCGCACCGTGGAACAACAGAGGGGGGGGAAACGGGTGGGAACAATGGCGGCGGTTCAGGAGGAGGACGGACAACCGGGAGGGGGCCGGCAGACAGAGACCAGGGAGGCGACGAAGGAGGGAGGAGCCAGGGAGGAGACAGGAGGGACTCGGAGCAGGAGGAGCCTGGCAGGACCCAGGCTACAGCCATGATGATGGCCCACGGTGGAGCCGACGGAGGGAGGAGCCATGGAGGAGGAATGGCCGCCGACTCCAGGGGGCCGACCAACGGAGGCGGAGCAGGTGGAGGAGGAGCCCGAGGTGGAGACGGAGAGCCGATGAGCCAGGGTGACGCCGAGGATCCGGGGGGCCAGGGTGGAGCCGAGAGCTCTGGCGACCGAGGCAGAGGCGGAGCTCCGGAGATCCGCGGCGGAGCCAGAGCGACTGAGGACCAAGGTGGAGCTGGAGGGTGGAAGGAGCCCAACGGAGCCGGTGGGACGGAGTGACGAGGCGCAGCCAGAGGAGAGGAGTCCCGAGGCGATGGCGGGTCGACGCCCGACCAAGGCGGAGCCGGAGGGACGAGGGAGCCTGGTGGAGCTGGTGGATCGATGGATGACGGTGGAGGCGAGGGAGCTAGGAGCCGAGGTGGAGCCGCTGGGTCTACGGACCGAGGTGGAGTCTGGGCCTCGGAGGCTGGAGGTGGAGGTGAGGGATTCTCCAGCCACGGCGATGGAGGATGGCAGACCTGCGGAGCTCGCACCGCATTGGAGGACTGAGGGCGAGCAGAGGGGCTGCCAGACGACATCGGTGGAGGAGGCAGGAGTGGGTGGGAGGGCGGGCAATTGAGAGCCTCCGGGCTTCCAGGGGTTAACTCAGGAATGGGAGCCGACACTGTGGGGCGCTCTGGAGGCGCGGGTTCTGGAGGATGCTTTCGGGAAGCGGGCACAGGGGGGCGCTCGAGAGGAGCGGAGCTGGCTGGAACCAGCGGAGACGGAGAGAGGATAGGGGAAGCGTCGGCCTCCAAATCATGTTCCCAGTCCAACAGATCCCCTTCAAAGTCTAGCAGCCCCAGATGTACAATCAGCTCACCCTCAGCCGTGGTGCAGGGGGCGGAGCTCCACTCCGCGCTCACACCGTCCACGGCTGGCTCCCTCGTGATGGGCACTGTCGCCGGCTCTCGCACCTGATCTGACGTGGTGGGCTCAACTTCCGGGACGATCTTCCGCTCAGTCGCTCGGCTTGGCGCTGGCTCGTGGATCGTAGCGGGAAATGGCTCTCCGTCATCGGTGGGCTCGGGCTGGTGCTCCGCACTGCGGGGAGTTGGTGGGCTTGTGTGAGCCGCGAACGGCGGCGGGCTGGTTCTGGCTCGGGGCTCGACACTCTCCAGACACCGGAGGATCCCTTCCCTCCAGCACAGTCCTGTGGTGTCTGGGAGGTCTACAGGACGATGGGAATTGGCCCCGTGCCAGAACAGCGATAGAAGGGTGGCATCATCTAGTGCCGTCGCCGCGGCGAGCCTGCAGAACTCCCAGGAATACTCGACGAAGGGGAGATCTAGCCGGGTAAGGGCAACGAAGCGTGCGGCGACTTCCATCGCCGCAGAGGAAAACCAGGAACAACAAAAAAAACTCTTCAAAACGGGAAAACAAAAACGGGGGAAACCGGCGTAGCGGCAACTGTTTTTGGTCGGTCTTTCTGTCACAAATGCTGGAGCCAGGAACGAGGAGACACGGAGAATTCACAAACTGGGAGTCTTTAATCCATATAGGGAACATAGAACACATGAAGACATTCATCTAGGGAACATAGAGCCTAAGACGACATTTAAAGACCGACAAACACTAACTGAAAGGACTGGGGCTTTTAAAGACGGGACAATCAAAGAACTAAGGAGACACACCTGGAGCAAATTAATACAATCAGACAGGGGAGAAACTGGGTCACAAGGAACACATGGGGAGCAAAAACTACAACAAAACAGTCCAGGGGCGTGACAGCTACAAAGTAAAATATATTCAAAAAAATTAGTAGTTAATAGTTAACTGCCTGCTATTACTGTGTTATTACTAGTTTGTTAATAAGAGTTTCTGTTATTTAATAATAATTACAAGAATGTTAATATCGCATTACTCATTTGTTAGTTATTCATTAATGATGGAACAGGATTCTAAAATGTTACCCATAATTCTTCTAAGCAATAGTACATATAGCTACAACCTTGTTTGATCGTATTAGCAGTATGTAGGAAAGCATACACCTCTCTGACCTACACTAATGCTAGAGAGCAGTTGAATTTGTTTGATAGTGGATAGCAGAGTGTTAGTTTAGCCTCAGGTCTGCAGTATCCTGAGAAATATGTTTTATCTGATTTAACCAGGCTCCCCAGAATGAGAAAAAAAAACTCTTATATAGCACATTTTCCCAGCGGATGGTGAAGTGGCTATCTAAGACCTTATATCAATGCTCCAACAAACCAAACAAGCTCGGGGAGTTCAACTAGATCATTTATAGCATTAGACATTGATCATCTCTCAATACTGCAGTCTAATCTCTTTCCAAGACTGATGAGTAAATTTAGCCTGGTTTGCTACGTTAAGTGCTTGCTTGAGTAATTGACATCAATACATAGATCGAGGGTTTATCACAGTGATTTTGAGCTTGTATTTCTAGTCCATGCTATGTAGAGTTAATCCATATAGATTATGTGGGTTTCTTGTGTCAGGAATTAAAGCATATCATTAATGAATTTATTTTTCACACATTTTCACATTCACAGTCATATTCAGACAAATTAATTGTGTTATTAACTGTGTTGTGGTTCTTTGTTTTCCTTTTATGTTCTTTATTTTCAGGCATGTTTTTACCAAAGCAGCTGTAGTTATAGTTCACAAGTATGAGAAATGAATAAATCTTCTAAGCTAAGGTCACTGAACGCTTGAAGACACACAGGCACTATTGAATGACTGAATGAGAGGGAACTATCTATAAATCTCCCATGATAACCCTCAGGACCGTATGTGACGGCTGTTTACATATATGGCCTGCACACTGACAGTTCTCTCAAAATAATGAAGTCATTTAAAGCCCCATTTGACTCACTGTATTGATACATCTACTGAAAGGGTTTGTGCCCATCTAAATAATTAGATGTGAGAATGCCAGAGGAACATTTATTGAGGTTCATTTATCCATGAATGCTGTTCATTCAGTGAAACACTCTTTCACTGCTCTAGAGGAGCACTCTACAGCAATTTGTCAGTTTCAAGTGAAGAACTGGCTCAAAACTCTGTTATCTTAGTCACAAGGGGTGATATCACATGTAGGCATGCCGGTCAACACACCAGAGCAAATCACTGGAGATTTTTCCAATTGAGGTCTAAAAATAGTACTACCTTAGACATCCTTTGATGGTGATGTTGTTGTTAAGTACTGTGAGTGGCAGCTGTCCATATTCATTGGACTTCATTCTCGCATCTGTTTACGTCATTCGTCCTACAGCGCATTGTCATTATAATTCAATCACTGCGAACATTATAATTTCAATGGGTGCATTTTGTTTTTAAACAGTGAATATGAATTAGCCTTTTCTTATTGACAACATATCTGCACCTCACGGTGCGGCTGACACAGAACAGCGTACGCTGTTTGCGTTCAGTGGATACTCTACAAAAAGGCGCGACGGTGATGCGGAGGAGACGAATTGTTGAATAAAGTCTTTATTTTTGTTTTCTTTGCATACAAAAAGTATTCTCGTAGCTTCGTAAAATTACGGTTGAACCCTTGATGTCACATGGATTATTTTACTGATCTCCTTGCTACGTTTCTGGACGTTGATCGTGTTAATTCCATTGCTGTCTATGGGAGGGTCATGGAGCTCTCAGAATGCATCAAAAATATCTTAATTTGTGTTCCAAAGATGAACGGAGGTCTTACAGGTTTGGAACGACATGAGGGTGAGTAATTAATGACAAAATTTTCATTTTGGGGTGGAGTAACCCTTTAATAACATCAATTGAGTATTTGAAATAACTTCCTTTTGTGATCTGACGCAGTTTCATATCAGAGAATGAGGCAAATCATGCTATTTTATAGTATTCTATACAGTGATAGAAGGCTATGCCAATTAACATTGCATTATAAATATATTTTATTCTTATAAAAATACCCGAGATGGCTTGAAGAACACAGATAAACCATATATTGTCATAATGGTATGTTTATTGTATTGATGTTTCATCAGGTAAAATGTGTCTAATGGCATTTTATTCAGCTACAGACAGCTTGCCTTTGTCCATATAAGGTATTTCCTGGACTGGCATAAGTTCTGTTATTTCTGAGTCCCACTTTCTGCACAAGGGCGCCCTCTGCCAATGAGTATGAATGAAATAGAAATTACTGTCTTGAAAATAGCTTTGTAAGTATATCTGCAACCAAATCAGTTTCTACTCCTCTGTCAGCCATTGTGGGTTAAAATAAACTATTAACAGCTATTAATAGCAAGCAGAGAATGCCAAAGAATGAGAGTTCAAACAACTGATAAAAACCTCACAGTAATCCACAAGTAATTGTTATGAGTCCAGTCCACTTCACAACATCATGCGAAGTGAAAAGCTGAATGGTTTTAAGAAACAAATCCATCATTAAGGTATTTTAACTGTAAACCATCACTTCTGGCCAAAATCCATAATCCAATAGTAATGCTAAACATTAAAGAGATAGTTCACCCATCAATGAAAATTCCATATGACTTGTTTTCTTTTGTGAAACACAAAATAATATATTTTTAATGAATCAGTATTTTTTTTTCATACAACTGAGATTTTTATTTTTTTATTTTATTTTTTTTTTTTTTATCTGAAGTATTTGCGTTGTTTGCCTGTAGTTCTTAAAATGATCATTATGGCAGTTTTGTGTCTCATCCCAGATGAGTTCACCGTGAGACCTTCTCATGGTTAATAAACAGATTAAAGCAACATGCTGTTGAGGGGGAATGAGTAGAGATAGTGATTTAGAATGGTCTTGGCATATTTAGATAACAAAATCATTCTGTCTCTGAGTACCACACATTTCAAGCTTTAGTTTCACAAAGATAACACCAGACAAGATGACTGTATAATGTGATAACTTAAGAAAACTTAATTTAAACAAAAATAATAGTTACATTTTCAACATTTTTATGGTTTAGAAAGCAAAAAGCACACAAGGTGGTTAGTGGGACTGGCAAAGCTGGTTAGGATGATCCTTTTTGTGCTTTTATAGTGTATTTAGGCACTGAGTTGGTAGGCTGAACAGCTTGGAAGACCAGCTAAAATCAGTTACATTTGTTTTTTTCACAAGGCTGTGCATTTCAGAAATATATATATGTATGTATGTATTTGACTCATATTATGAATAAATATTGAACTGAAACTATCAGACAGCACAATAAAAATATTCCTCTCACATATTCTGAAGTTTCATTTTCCACCCATTTCACAGCATCACAAAAAATTAACCTGTTTAAGGAATAAGCAGTTTAAATTTCAAGGCTTTAATCTCCATATTTAGTCTTCTCCTTTCTCTCAAAAAACATATTCTCTAGTGGAGAACAAAAGTAATAAGTCCCTGGATGCATTTATTTGTAATTGAGATGGACATGTTCAATCAAAACACGACCCTCTTCAATTTCCACATTCACAGGGCTGTTAGCCAGCTATTTGCACTGATAGACAGAGGTTGATTTAAAAGGGAGGAATGTTGACTATTTGCCAAACATAAGAGGGAGCGCCCATCAGTATTCACATTATTAAGTGCAAACACTGAGAGGATCCTACCTGGTGAAAAATGCTCAGGATTCATGAACACCAGCTAGCTTTGATAAAGCCATCCAGCCATTCAGGCACGCAAACTGTCGCAGCCACCAAGTGACTTGCCTAAGTAATTAAGTATTTTTAATCATCTAGTCACTTAATGTTGTTAATTTTTTCCCTGTCAGTGAAGATAGAGTCCGCTTCTTCTCCTGCAAGCATTCAATGACTACTATTCTGTCCACACACACATCATTTTTATACTCTATTCTTATGAACATAATAATGATAATAATAAATGGTAATTCACTCCTTTGACAGTTAATTCCCACCCTTTGTCATCCTTTTATTCACTGTCAACTTACAAAAGACTTGTCTATTTTTGTCTCTTGCTGTCTAGACATTGATGCAGCTAATCAAAATGACCTTATTTAATACACCAAACTGCCCCACAACTGAGAACAAAGAAAGGAAACTATTGTTTGATACTCTATACAGAGGACAATGGGGTTTGTTGCCACACTTTTTACACCACTGAATATTAGGGAGGTTTACTTTTGAAAATCAAATTCTATTTATGCACATAGTTTAAAATCTTAGGGAAAAAAAGCTATTTAATATTTCCTCAGTAAATTGCCAAGAAAACAAATATACAGTATACGTAAGAAATATACAATTAATTTAACACACACTTTTTAATTTAACACACATCTTTTTCGTATAACTGTAAAACTCTATTTGATATATTTTCAAAATGGATAGTAGCTTCTATAAGCATAAAAATTAATGAAACGGCAAGAATATAAAATGTAACATTTAAAAAAAAATAGTAATTTAAGAGGATTTTGATATACAGTCCCATGTGACAACTAGCCCTAGCCTCTCCTACTGTGCTGAAATGATAATATATTCAAAACTGTGAATACCTCTGCAATCGTAAAACTAACATTACAAAATCAGACACTGTGAAAGAAGTTTCTGATACATATGCTGGAAAGCTTTTTCAGCAAGATGTCTTATCCATTTTAATTTGTACTGTGGTATAAATAAATGTACCTTTCATATTTTTGGTTTCCTATCTCTCTTCATTTCCAGGTTGCTCCAGAGATTAAGATTGAACATATGATTTTGATGTTTCTGAATGAAAGTGAGAAATGGGAGACATCAGAAAGAACATAAATTACATACACACTGACTGAATGTGGCCTCAGAGGAAAAACTGACATCTTCAATCTGAAATACCTGAGGAAAATGTTGATTTCACTGTTAGATTAAATAGGAAGTTGTTAAACTTGTTGTCAATATAACAGTTTTATACCTTCTGAGGACTAAAAACCTTGTGGTATAGTGTTTCTAAATCAAATTATTTTAAATATTCTTTATGCAAGGAATAGTTTAAAATAAACTTTAAAATAATATAAATAAAGATAAAAGTTTAAAATAATATGAGGATCAACTTGCATTTTAGTACCAGGTGTAAACAGGGTCAGTGCAAGTGAAATGAGACACAAAAGAAGAAAAATTACAATACATGACAATTATAACACAAATGCAAGAACAATAACTACTTGTATGTGTGAAAATGTGAAGATAAAGAAATAATAAGATCCAGATACGCACTTCTTTTCTACGTCAAATGGTAAATGCAAGAGCTGTCAATCTGAGTGATCAAATGTTAATTTTAAAGGGAGGAACGTTGACTATTTTCCAAACACAAGAGGGAGCACCCATCAGTATTCACATGATTAAGTGCAAACATTGAGAGGTTCCTACCTGGTGAAAAAAGGTCATGATTCATGAACACCAGCTAGCTTTAGTAAAGCCATCCAGCCATTCAGGCGTACAAACTGTCGCAGCCACCAAGTGACTTGGCTAAGTAATTAAGTATTTTTAATCATCTAGTCACTTAATATTGATCATCTTTTCACTGTCAGTGAAGATAAGAGTCCACCTCTTCTCCTGCAAGCATCCAATGACTACTATTCTGTCCATAAACACACAATTTTTAGTGATCAATCCAGTCCAAACAGATCCTGGATGCCCTATAGCTTTAGCAAAGCAGTATGTAATGGCAGTCTATGAGGATTATCTCAAGATCTATGCATTTTATGTTGGGTTTAGGCTCATTTGAATCAACACCTGCTTTAAATAAATGTATGTGATCTACTATGGTTTACTAATATTTTCAGTTTACTCATATTTTTGATCCTTTTCTCTTTCAGCCAAAAACTGACAATGCTGTTTTTAGCTGTTGAAATTTGCATCCCTATGTTTATCTCATGTATTGTAAAAATTATGTACTTTAGTTTGAGAGTAGGCACTGAGGTCCACCCCGAAGTCCACTCATTTTAAAATTTTTGGCCTCACCACTGGTTCATGAACTGTAAGTCAATTATTTAAATAAAACTAGAATCGTTCCCCTCTTTAGATTAAACTTCTCTACAGCAAGTCATTCTAACTGAAGAGATACAGAATCGTCAGGATCATAGTGACCCAGTGACCCAGAAGTCCTCCCTGCTGGCCAGCCAGAGGTCGATGTTAATGTCCTCCATGGTCCAGTCCGCTCTGTGTCTGATTGGAGCACTAACATCCTGCTGCAGTCTGCTCTACCTCTGATTGGAATACCGACATGCTCTCCACTCCAGGGTCTTTGTCGACATCCTCCAACCTCAAGCCTGATCTGTGTCAAACTGGAGTGTCAATGTCCTCTAAACTCCAGTTAGTTCAACAGAAGAGCTTGTGTCTTTGGAAAATAATAGTAAATTGGCAGCAAGAATTGAGGGTCAGTTTACTGCCAAAACACACACACACTTAATTCAATATCTGAAAAGCAGTACCACAATTTTAATGTCTTCTTTGATTTAGACATTCCCTTTTCTGTCCTGATGGAAAAAGAGCAAAAGTGGAACAAATAGTTTTACAGTGTTTAAATAAAAATTTATATGAGCTCCTTAATATAATATGATTAATATGAGCTCCTTAATGTGAGTTATACAAGAATCTGAAAGTTTTGCATTTTAGATGTTATCCTGCAAAATACTGCTGACATTTAATGCCAGCTATAATTTATCTTTTAAAATATTTCAATTCTTGTCACTACAAAATTGGTGATATGCTTGGTCATTTGCTGGATGAAGGAGGTTTTGGAGCAGTGTATGAAGCGACTGCCCATTTTGGAAGATGACGTCAAGGTCACTGTCAGTCACTGTTTTTTTTTTTTTTTTTTCACTGTTTTAAAACATTTCATATTAACTACAAACTACAAATGATTTTTCAGTACTAAGTGACTAAATGTCATTGTCAACAGTCTGTCCAAGGCTGGCCTATTTTAAAACCCCCTCCATCTAAGTATGAAACTAGAGAAACTGCTGTTTAACCAGTACACTCTTGAAGTAAAATTGATCGACTCCAGGTCTAAAACTTACTAAAATTGTTTATAAGGTATGTATTATCTTTCAAAGTTCTAGTGCAGGTCTCAAACTCTGTTCTCGACTGGTGAGGGAATGCAAGTACGTGTCCTATGTGGGCGCTCCTTTTCAGAGAGAGCCATGCTCACTTTTGAAGCACCACAGAATGGTAACCACTGTTGTGAATCAAATAGCGTCATAAAATATTTTTGGTATTGCAGACATACACATCAGACTAAATCTGTATCCCTTGGCACAGATCTGTATTGCACTCCTGTGTACACAGTGGAGTTGGAAGTACCATGGTGAGCTGTTCTAGAAACTTTCAGCCAGAGCGCCACTGGGCTTTTCACCTCATTCAACTCTTCACGCCTGCCTCCTAATCAGACACACCTGCAACCCATTTCAGCTCATTATGGACAAGATATAAATGAGTCACAAGCTCAGTGTCAAGTCTCACCACGGACTAGTGAGAATGTGATGCTTTCTCATCTTCCTTCTCGAAGTGTGTCCTACTCCATGTTCTCTAGGAGAGTTTTTTTTTTTTGTGGATTACTCACCTTGTAACTTACCAGTGCGCTCATCTGCTTCTTCCGTTGTGCCCTTGCATCCATTGAAGTATTGATTTTCTTTCCTCTTCTGCTGCCTGTGTTCCTGTAAACGTCTGCAATAACACCTCCACTGTTGGGTCCTAACATTATCCTTCCATGTGGTTTGTGCCCACAACAGAAGACTTGACCTCTGACATGGGCCAAACAAAGGCCAATCTACAGAGTACTAACGATACCCTTGAAAAATTGGTGCAACAGCTCCACCATTCCCTTGCTCCTATTTCTACTGTAACCGTGAGTCACCCTTGGCTCTGCAGGTTACTCCTGCATAAAACTGTTGAGCTGGACATTTTTGTTACTCCAGTCAAATTTTCAGGTTTGGAGGAAGCGTTCCTCTTTCCTTCTTTGTTCACTCATCTTCGAAATCCAGTCACCTCAATTTCCTACTGACCATCCCAAGACAATCACAAGGACTTAACACTACCCTCAAGCACCACCTCGCTGTGTACAGTGACACCATGGGTCTGGAACAATTTATTCAGCATTTCATTTAGATCTCTAACCAAATGACCCTTTGCAAACACCCGCCCTCCTTAGTTACTATTGCTATGTCCGTTCTCACACTACACATCATGTTCTTACGCAGTTAAAAATACGTTGCGGAGCAAAGTCGACACTGACAACATGCTGACAGACAGAGTAGGTTCCTTCTGGTATGAAACATGGTCTCAGCTTTAAAATTTTGTCTTTTTTTTTTTAAGAAATTCAAACAATAAATAATGTTTTGTGGCTCTTTAATGTGTCGTGATAGATCACTGTAGCGCCTCAGTTCAAGCGGCATGTGAACAGATCATCTTTTCAAATTTACTTACAGCATGAAATAAACATGAATGAACATCAGAACGTATTTTATTTCAACCGCAGAAAGACGTCAATACGCACCATTTCTTAAGGTTAAGTCCACCAACGTTAATCTACTCTCCTGTCTGATTTGTTTGTCGGACAAAATGGTGGATTTCATCGTTATGACCGGTCAGATCACCTGTCAATCAAGCTCTTTGTGAAGGGTCAATTGACCCTTTCTTAGGGAGTTTGATTTACAGGCGATCTGACCAATCAGAACACCGAATCTGCCATTTTTGTCCGACAAACAAATCAGACAACAGAGTAGATTACCGTCGGTGGACTTGAATTTGAAAAGTGGTATAATATCCGAGGTGGAAACAAAATACCTTTTGATGTTCATTCATGTTTACTTCATGCTGTAACTAGTAGAGAGGAAGAGATGATTGGTTCACGTGCCGCTTGAACTGAGGCACTATGATCTGTCACGACACATTAAAGAGCCACAAAACGGCATTTATTGTTTGAATTTCTTAAAAAATGTCAAAATTTGAAAGCTGAGACTTTGTTTCATACCAAAAGTAACCTGCTCTGTCTTGTCTGTCGGCGTATTGTCATTGTTCTCTTTGCTTTGCGATGTATTTTTCACTGCATGAGAACATGATGTGTGACGTGAGAGTGCCATGGCTTGTCGGACATAGCTACAGTATCAGTCTAGTAACAGTTTTTGCTAAGAGTCAATTACAGTTCTATGGCCTTGACTTCACTGTCACTTCAGAAGTACCCCTCCTGCCATCCTATTCAGTTGGACCTATAGAAGAACTCATTCAAGAAGATTGTTCTCATATCAGCCAATCTGAATATCAATGCCACATCCAGAACCTTTGTATGTACAGTAGCACACCATATCACTTGCTTGGAGTCTGTCCCATTAGAACATTGAACATAAGAGTTCCTTCCTTGAATGTAAGAGCTCTACAACAGAATTCCAGGAGAGTCAGCCCTCTGGTTCCTTCTGCCCTGGAGATGCTGAGAGGGACCACAATCTTCACACAATTACATCTCCACAGCATATACAACCTGATCCACATCTGTGAGGGTACAACCCCCTAACCCCAATGTAATTTGCACCCTGGGTGTACAGGGATTATCCATCTGACAATGACATGGATGTCATCAATCCAAACCTCTGGTCTAATGCTGGCTTATCAAAAGATGAAATCTTTATCACAGGAAAATAGGTCAGTTGTAATTTTGAATCAGGAGTAATGGAGAACGACCTTGTGACCTACCAAGGAAAAATCATGGCCAAGAAAATAATTGTACATCATTTCGCATGGCTAAAGATGGCCACAGAATCACTAAAGAGTAAATGGGTATTCAATAGAACTAAATGGGTTAATGAATGGAATGTTGAATGATGCAAAAATCATACAAACATTTGCTGTAGTCACTGACATGGACCTAGTCAATGCCCAAGGCCACCCTAAGATCCGAATAACCTGAGAGAGAGCTCTTGGACTGCAAAAAACTCTCTTACTCAAGTCAACCAGATCCCAAAGGGTCCTAACTAAGAGGCTTTCTGGTGCCAGAGTCACATCCAGCTTGGTTCTCGAGCTGTTTTCTTGACTTGAATTCTAGAGCTCTGTCTCTGCAGTGTCTGTTTTAAGAAATGGTAAATAATATGCATGAATTAAAATACTTTTCCCATAACAGTATTATTGATAAAATACTGAAAGAAATGCTTTTTGTATGGCCTTTTAAAACACACATGCACAGTATCCAATATCAACTCACTTATCAAACTTCTCTGCAATCCTCTGAAAACTTCGACAGTTAGAACAATTCATTGAAGAATCGGACATCACTATTAGTCTGTACACTTCCTACCACCATGCACCAAACATTTCAGTTTGACAATGGCAAAGATAATCGCTTAAACTCATTCAATAAATGCCTTAACTGCTTAACGCCACTGTATTGAAAGGTACTTTCTTTACTTTTTCACACAGAAATTGTTAAGGGTGTTAACTGGGTGGGTTATAGATCATAATTTCAAGACTTGTTTCAGAGAAGTGGGTCGGCACCATGAAGACATAACTGTTTAAATGTCTTAAGGGATAGTATCTGGCCTAAAGTAGGAATGAAAATTCCTAAAGTATGAATATCTACAGTCTCCAACTGTTTTGATATTCATGCAGAAACAGCTCCATCCCAGTACTAGGGTTCAGAAACCCTTTTTTAATTGCTTTGGTGCTTTTTTCAAGTTAATTTTAAAAACTCAAAGTACAAAGCTCCAAACTGATCATACAGCTCATTTAAAGATTAGCTTGAAAAAAAAAGATCCCAGAGTCAAAACTGCAATAAATAGAGAGACTTTACTGTAGTATTTTCTATTCCCCACGATTCCAGTTATTAAGACAATTATTAAGACAACTATTTCTGAAGCAGTGTTTCTCAACCTGTTACTAGAAGCACATACATTTTCAAACTCTTCCTAATCAAACACAACTAATTCAATGCATCAGCTTGTTAGCAGAGATTCCAAGACCTGAAATAGATGGGTCAGAATAGGGAGACATCCACTGTGCTGTTGGTGTGCCTCCAGGAACAGGGTTAGAATGCAGCATTGAAGAAAAGTTGATTGGCTGTCAGGTGCACCCCACTAACTACAACATAATCACATGCTAATGTGCTGGAAAAAAAAAAAGAAAAAAAACAAAAAGTAGTTTCATCTTTCCTCAGCGTTATGCGTTGGAATATCAGTGGAATTATATCACTGGAATCTAGAGCCTCAGCCATCTAGAAAATACACCCAGTGAAAATGATGACAGCCTTTTAAAGCATATTATGTACTAAATGCTTTGCATAGTGTTTACATATAGCCTACCTACAGTTATTACAAGATTCTGTATTAAGAGCATTCACATAAGTGAGCATGAGTTACTGAGAGGAACATGATCACATTCTTGAATTCTATGCAAAGCCTCGGCTGTGTGTGGAAAACATTTTCATTTGAGAAGAGCCTGAGGCGATAAGTCACTCTGCTGCACTGTTTCTCTATGTCAACATGAGAACGGCAGTCTACAAGTCATTCAGACTCTCACACAACAGTGTCTTAGTATGGAGCACAAATATGACTTTTATAGATCAGTTTATGTTTCTCATGTCGTGCTGGTGATCAGTTTGTATTCATATAAATCCTTCAGGGAAATGTCGTATCTGATTTGTGAAGGGGAAATTTCACAATATTCTAGTGTGTAAGAGAGATGTAAAAAAAGATGCATTACTTATATTTTTTATTGAGATGTAAGAATATAAAACGCTTCTATTTATGTATTTTTTGTGATTGGCTTTAACTTTCTCCTTCAAACATTCATTAAGATATTCACTACAAATACAGTGTGTCCTTGTTATGTTAATCATCTATGTCATCTTTAATTTATTCTTGATGAGCATCCAGTACGAGGTTTCTGTCTAAAGCATTGTTTCTGTACAGTGCACATATAAGAAAATACACACACAAATATGCATAATGAGCCAATTTGCCTAGGAATTGTTCACCTGTCATCATTTACTTATCATCATGCCGTGTTCATGTGTGGTTATTTATTCCATAGAACACAAAAAAAGAAGAACCTTCATGCAGTTCTTTTCTACAGCAGCCACAGCTGCCAAGATCTGAACAAGAAAAATGCCATAACAAAATCATAAAATTGCCCATATGACTTATGAACTATATTCTGAGCCTTCTGAAGCCAAACAACAGTTTCGTTTTAAGTTTCGGTTAAATCCATACACATAACACAGTATACACTAGGATAACACACAAATGGTGCCATTTGGTATTCTGTAAAAGAATTATGTAAAGCCTTTGTTTTTTATAGCATCTCATTTATTGCCATAATGGAGTAATGAAGTATTCTGCCCTCCTGTCATCTTGGCCAGAGTCAGAGACTTCCTGATCCATTGAAAAACTGTGCTTGGCAAGTAATGAGTTTAGCTGGCCAGTCAGCACATTAGATTGTTCCAAATGAGCACTTAATTCATTGCTCCCTGTTCAGAGATTTGTAGCGGAATTCGGATGGTAATTGCAGGGGAAACAGGGAGGGCTGAAGAAAGATCGACTGGTCCAAAAACAAAGCTTGTGTGATCTGAGGACTGGCCACAGTGGAAATCAAGCATTGTTGTATGAAGTACTAAGCCAATCAATCAATATCTGCAATTTCATTGATATGTTAATGTATTTATAAGCTATGTTTTGAAAATTTGCTTGCATGTTCTCAATACATGTTAAAAAATCTAAATACAACAATCCAACAATTGAGCTTACCAGTTATGAAAGAAAACGACTTCTGTGTAATTTACCCTGAATCACCTTTAAAGGTTCCAAGTGGTGCAACTATAAACACTGCAAAATGTTGAGTATTTTAATAGGTCAGTGTTAATAAAATGTGACGCTTTAATCATTAGGCACAAATTCATTATATTTTCATACACAGAGGCACGCATTCATCCTCTTCACACCTTGTGTTAGTCAAGGCATTCAATAGGATTTTCTTTCATTTGCATGCCTACGGTACTCATTATAAGTTAATCTTGTTCCGTGAAAAATATGCCTTCTGGATATGACCTTAAAATATCACTCATTTAATCAGTGACATATTTATTCCTGTGTAATGCGCTTAGAAACTCATTTACGTTTATTACGTAGCACTATTCTGTGCATATCCATATTTAGAATTATACATTTGGAATTAATTTTGCATTCTATTTTTTAAAAAGATGAAAGACTGATGAATTTAATTTTATATTAATTATTCAATCTGCAATGTACACATAGTGTGCACAGACGCTATGCAATGAAAACGTGACCTGCAGATAAACTGTAAATCCCAGTTCATTATGACTGATTGATAAATGCAAAGTCATGTTAATGTAAACATACCATAACCTTCATTCACGTCATTCTCCAACTAAACATTTGTCTAATTGATTCAGGGCCAGATTTACTAAACATTGAATTATACAAATACTTTCTTCTCATAAATTTTATCTATGAAATGGGAACTCATACAAATGCATATGCAATAACGTCATCTACAAAAATAACTGTGTCCACGCCTTTTCATTGCTAATTGTTCACTGCATGTCTTTAATAAATCCTGACAGAAGTTTTTAATGCCAGAAGATGTTAGTAAATCTGTCTCTAAATCTCATTCATTCATGAAAGTCCTGATTGAAGTCAAAAGTTTCCATCGCCTATAAGTTTACATTCCACCTGGACAATGCTCTTACGTTGTCATACTTTGTTTGTCTTGCATTTGCAGATAGGAAATGTGAAGCAAGTTTAATCACATTTTCCTCTAGACAATTCCCATAATTAGTTTGAAAAGCCTTGATTAACCTGCAGCTGTGTCACAGCAGATAGTGGGGAGGGATCACTGCAGACTGCTCTCCAGTAATTAGTTTGGGAATATTTGGGAACCAAGAAGGAAAAGTCGCACCAGGAGTGAAAATGTCATTTTCACGGTTTCAGCTACCTTCTGACACCTAATATCCTTGACCTCTACCATGCAGCTGTGACAGCAAAAGAAACACATTTATTTCGCGAATTATATCTGGACAGTAGGCACACAGCATAAAATGTGAGTGTAATGTCAGTCAAAGTATAAAATATACTAATAAACAACAGCGAAACTGTTTTTAACTTTTCAAAAGCGTGAGAATTGGTTTAAAATCACTCTCCCTCATACAAATTAATTTACTCTCTGAACAATATGCAATGCAATAACTACATTTATTAAAACATAAACTGTCTTGAAACAAGACCTCATTCCTTTATCTAAACCTTCAAATAATTCTACTAATCCCTTTGTAAATAACCACTTACCTTTGAGGTAACAAATAAAGCAAATAAAAGCCTGATGAATATAAGGATCTTCAGGTTTACTTTGGAGATCTGAGTTAAGTATTAAACTTCAAGTTAGGTTGTCATCTTTCATAATTAGATGAGCCTGCCAAAACTGGTCATAGTGAAGAAATCTGTGCACACTGTACATAATTAAGCCAATTGCCTTCTCTTGACAAAATGTCTGGGGGGGGTTTTAAATACATTTTTAAATTTCAAAATACATTTTATACTTTTTTTTTCTTTCTTATCCAGTCTCAACAACTTAAAGTTCTTAAACTTCCTCAAAATGTTACATCTTTGTATTTGTCTGGACTATCCAAGAAGATGTTGATACTTTGTCAGTAATTACCACCCAGACACATCTGCCTATGACTATTCTATTTATATATATATATATATATATATATATATATATATATATATACAGTATCTCACAAAAGTGAGTACACCCCTCACATTTCAGCAACCATTTTAGTAGGTATATCTTCTCAAGGGACAGTACTATAGAAATGAAACTTAGATATATTTTAGAGTAGTCAATGTGCAACTTGTATAGCAGTAAAGATTTACTGTCCTCTGAAAATAACTCAACATATGGCCATTATTGTCAAAAAAGCTGGCAACAAAAATGAGTACACCCTAAGTGGTAACAGCTATACTTCGTTTAATCATGCAAAGCCACATGTCCTATTCATCATGTTCATGTTTTTGTCTGCTTGACAGGACTATACAAATTTGTGTATCTTGTATTAGAGCAGTTAAAATTTGGTGCTTTGAGTACAATTCTCTCATACTGACCACTGGATGTTCAACATGGCACCTCATGGCAAAGAACTCTCTGAGGATTTGAGAATTAGAATTGTTGCTCTCCACAAAGATGGCCTAGGCTATAAGAAGATCAGTAACACCCTGAAACTGAGTTACAGTATAGTGGCCAGGGTCATACAGAGGTTTTCCAAGACTGGTTCCACTCGGAACAGCCCTCGCAAGGGTCGATCAAAAAAGTTAGGTTCTCACGCTGTGCGTCAGGTGCAGATGCTGGCTTCAAAAAACATACACATGAGTGCTGCCAGCATTGCTTTAGAGGTTGCAGAAGTGGAAGGTCAGCTTGTCAGTGCTCAGACCAAACACCACACACTGCAAGAAGTCGGTTTGCATGGCGGTCATCACAGAGTGAAGCTCCTTCTGAAGCTGGCTCACAAAAAAGCCTGCAAACAGTTTGCTGAAGACAACCTGTCCAAGGGCATTAATTACTGGAACCATGTCCTGTGGTCTGATGAGACTAAGATAAACTTGTTTGGCTCAGATGGTGTTCAGCATGTGTGGCGATGCCCTGGTGAGGAGTACCAAGAAAATTGTGTCTTACCTACAGTCAAGCACGGTGGTGGTAGCATCATGGTCTGGGGCTGCATGAGTGCTGCTGGTACTGGGGAGCTGCGGTTCATTGAGGGAAACATGGATTCCAACATGTACTGTGACATTCTGAAGCAGAACATGATGCCCACCCTTCAGAAACTGTGCCAAACGGCAGGTTTCCAACATAATAACGACCCCAAACACACCGCCAAGATGTGCTGATGAAGCTGAAGGTTAAGGTGATGGATTGGCCAAGTATGTTTCCAGACGAGAACCCTGTTGAGCACATGTGGGGCATCCTCAAGTGGAAGGTGGAGAAGCGTCATGTGTCTAACATCCAGCATCTCCGTGATGTCATTATGGAGGAGTGGAAGAGGATCCCAGCAACAACCTGTACAGCTCTGGTCAATTCCAAGCCCAGGAGGATTAAAGCAGTGCTAGATAACAATGGTGCCCCTACAAAATATTGACACTTTGGACACAGTTTTGACTTAGGGTGTACTCATTTTTGTTGCCAGTTATTTGGACATTAATGGCTATATGTTGAGTTATTTTTAGAGGACAGTAAATTTTTTACTTCTATACAAGCTGCACATTGACTACTCTAATATATTTCCCAGTTTCATTTGTGCAGTATTGTCCCTTGAGACGATAGACTAAAATTGTTGCTGAAATGTGAGGGGTGTACTGACTTTTGTGAGATACTGTATGTGTTTGTGTGTGTGTGCGCGCGTGACAAAAAAACCAAAAGGAAGTGCCTCTGCCTCTGCACCTCACTCACAATTTCTCTCAACACAGGACAGGAGAGATGTCAGTAAATAAATGAGAAAACAAAGTAACTTGTCTTACTTATTTGAAAAAGTAACTCATACTTTCTTATAAATTTAAAAGTAATGTGTTATATTATTAGTTACTTGAAAAAAGTAATCTGATCACATAACCGTAATGCGCTACCCCCAACACTTTTAATTATGCAATGTGAATTTCGCCCATCTGATTTGCTGAAAGGCAAGCATTGGTAAATAATTGCTGTGTTTCTCACTTATTGTCATGTCCCCGAGCTGATCACCCTGTCCTTCGGTTGTCATGTTTTGTATCTGTCTGCACGTTGTGAGCACATGGTGTTTTGTTTTGATTGTTGCCACGTGCTCCTCTGTGGTGTTTCACCCCTCCCTCTCGTTACCACACTTACTGCTCTTAATTGTTTGATTTCATTCACCTGAATTCAATGTTTTGTCTATCTCCCGCTCTATTTATAGCCCACTTGTGTGTCGTCCTGTGCTAGATCGTTGTTCGTCAGTTCGCCAACGCTCAGCTGCTCAGTCTGGTCCTGTCTGATCGTGCATCTGTCGGCTCCCTGTCAGGTTGTTGTTGGTGCTTCTTTTTTTTTTTCTTTTTTTTCTTCTATTCTTCCTTTCTCGTGTCCTAGGCCGGACATCCGCATTCCCTTTGAAGGTTTCACGCTCCGCTTGGAAGCCATACTTGTTTGGCTTTTGCTTGGTCGTTTTAGATCACCAGCTAAAAGTACACTCTTAACATTAAACTCTTAACATAATGAATATTATGCAGGGGGCTGGGCTTAAAAACTTAGAAAAGTGGAGGAGACACGTCCCCAAGTTACCCTACTGCATCGTTGGCCATATGGCAGAAAAAGTTTGCTGCTTGGCAGTAGCAGAAAAAAACTGAAGCAAGGGTTGAAAGGCTCTTGAATGATCAAGAGTCTTGTTGCATCCTTCAGCAGTACACAGTGTTTTGCAGATGAAAAGAAAAGAGATAAACTGCTATTTTTGAAACACTGCTTTTCCTCAAGGTTTAATTGTAACATCAAATTTGAAACCAGTGCAATGCCTCGTCTTTTTACCCACACTAAATGTTAAAAGGACTAATCATGTACTTTAGAATAAATATTCAACGTCTGACAGTGAATAAGCTTGCTATCTTGCTACATCAAACATAATAATATGTTAATGCTTACAGCACTCGGAAAATGTCTGTTTTTGGAAAAAGTGCATTTCAAAGTCGCTTTTTATGTTACTCTTTATTTTAAGGATGGGAGTCATCACAATCCTGTGTAGCATGAAAGGATAATCTGCTTTCTGAATCTTTTTTCCTCCTGCAAGCCTGTCCTTTATTCTCGGTTTTTCAAACACAACCATGACAATCACTGAACTTGTCACTGACGTACCATGGCAAACAAGCTTCCTGGCATTTTCCTCCATTATTTATGACTACAGTGATGATGGGACATATTAAGTACTTCAAGCTCAGTGGCATAAATCTCTGGCTTCAGTGCACTATAAATGTAGTGCTGCTGACGTTTCGAGAATATTTTACTTATATTAAAACAGTATCTGTCTTGATTTTCTCAGGGAGATTTGCATCCTATGCAATTAAAATCACATTGTAAATCTGCAAATATACTGGCGCTCATTCCCTTTACACCTTTATAGGCTACAACTTTATCCAAAGCAGCTTGAGCAGTATTGTTTGTAATATTTACATAAAGTACAAATATTTCTTACTGTATTTCTGCTCTGCATGTACATATATATATATATATATATATATATATATATACTCCCAAAACTCACAAACCCCATAGCGTTCACTCACGACACTTACATTACATTACATTACTTTTACTCATTTAACTGGTCCTACAAACGTCCTCATTTTAAGCTATTTATCATAAGAGCCACAATATTAGCAGCACACAATGGCAAGTTTAAGCATAGATTATTACACAAGTTATTACATTACAAGTGAAATGCAGAAAAGATTATATTTTTATTTATTTATTCATTTGTGTACACTGCTGCCTGTTTAATGGTAGGACAATATGATTTAAACTATTATAATAATGGTTATTATAACTTAAAAATTTGGTAACACTTTAGAATAGGGTCCAATTCTCACTATTAACTAGTTGCTTATTAACATGCCTATTATTAACATATTGATTGTTTATTAGTACTTATAAAGCACATATTCTGTATGACCATATTCTATATCCCTAACCTACTCACTACCTAAACTTAACAGCTACCTTGCTAACTATTAATAAGCAGCAAATTAGGAGTTTATTGAGGCAAAAATCATAGTTAATGGTTTGTTAATGCTAAGAATTGGACTTTTAAATAAAGTGTGTTTAATCAAAACTATTAATTAAATGATTAATCTAATCAAAACTAAAAAAAAAAAAAAACAGGACTGTATACAATATTGTAAATATAAACTAATATTACCAGAAAAAAAGTTGACGTTACTAATAAACAGACAATGTGAGGATTTACATTATCATCCGTTCAATTTTCTGACAGATGTGATCGCTATCAACAAGTCATATTGTCAACTGCAAATGTCATGACATGAAAATAGTAGTTAAATGATGCTATCTGCCATCAAACCTCTTAACGGGCAGATGTTCACTCCCACAATGCCTCTCTAAGCAAAAAGTAATAATAATAGTAATTAACGCCAGTAATTAACACTCATGCTGTATTCACTCTTGACCAGAGAGATGATGAATGAATTCTGACCAGCGCTCACAGTCATGTGCTTATTGTAGGATCAATAATGAAACTCAGTCTCACAGCTGACCCCTGAGGGGACAACACTAGATGTTTAAAAAGCACCCAGATAACAGTTGTTCAGTGCTATTGACAGATCAAGGAAAGACAAACGGCAAAAAACCAAGCATCTCTTGAGATTTGTCGGTCAATAGATCTAATTCCCCTTTAGTATCTTTCCAGATTTCAGTGTTTACAACTAAAGCTATGCAAGGTGTGCACAGTTGTCGGTCTCGTTAAGGTATTTTGCATCATATCAATCAGGCAGCTTAGGGACAGGCTGTCAGTTGTGCTGAATGACAGGGATGATAATGTTCTGCTCTGTGTGACGGATTGTCATGTCAACGCTACAAAGTGGCATGGCAGATTGCTGCGGATGGGGAAATTAGGCTTCCATATCATTGCACTCAAACTGATGAACCTTCAAGCCCCACCTTCAGATAAACAGGTGGCGATGCTGCATCTAGGGCAGAAAAATATTTAAACAAAGCCAGAAGAGGTACTTGTCATTTTCATTTTTCCAGAATAATCCATTACATATATTGCCGATAGCATTTGAATACATTAAACACGTCTGCATCATACAGATAAAGGAGCGTCTCCCGGCGGAGGAGAAGCGCCTCAGTCCAGCCGTGGCTTTGTAAAGAAATAATCTGGCTTCTTGTTTATTTAATCACTTTTTGGTGACAAAAAAAAACCAGGCCCTAAAAAGAGAATTCCATTCATCTTTTGTCTCTCTTCATTTCAAAGAATGTCACTTTCGTCTGTAATCGGCATCGAAAAGTGGGAAGATTGAGTATTTCAGTTCAGCATGTGCTTGCCAGAGTTCAGCTCATTTGTCAAAGGCAGCATGCTGAGCTCTAACACCAGCCCTGTTTCGGGCTCGTATTGATCAATTCTGTCATGTGTATCTGCAGCAGGTGATACTGAATATCTTTCCCTGTGTTCTGCATGACATTTTAGAGATGGCAAACAGACAGTTGGCCAACACACAAAGAACTGAAAGAAGAAAGGAAGGCTTTATCTCACCTTTTTCACAACAATATGCATACTACAGTACATGCCTAATTTCCTGATAACAGGTTGGGGTAATGAGATGTAACTACCACCCTGCCTTAAGTAAAAGGGATCATAACATCTTATACATGAGTGGAAAGAAGCTGCTTGCCATCTCTTTACAACTTAAATGGAGGCACTGTCGACAGAGTGCTGCCTGTGCAGTTTTTATTTTTATTTTATTTTTTTTCCTAAAGCATGTTTTCATTCCTGGGTCCAAAAATCCTTTCTGTCTTTTTTATGTCTGTGTTTGGATTATGGTGATTAAAAAAATAAATAAATATACTGCATATTCAGCCAATTTGTAATCAAAATGCATGAAGTGAAACCTGGTATTTTTGATGGTTTGAGAAAGGTAATATAAAAAAAACATAACACTGTTTTGTATAAAATACATTTTATAAATTTGCTATGTTTATATATATATATATATATATATATATATATATATATATAGATAGATAGGTAGATAGACAGACAGACAGACAGACACACACACACACACACACACACACACACACACACACACACACTTGTTCAGTTAAAATATATAATTAAATTCATGACAACTAGCCCCAGGCAGTGGTTTAAATTTATTAAAAAAAAAAGAAATTATGATTTTATATTTTATTTTTTTTAAAAACCAGTCATCTTATATGTTCTATAAGAGGGTACACACTATAAAATTACATTCTTATCACTAAAATAGTACAGCACAAGCCAGCAACGCCATGGTTGTGAATTTGATTCCAAGGAAATGCATCAACATAAGCTTATTGGGAAAACATGCCTCTTCCAACATTTTTACAAAACTGTTTATCTGTTTCAAAAGAACTGAATGTATTTTTAGAGCAACTCTCTAAACAATTTACATTGAAAGTGTCACAAAACATACAGACATTTGGACGTTTTCCCAATAAGCCTGGGCTGAAATGCATGAACTGATAACATGTATAGCTTGAAATGAATGCATCCAGTTCTGGATAGAAGCGTCTATGAAATTCATTAAAATGTAAAGATATAATATTGAAAGAACTTGAAAATCTGCCTCTTAATACAGGGGTCACTTCCAGTTGTGTAATTTCCTCTTGTTGACATCCTAGTCATTTACTCCCATTGTTGTCTTCTATGGATAAGCCTCATTACCCAGCATTGCTATGCCACCTTTATGAAACCTAAATAATTATGAAACGTGTCTCTCCCTGTTAGAAGCAGTGAACACCTGATTGGGCTTCCCGTATCCAACTGTTCTCAAGCCTAATCTCCCCCAGTAAACAAAGAGCAGATGATTGGTAATGTTCAGGAGGCGGCAGGTGCTCTCATGTGATTGCATTCACCACAGCGACCATTAGAGGTTTATCGGCTCTCAGCCAGGCTAAGCTGGGAGGTGATGGTGGATAAATGTAGCTTCACCATTTGAAATAGTTTGAATGGAAAGACTTCTGTTGTTGTGTCTTAGGTGATTGATTAGGCCCGAAAAAGGTGAAATATGTCTCGAGGGAAACAATGCTGGTAAAAGAGAATAGATGGCCATATTTACCATGCAGGCGTGCAGATGTATTCATTCCCTACACTGGCCTTCAGCCACACTAAAAACAGACCCCGAATTCCCCAGAGCCAGGTGGTCTGGCCAAAATGATTATTAACAACATGACCGCAGACATGGATCCTTGTTCAGATGGATTTATACATGCATCTCTTGTCTCCAGCTCCTGGGCACCAACGTCTGATAACATCAGTGTACTGGAAAGACACATTTACAAGGCATTATATCAGCAGGGTTACGGGGTAGAGCAAGGACTGGGAAGTAACAGGATGACCGTTGAAAGATAAAGAGGATAATGATGAAAATTGTGATTTTTTTTGAAAGACATAACACATACAGGTTACATATACAGTGTTACTTTGTAGATACTATAACTAGGCCAGATTAGAAATGAGCTACAAGGATAAAATCATTATCATGTAAAAGAAGTAAAAGTTCACATGTATCTGGTTTTTAATTTGATTTGTGATCATGTCAATGATGTTAAATGACTGAATTAACCAGGGATGTTTCTAGCCTTTCATCAGTACCGAGGATTGAAATGCTGTTTTTTGGGAGACTTACATAAATAGGTTTTGCTGTAGAGAGTCAAGCTGCTTCATCACTGACAAATAGGACATTTGCAAGTTTTTCATCTTACACCGGATTGTAGGTAAAAATCTCATGCAGCACTCTTTTTGTCTTCTTATAATTTTTTATAAAGTATCGTGCCTTTTGAAAAAAACAGCATATGCTGGTTAGGTATGTTTTGAAGCATGGCTGCTGGTTTGAGCTGGTTTAAGCTGGTCCTTAGCTGGTCATGAGATGCTTTAAGCTGGTCCTTAGCTGGTCATGTGCTGGTCCTAAGCTGGTCCTAAGCAACTAGCTAATGCTCAGGACCAGCTAAGGACCAGTTTAAGCCAGCTCAAACCAACAGCCATGCTTCAAAACATACCTAACCAGCATATGCTGTTTTTTTTCAACAGGGATGTTACTATTTCAGTGTGAAATTTTGCTGCAAAAGTATTTGTGCGTAAACTGTCTGAATGAATCAAAATGAGTTTGTGAATAAATTCAGACATTTTTGCAACCTGCACTGTAAAAAAGGCATTTTAGATAATCAGTTGAGTAAATTAAAAGAATATCTCTTTGTGATTTATTCTCTTAAGTGATTTATTTTCAATTCTTTGTTTAGTGGATGCATTATGATAATAAACACATTAGTAATAAATTGGTCATTTAGAGGATTTTTTGCTTATTGACATTAATCAAAAGTGCATTAGAGAGATTGCTTAATGAAACAATGGAAGGGTCCACTGATCCGTTCTTCCAGCGTTTAATTCTGCAAGCTCAGCAGAACTGTTGCACAGTCTCCTAATGCAATGCTAATTACTACCAGATGGAATATTACACAACAGGCCTTGATGTCCTGAGTGGCAACTGAAGCTCATAAATTAACATATCACAAAGTCACAAGAAAATTGTGAAACAGGAAATTGCTAAATTTTTGACCCATATAGCACTGAATATCCTAACCAAGATCCAAAATGAACACTTGCATGGAATTGGCTTTGGTAATTGAGACTTGAGAAACAGCTTTACAATAAACTGCACTATAATACATGGTTTATCAATTGTACTCTAAGCCAAATCCTGTAAGTCTGATGTAAGTGAAGAAATTTACATCAGAGACATACAAAAGAAAATCGTTATTCTAAATACTGGTCTATTAAAGAAAACCATGATGTTGCTAATATACTTGTTTTGGTGGATACAAAATACAGAATTTCATCTGCCTTCCTATCAAGCCCATCCTGACAGTCTTACAGCTGGAGATGTAGATGAGGAAAAAAATAATTTCTCAAACAGAAAATACCACAAATTAACCTGAACGTGATAGATTAGTCCTGCATATTTGCAAAGTCATGGTAATGATCATGCTTGATAAACAACCTCCCACAGAGAGAGAAATTCAGTGATGATATTAGAGTGATGTGATTGCCCGTTATGATCACAAAAAAAAAAAAACAGAATAATAATACAGAACAATGCGATTAGCAGCACACATCAGTGGCATTTATTCCACATTGTAATGTGGTGACAAAATGTGTCACAAGTCAACAGCTTAGTTTGTCAGCTAAATGATTGACATTTACTTAATGAATTCTAGCTGGAACTTTTTTTATATTCACCATTCATCTGAGATAATTGCAGTTTTTTGTGCTAGAATATATTTGAAATCTGTGCTGATAGAGTTGAATAGCAGGAAGTTATTTGCATGAAAATTAAAATTATACAACAATGTCTACAAAATTTTGAAAGTTTTCTTATCTTGCTTGCTCTGTCACACACACATAGACACACATTCTCTAATTTGAATACTGTTTCAACCTAATAACGGCACTCTGAATAGTTCCAGAGATTGACAATAAGCTGTAATTCCTCTGCTACTGGGTGACTCAGTGGTCCCCTAATTCCACAGATCACAGCTCCGACTCAAGCTTCCTCTATTGGGATAGGATACATACGAGCAGTGATCATTTATGCTTAGTCTGGCTTTAAAGCAATTGTCTCGTCTAGTGTCCCTAAGCTAGTAATATAGCAAGAACATTTAAAAGCATTAGGATGGGAAAACAACCGATAGTACAAAAATAAAACAAGCCAGTATTACAAAATCTGAGATCAAAAATTGTGTAAAGCACTTATCCAATAACTGTCCAATAAATATACCAGTGTCTACAGCCAACAGTCTCTTTTGCCTGGAGATCTGAAATATAGGCAGAAAGCTGGTATTGCATCCAGGTCACTGTGATTGGCTGATTACAATTGAGAAATATAAACTATTAATTTATACAAATACTTAAGCAGTTCTTTTTTTCTTTTTCTTTTTTGTACTTTGAGAGTGTAGTTTGAGAAACTGAGGCTGTATCCAAAGTTTCCTATTATACGGTAGGCAAAAAACAGTGAATGTGAAAAGTAGTAAAAAGTTGTCCATTTAAATTCCAGTTGTCCAGTTAAATTTGCTACACCATCATGTCAACAATCTACATGATGCCTGAAACTCCTCAGTAAATTCAATGGTCCCACTTTATATTAGGTGGCCTTAACTACTATGTACTTACATCAGAATAATTACAATGTATTTATTGTGTTCATATTGTATTGCAAAACACGGTAACACTTTATTTTACGGTGTCCTTGTTACACGTTACATGTACTTACTATTATAATAACAATAAATTATGCATAATTACATGCAAGTAAGCCTAAGCCAAACCCTAATCCTAACCCTAACCATATAGTACATGTAGTTAATTAATATTACTCAGTACTTACATGTATAATTACACTGTAACAAGGACACCTTAAAATAAAATGTAACACGAAACACTTTTGCTGCTGTTAAGGTGGGATACAGGTAAGTTTAGGGACAGGTTTGGTGGTATGGGTTGGTTTAAGGGTGGGTTAAAATTTAAAGAGATACTCCACCCCAAAATGAAAATTTTGTCATTAATCACTTACCTCCATGTCGTTCCAAACCCATAAAAGCTTCATTTGTCTTCGGAACACAATTTAAGATATTTTAGATGAAACCCGGGAGGCTTGTGACTGTCCCATTGACTGCCAAGTAAATTACACTGTCAATGTCCAGAAAAGTATGAAAAACATCGTCAGAATAGTCCATCTGCCATCAGCGGTTCAATCTGAATGTTATGAAGCGACGAGAATACTTTTTGTATGCAAAGAAAATAAAAATAACGACTTTATTCAATAATTTGTCTCCTCTGTGTCTCTCTGCATCACCATAGCGCCATTTTGGAGAATATCCACAGGACACAAATTATGTGCGCTCTTTTGTCAGCCGCGATACGTTTTCTACACGTATTTACGCTTTGATTTAAACAAAACAGTGCATCCTTGTGGCGCGGCTGACACAGAACAGCGTACATAGTGCGTCCTGTGGATATTCTCCAAAATGGCGCTACGGTGATGCGGAGAGACACAGAGGAGACTAATTATTGAATAAAGTCATTATTTTTATTTTCTTTGCGTACAAAAAGTATTCTCGTCGCTTCATAACATTCAGATTGAACCACTGATGGCAGATGGACTATTCTGACAATGTGTTTCATCCTTTTCTGGACCTTTACAGTGTAATTTACTTGGCAGTCAATGGGACAGTCACAAGCCTCCCGGTTTTCATCTAAAATTTCTTAAATTGTGTTCAGAAGACAAATGAATCTTTTATGGGTTTGGAACGACATGGGGGTAAGTGATTAATGACAAAATTTTCAATTTGGGGTGGAGTGTCCCTTTAAGGGATGGGTCAACAGTGTAATTATAAATGTGATTACAGAAATTAATTACAGATGTAATTACATGCAGGTATTTTTTCAAATAAGTACAATTTAAAAAACATGTATGTACACAGTAAGTGCATTATCACAAATTATCAATTTAAATGTAAATACACAGTAGTTAAGGCCACATAGTATAATGGGACCAATTTGATAAACAAGTTAATATTGTGTAACTTACATTTTAGGTCAATACTGGCAGTTATTTATTTTACTCCACCAACGAAAACAACAAACAACTCAGCCATCTCACTTCTCAGAGTTTAAATGAATCGGTTGAGTGAATGATTCAATTACTCACTTAAACAATCACTTGTTTTGTTCCTGATGAATGAATGTGTGAATGTAGAAGGAATGGTTCAATTACATATAGTCACTTTCCTATCTACTAATGTAACAATGTAACATGCAGAAGTATTAACTGAAAAAAAATACATAAAACACAGATAAGGGTTTAAACCGCAAATTAAACTTTGTTGTACACCAGACTTTGAAAAAATGCAAATAGAGGACTATGTCCCTTCATTTCAGATGTCCAGCACATACCACAGGAATGTAGCCACAGGCAGGGACACTGAAGGTTATGTAATGTGAGCAAACAAACACTTGACTAAAAATGAATTGTGTTTGTTTTGTTTTTTTTAATAGTTTGTTAATGTGTGATAATATTAATAGTGTCCTCAAGGACATCACAGGTGGAACTGGCTGAGTTCATCTTCTGCTCAGGATATAATGCTTTGTACATTTGTACAAGCTTGGGGCAAAGTTGTCGCTTCTATTTACATTCAGGAAATGAATTGTGTGTTTGTGTGAGTGTGTGTGTCCCATGCCCTCTGTGTGGGAGACAGACGAGGAGCTCATGGTAACAGCCCAGAATAGAAAGTGCAGCGTCATTGTGCTGAGCTGTATGGGCTGGAGCACTGAGTATGCAGGTTTGGGGTGACATTGGCCTGAGCTGAGGCAGACACTGCAGTGGGATTGTGTTTCAAAGAAAGAGGAAAAGGAGAAGGTTGTGTGTGGAAAGTGCAGGTGCGGGGGAAATGGAGGTATCCTGTGGAACACCTGACAGCGCAGAAACTAAGGAGCACAATAATACCTATTGCTAAAGCTATAAGTTAACATTCACATTCATCTCAATGGCAATGGTTTGGAACCCTGGAAATACGTAAATTGAAAATCTTTGCTCTGTGTTCCAGGATTAATTTTTATTCAAACATACAGATTTCTATGTAGGTCACAGTGCAACAGTTTTAGAGACTTTTTGGTTGCACTTTATTTTACAGTATGTGCACTGTATCGCATGCCTTGTCAGTGTCGACTCCTGCGCTTGCTTGGCCATTTGTTGTGATAAAAGGAAAGTGTGTCCAGCTGAATTCAATTAGTATTTTGTTAGACGAGTATAAAAAATTTAGTTTACCTCGGCAGCCGTCGTGTGAAGGCCTCCTCGTGTGAAGACCGAAGAGTGTAAAGACCATCGACTCTACCGTGCGACTCCACCAGGCAGAGACACCGGCAAAGGATATAAGTATCGCTTTTTATTTCTCCTCTTTCCTACTACTTGCATGTGTGTTTGGCTCAGTGTTATTTTTTAGGATTACTAATAAACTAATGTAGTTTGATTTGTATTTGTTATCTATTTTAATTTTAGTTAAAGTTGGAATAATGTTTGTCATTTTATTAGTTTTTTTTTATTATTATGTCTGTATAGGTTTTTTATTAAGTTTTAGTTTTAATTAATTTGAGTTATTTTAGTACTTCAACAAACTAAATGGAAATGAAATAATATATATATTTATAAATGTGTATATATGTATATATATGTATGTGTGTGTGGTTGTACACATATGTAGTTGTTTTTTGGTGTTTGGCTTAGTGTATGTTAGAATCATTTTGAATTGTTTTTAGCTTTATTTTTTGGTTTTCATTTAAATGTTAAGTTTTGAAATTTTGTTGTATGCATTAGCTTTTAGTTTTGGATCTGTTTTAGTTGTTTTAATACTACAATTGATTGCTTCTGTTGTCCACATTTTGGATAAAAGCATCTGCTAAATGACTAAATGACTAAATGACTAAATGACAGTGTACTTACAGTGTACCTACCCAAGAAAGTACTGGTAATATAAGGTAACTACATGGGGTAGGGTTAGGTTTAGGGGTAGGTTAAGAGTTACTACCTAGTTATTACCTAGTTATTGTAATTACTATAATAAGTACATAGTATGCACATGAGTAACAGGACTGTAAAATAAAGTGATACTGACTTTTTATCATAACTTCAGCATGTACATTTTCTAGATTTTCAATAACTTTTTGAAGATTTTATTGTCTTACCTTTGACCCAGATCCAGATTTTCAGTGTTAAAGTATAAAAAATACATTATACAAATATAAATTATCAGGCTCCATGCTGAAAACTGAAAACATGTTTTACAAAAGTAGTCAAATGGAGTCGGTTTTATTTATTTTTAAGAAATTCAGCAAGGACACATAAAATTGATCAAATGTAATAATAGTTCAGACTTTTACATTTAAAAAAATCAAATCTATTTCAAATAAATGCTATTCATCAAAAAACTGAGAACTAAAACTAAGAAACTAAACAAGACATGAATGTGGCACATAGGAATAAATTACATTTTAAAATATATACAAATAATTATAATGTAATAAGAAAATGTATTTGTATTTCAAAATATTACTGTTTTGGTGTATTTTGATCAAATAAATGCAGCCTTGGTGAGCATAACTTCTTTCAAAAACATCAAAAATTTTACTGTATCAAAATTTCATGAGCTACCACAAAATTAATTTTGCCTTTTTGCCTTTTTTAATGTTAGTGGTACAGTTAGCAATTGTTGACCAAGGAAGCAACAGCACCAATGAAGAGCTTGAGGATGTGTGATGTGTAAAGAAAATCAAGGTAAATATCACTTTTATTGTGTGTCATTTTGTGTAGCCTTTGTAAGACTGAAATCAGTCATCTTACTTCAAAAATGTTAAAAATGTCATTTCCACTATGATTTCCACCACAGAATCCTATTTAACACAATACATGATTAGTACTAACCTTATAACACTATAACTCTGCTGTAATGTATTAACAGTGTCTGACATTGTAAGTATATTAATTAATCCATGATTCATTTAATTAGTGATAGTGAGAAACTTGTTTTAAGAGAGTTTATTAAAGTTCACTTATTTCTTCTACAAAGTCTACAGGGATAAAAGTGCCTATAGTTAAAGAAATACTTTTCTATTTTCTTTTCAAAAAAAGTTTTGGTAACACTTTATTTTAGGGACTCTTAATTAGTTGCTTATTAGCATGCATATTACTAGAATATTAGCCATTTATTAGTAATAATTAAGCACATATTAATGCCTTATTCTACATGACCTTATTCTACATCCCTAATCCGACCCAATACCTAAACTTATCAACTACCTTACTAACTATTAATAAACAGCAAATAAGGAATTTATTGAGGGAAAAGTCGTAGTTAATGGTGAATTAGTGTTCCCTATTCTAAAGTGTTACCAACTACTTTTAAATGGCCACCAACAGATAAAGATGCTCTTTTGCAGCCAGATGGTGTAGTTACAGCCAAACCTTGACCCCTTAGTAGGAACTCTTAATCTCAACAACAGAAAACCAGGCCTCCTCCAGCACTTTGAACTCAGACTTCAGACACCGAATACTCCGCTTCCATCTCACTGCACCATCAGTGTCTCTGCTCTGAAGGTTTTCAATTAATATAAATAATGAATCTAAATGAACAGCGCCTGACGTCTCTGGTTGAACCTAATCAGTTTAATATGTTTTTACTGTTGCCCTTGAGCCAACTTGTATCAAATTATTGTTGGAAGGAACATCGATTAGCCAGAACGGTGGTGAAATATGACGCTATGGTCACTCAGTAGAGGGTGTAATTTAACAGACCCAAAAGTGATATTAATATTTCACTAGATTGTGAATGACCCATTCCCTGTGAAACCCAAATAGCCTATGCTTTAGCTTTAGATTGAATGTACACAAACATCTCAATCATGAGTAAAAAGGCCTAACAGAGCTAACAGAGCAGAACTATTATCGAAATATATATCAGTATTTCACGCTTGATGTGCCCTCCGTATTAAATAAACAGCTTTCATTCCTTTTTGTTTCTTTGGTAAAAGGCTACTTAGCAGAATATACTATAGAAGCCCATGTGTTGTGTTTTGTGAAGGCAGAGGTTTCATCTTCTGTGATGAATAGGAAGTAGAATAGCTTTAGATCGATCGTGCCCATGCTGGCCATATGCTTGCATTATGTCATGACATAGATAAGATTGGTTACTATATTAAATCAAATAATTTGTGAACACAATTAGGAAATTCTTTCTTCACCAATGCACTCTTGACTTTTTATAAAAATAATTAAAATCTCATTACCACCAATTAACCTGTCACATCCTATTACATCCCATTCAAAATCACCTTTTAATATCTTTTTCATTACCACTCGCCTAACAATAATGGAGATGGAGAAATGGGTTTCGAGTTTAATTTCAAGCACTTTGTCTGCTTAAGCTGTTTTTAGCTGTTTTCTATCTATCTATGTATTCAAAAATATATACAGATTTGTTTTTGTTTTTCTTACAATTAAAACTATTTATGCCAAATGCAATTCTTGTGAAGGACTTGATATTTCCACCGCTCCATTCTGTATTTCGTTTACATAGTGGGGCACACTTTTTATGATCTAAGAAACAGACATTCACCAAAACAATAACAACCCATATTATAACTAAAATAGATCAAGTTCTATATTAACAGAACACCAGAACTAGATCAACCTGCAACAATTTAGATAAATTAATTAACTACACAAAAACCCATTTGAATTGTGCCTACACACTTCATAAACATGAGTCACAAAAGCCTTTCATTTCCACCAAAAACACAAATGACCTATAGGGTCGTTTTTTGTTGGAGGACAGGCTCCAACACAAACTTATATTAACCAAACAGTTCAATTTTACTGCAAAATGAAGCACTGCAATTTTTTCTAGTAATGCATTTATTAAAAGTAAATATTAACATCAAATCTATAGGTTTGTTCTCTATTGATTATAAAACACATTCAGCTGTAGATGTACCAATACACTAATGAAAATACATGTTTATTGCAATTCTTCAATGGGGAGTTTTTAGTTATATTTAAATGAAATAAAAACTGTCAGTGAAATCTGGTGGTCTTAGTGAAATCTCCTCAGAACTTTATCTTTCCAGTCTTGAAGACATTTACATGTGAGATCCTTCTCAAAAGTGAACTGCATGAACCTTGGCCTTACATGTTTTGCTTGATTAAACTTGTTGCACATCACTGCCTAAATTTGATTTTAAGATCGCATACACAATCACAATGACATTTATCTTCACATCATGCTACACCTATATAAACAAAACTACTTCTGAAGGTTGCCGGTTCAATTCTCACACCGGCAGGAACTGAAGGTGGGGATTGTGAATGAACAGCACTCTCTCTGCCTTCGATACCATGACTGAGGTGCCCTTGAGCAAGGCATCGAACCCCCAATTGCTCCCTGGGCGCTGGAGCAATGGCTGCCCACTGCTCCGGGTGTGTGTTCACGGTGTGTGTGTGTGTTTGTTCACTATTCACTGCTGTATGTGTGCACTTGGATGGGTTAAATGCAGAGCACCAATTTTGAGTATGGGTCACCATACTTGACAATACGTCACGACTTTCCCTTTTCACTTTCACTTCACACATAAATATAAATATGGCAAGTCTCTTCTGCTTCAACAGCAGAAGAGACTTCTGCTTCAACAGCAGAAGAGACTTTCTCCAGCAGAAGAGACTTGCCATTGGCTGTTGTTTCGGAATAACTAATGAGGTCTGTTCATTTTGTAAATCCTGTGAAACAAATGCTTTGTGGCCTCTCTGTTTTCAGTGTAATTATAGTCACCTGACTAGTGACTTGTCTTTGTGTGAACAACCACAAAACTGGAACAATTTCTGAATGTATATAAGCAGTAGGCTAAATTTAGAAAGTAAAATTTAAAAGATAAAAAAGAATTAGGGAGAGTGAATAATACGTAATCATGTTATCAGTAAAGTAACTGTAGTCTGATTTCAAGTATTTTAAAATGTAATATAGTTTAATTACAAGTACATATTTTTTTTAATCTGATTACGTAATCCAGATTACATGTAATCAGTTACTACCCAGCACTATGCATTGATTGTACTTAAGCTTTTGATAAACAGCATCATTTTTCTTGAAGGTGTGATGGTTTAGTCTGACTGGCTCATATCCCTGTGAAGATGAGAGAAGTTGCTGAGGGGTTTAGTCATGCTGCTTGCATCTCCACTCTGCCACAGCATGAGGTCAGGAATCTGTTTGATGTCTGCCTGACGTATTTCAGTGAAACCTCTGATCAAAGTCAACAAACGTGCAACTCTACCCCATTTTTGGTCGGTGCAGAGACATTTATATGTCAACCGACTACCTGTGTGCATCTTCCATCTGAAACCTTTTGTGGGTTAGTAAAGCACATTATGACAATATGTTGCCATTTTAACATCAATTGTCAGTAAGTGATACATCTAACAGGTAGTAAATATGGTGTGTCAAACCAAAAATTCCTTTCTTCAGTTAAAGGGATAGCTTACCCAAAAATGAAAATTCTGTCTTTCCAAACCTGTATGACTTTCTTTATTTTGTGGAACAGATATTTAAATCAATATTACATAAGCAAATGCTGTTGTACTTAGCTGATATTCTGTTGTATAATTACGCCTCTGTGATGATTATTCATATTCCTAGATGTTATTTATATTATGACACTGAATATTAAATTGGTAATACAGCTGAATGTACTGACTGAGCGATACTGACCAACTGTATCGTCTTCATTGTTCTGTTGATGGGATCTTAAAATTGTTTTGACATTCACTGTTCCCTCTGCGCTGCCGCATGCAGATGCACCGTCTGCCATTGTGCATGCCTCACTGTCCCCTTCCTTTCATCTGTGTACATAATGGATGTCCATCTGTGAGACACTCATAAACAGAAGAAGGAGATGCAGATGTTAGCAGGACAATGCAGATGGCACACATCACTCTCGCTGTCATTGCACATCTGCCCCGCTGGCCCGCGGGCCGACCGCATCAGAGCAAAAAGAGCTTCTCTTTAGATGACAGTGCCAAGAGCTTTTGAAAGTTATTAAAGATTGATTGAACTTGATTTTAGTGCTTTCTGTTTTATAGTAATATTCAGGATAGGTGATTACTGTTTATTTGCAAGCAGATTACAAATTAAACACCCACTGAATGCTTCATTGTACTGCTTGCACTAATGACTGAATGCATTAATGACCATTGTTTGGCAAGACGGGAATAGAAAATATTTTCATTTTGCTTTCAGAAAAAAAAGAGATTTATTTTATTGTAATTATTTCATATGCAATATATTAAACATACAACAACAACACGTATTTTTACAGTTATTGTTGTTTACCTTTGTATCATAACTAATTTTAGTATTTTGTATATGGTACACTTGATATTCAATATAAAATCCGGTTCCTGAAGCAAAACAATGTATAGCCAATGGCTGCCTTCACATGCTTTCAGAATTATCGTAAATATGAGTTTCCTAGTAGGAAATTGGACATGAGCAACCTCATAAATACAGTCATATTTACTACTGGGAAACAGTCAGAGATAATTTTGATACCCAAGTTTCCAAGTTTGGCAGGCCATAAACTTGGAACATGGTGGAGGAGTAAAGTTTTATTGGTTTTTCCAACATCATCTACATTGCATCATCTACATTGCTATTACAGTCATGTATATTTATGTATATGAATAACCATTTGATGCATATTGTATGTATTGAATACAGCAAAAGTAGCATTTATTTGACTGAAATTTAGGAAATGTCAGCCAGCTCAATATCTAGACAGCGCAGTGAATGGGATGCTCAGATATTCTTCTAGACCTTTTAGCTTTAATAAGATTTCCCCTAGAAACAGGCAAGAATGAACTCGTGGGCCGTCCACCATGATTTCTGCTCATTCAGACAACAAAGCACTTGAATGCAACAAACTCTAATTACAGCTTCAAAAAGTGGGAAGTTTACTGATAGTACTTGAAGTCAGCATCAATGTAATTCAACAGTTAGTTCAGGTCATCGAATTTAATTGGACAGGTTACACACTGTAGTTCAGCCAGTAGATGGCGACAAGTGATTATTATTATTATTAAATAATTAATTTTACCTATTCCTTCAAAATGCTGATTTATTCAGGAACAAAACAAGTCTATGTTTCCATCACCCTGCTTTTATGAGCATTCTGAAGTATCGCATCAGAAAAGAGTGATGGAAACACCATATTTAAAAAAATAATAAAAATTCCTTAATTTCGGAGAAAAGTTTTTACGCTCGCTTGAGGTGGTTTTTGACTTGTGAGAAAAAGGGTTAATGCGTATAATGGGAGATGGAAAAGCATTTTGCGAATAAATTCCTCCGTGTTCATCCAAAAATTTATGTGACTTTGCACTATGGGATGGCATAACCTGACTTACCAGCGTCAGCTGAAATGTTGTGGTTATTCTTCAGACCGACCAAAGTCTGTCGTTAAAGTATTTCTGTATAATTGCCTCCAAGAACTATCTTATACGACTGTGTTCCCAAACAGGCATCCACCTCTGAAAACAACGACCGCATTTATTATGTTTCGTCTGCTTGCTATTTCACTTGATATCCAATGTAGAATTTTGTAGAAATGTAGAAACAAGTTAAAGTGCCCCTATTATGGTTTATGAAAGGTTCATATTTTGGTTTTGGGAGTCCCCAACAACAGGTTGACATGCATGCAAGGTCAAAAAACACTTTCATTTTCTTATAATATGCATTTATTTTTACCTTATTTGCTCAACGACTCCCAAACGATTCGTTCAACGATTCATTTTTCCAAACCCCTCCTTTGCGTGATGCTAATCTGCAGTGATTGGTCGATTTTATTTAAAGCAGCGTTTGTGAGCTTTTAACGCTCCAAAAGTGGCACCTAGTGGCAAAGAATGAATTTGCATTTCCATTCGGACCAACGCGAAAGTTAAGTTTTCCCAGGTCTGCGCGCGCAACAAGTGGGCGGGCAATATGCTAATGTTTCACTTTGACGTCAACATGAAACGGCTTGGGATTCGTTTTAAAAACGACTTGTTTCAATGATTCAGAGTTGACTCTTTCTTTTGAGAGATAATAACTTTATACACGGTGCACTTTCAGATTTAAAAATTTGCAGGATGTTTTCTTTCACTTAGAGCTGTGTTACACACTGCATGAAAGGTAATTTTCAAAAATCCATAATAGGGGCACTTTAAGAACCACTGATTTGATCTGTATTACTTTCATTTTAGTTTGTCAAGGTTTTTTTTTTTTTTTTTGGTTGTTTTTGGTAAATCGCATGTATTTCAGGCAAAATACTGGAATTTTTGTCATTTCTGCAAACCTGTTTTAGTGCTACATTTAGGACCATTTTGGTACTTTTCTGTAAGGACGCACTGAGTAGATTACCTCAGACAACATTTTCGTTTGATTCAAAAGAGAAATGCAGTGTTTTGCTGTGTATGCAGTAAAAGGTCATATGAATTCAGGAACGAATGACAGCCACATCAGTTAAACTGTCAACAAGTCAGCGGTAACCTTTTGGAAGAAAAATATGAAATTAGAAAATTGAGGAAATATTTCAGAGCAGCCGAGTGTGCAGTCATTGCTCATTAATGAAGACCTTAAACTGTCTAGCTTTTAATTTGTAGGGGCCAGACAGCAGCAGAGGAGAGCGTCTGTGGGAAGCAAATTGTTATTCACATCCACATGTGTGTGTTGAGAAATTGTTTGCATAATTTTATGGAATTTGAAAAGGTCAGTGTAGATACTGCTCACAGCAAATATAAAGTGAGGATACTGAACGGCACATTTACAGTGATTTTAACAAACAGATGTATTTACCTTACACATGACTTCACATCTGGTGGGTATATGGATGTATTTGCAGGAAAACTCATTGGATTTATCTGAATTGGTCACAACAACAGACAAACACACTCTGCTTAACCACTTGAAATGTTCTGGAACATATTTGTGATGGTTAATAACTTTTCCCGGGCAGCGTAATGTCACACATTTGTGCTTTGAGAACAGTTAGACATCACCATCAAACTGACAAATTCAATTGGCTTTCACACTGACCCAGAGAGACAATGTAGAGAGAATGTAAGGCCATCTGTCCGCCAACTGAAGCTCAACAGAAGTTGGGTGATACAACAGGACAACAACCCAAAGCACAGGAGTGAATCAGAATCGTTCAGAGAGGCCCAGTCGCAGTCCTGATGCTTTGGCGTGAGCTCAAGAGAGTGTTTCACACCAGATATCCCAAGCATATTGCTGAAATTATACAGTTTTGTAAAAAGGGTGCAAAACTCTTCCTGACCACTGTGAAGGCCAGTTCTGCAATTACGTCAAACTTTTGGTGGAGGTTATTGCTGCCAAAGGGGGTTCAACCAGTTATTAAATCCAAGGGTTTTTTCATGCAGCACTATGAATGTTTACACAATGTTTTCAATAAAGACATGAAAACATTTTGGTTGGGTTTTATTTAGTTTAAGCCATCTGTGTTCCTGTGGCTGAAACAGTAGAGCATAGTGCTAGCAACACCAGGATTATGGGTTTGATCCGTATGGGGAAATGTATGAACTGAGCAATTTTAAATACCTTAAAGCTGGGTTTCTTTCTGGAGTTCACAAACGATTGAGGGTTTGAAAGGAAACTGCAAGTTCATCAGTTGGATTTGTGAGATGATGAAAAGCTGAAGAAATTAATTAAATAGTAAAAATGTGAAATTTAAATTAAAAAAAAATTAAATTAAAATAAAAAACACATAAAACGGATAAAAACACATCTCTTCCATCTTCATTTGACCCTCTAACTCTAGCGCTCTCTATTCTAACTCTATTTTATCTATTTGTTTTTTATTTAAAAAAAAAAACACTTGGCCCTCTAACACTAGCATTCTCTATTCTTTTTCTATTATTTTGACTAGTTTTATTTTTATTTTAAAAAAGACCCTCTAACACTAGCGTTCCCTATTCTTTTTTTTTTCTATTCTATCTACTTGTCTTCTTTTTATTTATTATATAAAAAAATGTGTCAAATGTCACACTTGGTTATAGTAAACAGCACACAAAGACAAGGGATTCAAGGAAACAGTCTTTAATTCAATAATCCAACTAAGAAAACACCAGGAAACAAAGGAGAAAACACAAACAGCAAACCAAACAAAGAACTCAGGAAACACCAAGCATACAGGAGAACTAATGAGATAATTAACAGAACAGGTTAACGGAAACAGTAGCTGACAGGGAGACAGAACAGAACTAAATCAAAACAAAGAACCAAAACCAAGCACCTGGCAATAATTTATTGAGTAAGGCTTTATAATAACTTTCATTAATAAATCATTAACAAACATTATATAATGCTTAACAGATCATTAGTTAATATATATTCACATAGTTAGAAATATGAGATTATGTCCTTGTTAATGTTTACTACTAAACATCAGGGCCGGCGCTAGCTATTGAGCAGGCGATTGCCTAGGGCCTCGGGCTTTGAAGAGGGGCCTCCATAACCGTAACGCAAAGAAGTACAGCTCCTAATGCAGGTGTATGAGTTGTTGTCATCTATTTTGGTGTGACTGCAATGTATTCAGGGGCGGATCTAGAAAATAATTTTTAGGGTGGCAAAGGGGTGGCATGGGGTCTGTGAGGGGTGGCAACACCAAAGCAAGCCCCCATGCATAGTTTTTGGGGATTTATTGTCTGACATGCACAGTTGTGTTCACAAACATTGCATTACCATTAAGTAATCTATACTGTTTAAAATGAAAAATAAATAACAACATTTCAATATCCATCATGGCACCAAGTCAATACACAGTATAAAAAACTTCAAGAGGTTATAAATGTTTCTGAGCTTGTATCATTAAAGAAGACATTCTGTTATTACCAGTGGTGGGAATGTCTGTAATCACCCAGAACACACTATCAATAGTCTAGCAACACCCCAGAAACTGCATAGCAAGAGCCTAGCAACCATCCAGAATATCCTAGCAACCAACCAGCAACACTTTAGCAAATATCTATAACATCTAACTGACCGAACTATTTATGTTTCTTAAAGAAGACTTTAAGACAAGCCAGCATAAATCTGTCTTTCAAACTTTTCAATCTATTTATTACAGGTATTCTTAAATGCTTACACACAATTTAAATACACAGATGAGTTTCCTGCCCAGTGAACACTCATGAGATCAATAACACTTAACAAAAACTTCTTAGGATTCAGGGATTATTTTTGCAGCTCAATGTCTATTACAGTATACAACATAAATTAAATTACAGATAATAATAATAATAATTCAGCAATGAACTTTTGTGAACAGATAATTTTCATTTTACTACTGTAAAGTAATCTTGCAGTAGATGTTATATTTTATTCTGTGATAATTCTGGGGTGGCAGGTGGGGTGGCACAGCTTTTTCTTAGGGTGGCAGTTGCCACCCCGTGCCACCCTGGTAGATCCGCCCCGAATGTATTCTAAATATAAACTTGTTCTGTCGATCAGCATCATTTCTGTAAAGATCATTGACCGCTTTATTACGAGTTTAAAAGAGCGCGAGCGCCGCTGAGTGACAGTGAATGACATTCGCATCAGGAGCTGACTAGCAAAATAACTACAAAAGTAAAAGCAGAGAAGTTTGTACTCAAAGTTAAAAAGCAAACACACTAAAACATTTTTTTTTAATGGTTCATATAAAGGATCTCAGGCTGATTATTTTCTAACACTTATAATTTCAGTTTCAACTAACTTTTTCTGCTTACAGTTTTTTACGATTGCTTAAGTACAATTTTAAAAACAAGGTTCTTTTTTGTCAAAACACAACACACAATTCACTCATCCACACACACAAGTATCAGAACATGATCTTTAGCAAAATAAAGCACTTCTTTCAAAACTTTACAATAATTTAACAAAACCTAATTTTGGCACCATATGGCACACACATGGCTCATACAGTCGCATTCTGTTTGAACCACTTACACACAGTGGTGCTCAATCTTAAACATTCGTAACATTTCTACTTTTCTAATGATTTACTGTAGTCTGGGTTTGATTTTTTCAGAAATATTGTTAGAGTAAAGTACATGGTTGAACAAACACAACAAACAAAACCAGTACATTGATGAAAATATTTAGTTCTCTCCACATTGTAAAATCAGTCAATACATCCATGCATTTCCAATGGTTGCATGTTGCACTGGAAATCAGAACGTATTCTAAATGGAATATAGTACATAAACAACAAAAATATTTTTGAAGAGAAAAAGAAAGCATGAAAAAAACAAAACAAAAAGCCCTAAACATCATCTCTTCGCCTAGCTGCATCTGGACATAGTACTTCGTCCACATCACAGGTGATGTCCTCTCTTGCAAGACAGTGAGGGAAGAATCTTCTTGAATGGAAAATCCATCCTTGCACAGACCCTGCATCAATTAGGTCACAGGCCTCCTATATGGCTTGAATGAGGGATATCCTTACAGTTGGGCTGGAGATCGTAAACCTTCCACTGCCATTGCAAAAAAACAAACAAAAAAAAGTGTGTGTGTGTGTGTGTGTGTGTGTGTGTGTGTGTGTGTGTGTGTGGTTGGGTGGGTGGGGGGGCTGTTATGGTGGGAGGTATTGGAGTGAAAATTGTGGACGCTTATGAATCCAGTTATGGACCAGAGCAGATCAGTGGAAAGACACATTATCCCAGATGACAATGTATCTCATCTGCTCTGCATCCATTTGGTCTTCTGCTGTGACGATATTGTGTAGTCTGTCTAAAAATGTGAATATGTGGGCCGTGTTGTAAGTGCCTAAGTTACAGTTTTTTACGATTGCTTACACACTAAAATGAAAAATAACACACAGTTAGTAAAACCTTACACTCAAGGAGCAAAACCTCAGTCCAGATCTGCAGGACTATAAGCACATTCTCAGCCTCACAATTTTTGCAAAACACTACACACAGTGTTTTGCAAAATACTAAACACACTTCTCTACATTAGACACAGAAATCTAAAATGATGCCACTTCTTTGTCATTTCAAGACACTGCTTTCCAAAATACCACACCTATAAACCAACTGATCAAACACAGGCGTCAGGTGTGCAGACACTTAGGTGCTTAACTGTAAACTCAACAATCAGGCACAAGTAGCCTACTATAAAAAGGCAAATGATGAGATTATGTGTCTTCAACAAAAATGGAAGGCAATGTTGCTGTAAAAGGGAAAGGGAGAAACATCATTGGCCACAGAGCTATTTTGTATGTCCCGGGCCAGCGTGGTAGTAACATCACAAATTACGTTGCAATCATGCAGAATAGGGTCATCCACCGCCATGCCAACTTAGGCCCTTGCAACACGGCCCACATATTCACATTTTTAGACAGACTACACAATATCATCACAGCAGAAGACCAAATGGATGCAGAGCAGATGAGATACGTTGTTTGTTTTTTTGCAATGGCAGAGGAAGGTTTATGATCTCCAGCACAACTGTCAGGATATCCCTCATTCAAGCCATATAGGAGGCCTGTGACCTAATTGATGCAGGGTCTGTGCAAGGATGGATTTTCCATTCAAGAAGATTCTTCCCTCACTGTCTAGCAAGAGAGGACATCACCTGAGATGTGGACGAAGTACTATGTCCAGATGCAGCTAGGCGAAGAGATGATGTTTAGGGCTTTTTGTTTTGTTTCTTCATGCTTTCTTTTTCTCTTCACAAATGTGTTTTGTTGTTTACGAACTATATTCCATTTAGAATATGTTCTGATATCCAGTGCAACATGCAACCATTGGAAATGCATGGATGTATTGACTGATTTTACAATGTGGAGAGAACTAAATATTTTCATCAATGTACTGGTCTTGTGTGTTGTGTTTGTTCAACCATGTACTTTACTCTAACAATATTTCTGAAAAAATCAAACCCAGACTACAGTAAATCATTAGAAAAGTAGAAATGTTACAAGTGTTTAAGATTGAGCGCCACTGTGTGTAAGTGGTTCAAACAGAATCCGACTGTATGAGCCATGTGTGTGCCATATGGTGCCAAAATTAGGTTTTGTTAAATTATTGTAAAGTTTTGAAAGAAGTGCTTCATTTTGCAAAAGATCTGAGATGTTCTGATACTTGTGTGTGTGGATGAGTGAATGGTGTGTTGTGTTTTGACAAAAAGAGCCTTGTTTTTAAAATTGTGCTTAAGCAATCGTTAAAAAACTGTAATGACCCTATTCTGCGTGATTGCAACGTAATTTCTGATGTTACCACCACACTGGCCCAGGACATTCAAAATATCTCTGTGGCCAATGATGTTTCTCCTTTTCCCTTTTACGGCAACATTGCCTTCCATTTTAGTAGCGATCATGTCTTTCTCTTCCACTTGATTTGAGTATATATATGTCATATTTAAGGTAACAATGCAAAACATAATATCATATTATTGTAATTAATATGACAATAGCTGTAGTCAATATTGATTAAATGGGACGGGGAAATACTGCCTAGATCCAGCTAGGGAAAAAAATTATAAAAGCACTTACTGAAGTGGTATTCTGGAACTGTGATTAAATTAAATAAATCAGCAAAATAATAATAACAACAACAACAATAACATCTTCATCAACCAAAAAAAGAGATTACCTAAAGTATAAAGTTTGATTAATATCTATGTACAGTACCGACCCATTACTATTTTTAATGTTTTTAAAAGAACATAAAAGAAAGACAAGATAGTAAAGACTTATATTGTTATAAAAGATTTATATTTTTATTTTTAAACATCTTTTTAATAATCAAAAAATCCTGAAAAAAAAGTACCACAGGTTATAAAATAAACATTAAGCACTGTTTTTAACATTGATAATAAATTAGCATATTAGAAGGATTTATGTAGGATCATGTGACACTGAAGACTAAAGTAATGGCTGATGAAAATTCAGTTTTGCATCACAGAAATATAGTAAAATAGAAAACCATTATTTTAAATTGTAATAATATTTCACAATATTATTGTTTTTTTTCTGTATTTTTGATCAAACAGGCTGAATCCAGGTTTGATGAGCATAAGAGACTTCATTCAAAAACATTTAAAATAGTAATGTTTCCAAATTTTTGTACTGTATAAGTAAAAATTTACAAAATTTAAAATTAAATGTTGTATAAATAAAAAGGTTAGGAATCATATTTGTTTCAAGTGCTTTTTATTGGGGGTGAGGGGGCCTCCAACATGAATTTTGCCTAGGGCCTCCTAATGTGTAGAACCAGCCCTGCTAAACATGATGAACAGATTATTAATTAATGTAAATTGAAATACTTACAGATGTCATTAAAATTTCAGTTCATACGATTATGCACTTTTAAAAATCTTCAAATGATTTTGACAGGTTTACAATAATTAAAAGCTTCATTAATAAACCATTAACAAAAATAATGCTTAATGTCATTATACAATGACTAAAGATTATTTTTTAATTTACTTTTGAATGCTAACAAATGTCATTTAACATAAATTACCTAATGATCTTTTTTCCATTTACAAATGGTGTGAAAAAATTAGCTTAATTAGTCATTTTAAGCACTTCACAAACTATTCATTTTAACATGAACTCATAATCACAGTCTGTAAAGGTCAAATACATGGTCTTCGTTTGTTTTGTAGACTTCTACTACATCTAAAATCATTCATTAATTATTTGTTCAATTTTTTGCAGTATCTAATCTAAAGTGGAAACTATTCATCATTTGTAAATGTTTATAAATGTTTACTAATTTAATGCCTTTATGGGTATTGGACTTTTAGCTGCTGTAACAACATTTTGTGTTAAGGGTGGTTAGTTAAGTTTAGCTAAATGCTTGCTAAAGGCATAACACACATTGTAATTTCAGTGCAAAACATGTTTTTTAAAACATGCTTTTTTTCTCTCCATATTATTAAAGTTAATTGGACCCCAGTGATTTTCAAAGCATAGAAGAAAACAGTTAAAATTTTCTTCAAAATATCATCTTTTGCTTTTTGCATGAGAAAGAAAGTCATACAGGTTTGGAGCAACATGAAGGTGAATAAATGCAGAGAGTATTCATTTTTGGTTGAGCTCTTTTGATGCAGCACCAGCATCTGCCGAATGTACAAATATAAATGCAAACATTAGGACAAAGTTATGCACAAATCCAGGTAAATCTTTTTAATATTTCTCTCTCTAAGCCACCTTTGCTTTACATGCTAACACATGAACGCTGACTCACTGATAGTTTTGCAGAAAACAGTGTTTCAATTCTAAAGGTCAAGTATTGCAATTTTTATTCTGAACTAAAATGCTGTCGACTGACAGTTGCTTCAGATAACTTGTCAATTTTGTCTGTGTTAGGTTGGAGCTGTCAAAGCATAATGATGCTTTCCCACTAATGTTGTTTTCATGCAGGGCATACTGCAAAGTGCTTAGATATGAAGATTGCCCACCGGGGATTGTTATGTGTTTTCATCACATATATTCTCATCCTCAGCTCTTCCCCATGAGTTAACAACAGAGGAGTGTTATCTACCAAGGTCTGAGACATTCTCTGGCCCCCAAACGATAAAAGTGATGAACTATAATGAGCACCGAAAGTGTCTGGACAACAAGCCTTTGCTGTGTACAGCAGCTCATTATATTGAAATGACCTGGTAACACCACCACCACATGTGAGCGTCAGAAATTTATTGAAGCACTGGTATACCGTGCATGACTTTCCATACATTAAATAAGAGAGATAAAGCGAGAGCAGCATGCACTACTTTGAGATTAGACTCTAGCAGAGCAACTGCATCTCATGTGCTAATGGATTCACAGCTGTCCAGTTGTTGAAGTGCTGTGTGGTATTGAAATTCTCTTAGATTTTGTGTGAAGCCCTCAAATCTGCTCACAGGAGAACTTTAAAGCAGGGGTTTTCCACATTTGTTTGTCCATAAACCAGGTTCTTAAGAAATCCACAACCTATTGTCTCTACGAGACACAATAGTGACGTCTGATTTGTAAACAAGCTTATTCTTTTCAGTGAATCTGTTGAATCAGTTTGCAAATCATTGAATGATTCATTCGCTAATTGGACTGAGCCTATTTAACTGTTCCCGAGTCAAGTGAGTGAGTGTCAAGTTTTCATGTTCAATTCAAAATTCGGATCTTGAGTGTTGCCCAGAATAAGTTAGTAATGCTGAATTGTAGTATTGACTATTGTGTAAATCATATTTAGTAATGTAAATCATATTCGGGACATGACTGTCAATTATTTGTGAACTAAATCTGCTTTAAAAGGGCAACCATTTTTCACTATTAACTAGGAGTTTTCCCCGAACAAACTCCTAATTTGCTGCTTATTAACAGTTAATAAGGTAGTTGTTAAGTTTAGGTATTGGGTCAGGTTAAGGGATCTTAAATATAATCATGCAGAATAAGGCATTAATATGTGCTTCATAACTACTAAGAAACCATTATACTAGTAATACTAGTAACCGATATAACTAAATACAATATACTAGTAATATGCATGCTAATAAGCAGTTAATAGTGAGAATTGTTCCTTAAAATAAAGAGTTACCAAAGGAACTAAAATAATGCAAATTTACACCCACACTGGGAAAAATAAAATGGTGTAGAAATAATTTTAACATAGAAATTTTGCCAATTTAGCAACTTAGCAAATTTCACAAATAATTTACAAATAAATAAATAGTTGAAAGAATTGGCAAGTAGCACATTGAATTAAATGTGAAATTTTGAAGTAGAAAGACTGAAATATTTTATTTTCTTCAATAATCTTTGTTTTATTTGAAACTTTGAAAAATAATTTTTATAATACATGCATCTTCCCCATTGCCCTAGTAGTTCAACATTTTATATATTACATTTATATAATATATTTTAAATATTTGCATAGCATTCTTCTTAAAATGTTAACACATTTTGCCTCATGTAACATCTCCATACCGAATGTTTATAGACTATTTGTCGACACACGTATTTACACACATTTTGTTTTTCCTCTTTTTTAAATACTATACTATATTTATTCAGCTTTGTGATAGGGTCACATTGTAACCTACATTTCATGAAATAAAATGTGAAATATGATTAAGCACAACAGAAGCTGCACATTTAATATAGTCTATGGCTTTAAAGTACTTGATTTTACTTAGTAAATCCATCAGAGATTCATATATTTTTCATTTAATACTGTTTTGCTGATGTTCAAAGTAAAATTTGTGTGCTGAAGCACTGGTCTGCATTACATTACCTTTGCTGTCGTCTTCCTTAGAAGTGTTTTCATTTAATTAAAGCCAAAAGCTTAATATGAAAATCATAATTCACTTACAGGGAGGGCAAAACTTCATAGCAGCTTCTCAGACCTTATTCATGTCCACAAGATTTTTACATTTTCTGAAGAAAATGCGGTGCTTGAACTCACCATCACGATGTAAAGGTGTTCTGAGTGGTTGTAACATGTTGCTATGCAGTTGCAAGGGTGTTTTGGCTGGTTGCTTGCAGACTCATGTCAAAAAAGCCTGTAAGATATCATATTCTGGTCTAGATGTGGTTGGAGTCCCTCTAATAGTGTAAATCTATAGATTTTTTTGTCCCAATTCACAATGAAGTTTAATACTTAAAGGGTTTTGAAATAGTAATAGTGATGCTTGATCTAACAAGCACACATGATTGTTAAAACATGTTATTTGGATACCATTCATTCAGTGTTACTCATGTAAGCATCTCTTCAGTATGGGGCTAATAGTGTTTCATATTTTCAAATAAAAATAATGGGATTCACAAATATATATTCTCATTTTATTTATTTTTAGCATTTTTTTAGCAAATGTATCCATTTTTGAGAAACTCCTAACATTTTTTATCATTTTAATTGTGAATTTCTCTACATTTATCTGTGGATTACAATCTATTTATGTTAAAAGATGAAGTAATTCTAACTTCACATGTCTATAATCTTCCTGTCCAGAGATGTCAACTCAGGTTGAGTATGGATGCAAATTTCACATGGCATTATTTCTTATTCATGAATAGACTTGAATAGATAACAGGCCCGCTGGATTTGAGCCGTTGTATGTGACTGGAAAAATAAACCCCAGAACTCCTACCGAGAGTTAGAGGAGCTTGTCAGAGTTTTATTTATTTATTTTTTTCTATCCTCATCCTTTCTTTCTCAAGGCATAGTTCTCAGCAGAACCATGTTGAAAATATGTGTGACTATTGTGAATGTCGGCTATGAAATTGGTTTGGATGCTGATAGGGTGGCAGCTCAACAATGGCCCAAAAGAAATCTGTGAAGTGTCATATAACAGTTTAGATGGCTTTTGTTTCTACAATTGCTTTATACTTTCCTCCCTGTTAATTTAGAAACACTATAAACAGCCTAGAAGAACTACGCACAGATATTCTCAGTACAGTATACAAAACATCATGCCTGTATTTTATTTCTATTTGCTAATTAACGAGGGCCAGTACAGTCTAATTAATTAAAAATAAATCTGTTTTGAAGTGTGTACCCTGCAAATGAAGCATATTGTGATTTTAAAGATGTTTGGTACAAGATTAAAACATCAAGAATTTATTTATTTTATTTTTTTTTAGTCTCAGTGTGCCATATGCGAATTTAGATACTGTCAGTTCTGAAATGCAAATGCAGATTGGATGTGAATGTACAATCAGTTTGTTTATTCTGAACGGGCGCAGTTGCTGAAAGATCCTAAACAGGCTTCTCAAAGCCGACACTCTGTGAATTTCAATATGAATCGTGATATAATGATATGCAACCACAGAGGACCGGTCCATTTGTTTCACTGCGTATCATGCTTGAGCAAACTCTGTGTTGAAGGGTGGCAGAACTTTGAACTTTTGTACTACTTCCAAGGACAGCCATATGCTCTCACATGAATATTAATCATTTCTCTCTGGGGTTTCATATTCTACTTCCCTGACATAGTTGTCACCAGCCGTATTCATCCCCACCCCTGATATCCCCTGTTAACTAAAGAAGGAAAAGCTTTCAGGAGGCCAGCGGGCAGTGCTGATAGCGGCTTGAGGGTGCGTACAGATGGCTGGACCATGACGGGTCCATGGGCGAGGCCTGAGACAGCCCTGTTCCACTTCTTGCCCTCAGATAATTCCAAGATATCTGACTTAGGAACGGATTTCACAGCTCAAGTGTAAACTGGCTTATGCTTATAAAAGCATGGCAATCTCCAGCTTTTTTTCACTGCGGCCAAGGCCGTGATTTGCCTTAACAATGGTTTCTCTTCACAGGTTTGGGCACATGAATCATACTATAATTAGAAATTGTACTCTTAAAGGGGAAACAGACCATGCACTTGGCATATGTGCTATAAAACAGGTAGTGGTATAAATGTAGGGTAAGACGGGATAACATGCCCCTCTGGGTGATGAACCCCCCTACCTTAATTTTTTCTCTTGACGATAAAATAAAATCTTTTCTTGTCACTTTTAATATATGACTACTTTTAATCTTGTCATTCCATCTGAATATCAACATTCGTAAGGTTTAGACAGACAAAAAAAACTGATTAAGTGTCGGTTAGCTGATCTAATTTGTGCTTTTGTGTCTCTGGAAAATAGTGATCTATGACATTGTATTATGTTAAAATCAAAGTTTGTATATATGTTAATGAGGGATTTGTGGACAGAGTAGCATTAGATTTGTGGAGTAAAAATGTTATTTATTTATTGCGTTTCATTATTATTTATTAATTTATTTTCGTTTTATTTCCTTTATTTTTATTTTTAACTATTTTTTTTTTAAACATAAAAGTAGACATTTGGGGTAAGATGTTCCCCTCATAATTAGCACAGAAGGCACCAAGTTGCATGCTGTTATTAGTGTTATTATTGTTGTTACTGTTGTTAGTCATTACTAATGTAGTCATGTGGTTATTATTCAGTAATTCCATGAATTAGATGTACATGTCAGACATCTTCTCTTTTCATTAACACCTATATAGGCTAATTGAGTGAAATTATCCCATTGGAATTCATAGCGTTGCTATTATTACACACCTTCTATATCTTCAATGAAAATATGGGCAATTAAACATGTAAATATTCATATGCCTGTATTTAAGTCACTGAATAAATTTACTTTTCAGATGAATCTCTTTTAACATGATTCTGCTTTGTCTGTCATTGGTTATTTAATTATTCAACTAAACTGTCAAACTCAGTTTTAAATAGAATGGTTAATTTAGTATTTTACATTAACAAAACCATAAAAAAATGTATAAAATATTAATAAAAATGATTTCAAAAGTCAGTTCTACATTCTGTAAAAATTAACCTGATGAGCTTCTTGCCCCAGTTATGGGGGCCACCTTATCCCAGAACTGAATAAATAGCAACTAATTTAGCAAATGTTTCTATTTATTTCCCTTAATAACACATTGGCTGATGCATCATCATCCTACATACACTGTAAAATAAATAAATAAATAAATAAAAACTCAGTGCATGCTAAACTTATGTCAATATGTTAAAATTTAAACAATTTATGTTAATATGTTAAAGTTACAATTGAAAAGTAAATGCACATTGTTCATAAGAGGGGAGCATTTTCCCTCATCTTACCGTATACCTTTCACATAGCTATTATCACCCTGCTGTCCCATGGAGTATGCAATCAATTTTACCACTCACAGTTTTGCATTTGCAATGCATCGTTAGATGCACCCTGATGTTTACATGACACTCCACACAAAAACGGGCTGCAATATGCAGCTCATATTGCAGCCGTTTTAGTGTGGAGTGTCATGTAAATAGTGGTCATTAGATTGGGATCATACAGCATGTTCCTGCTGGTGTGATTTATGATCGTCTTATTGCTGTTTGTGTCATTTTATTTGCCTACATGATGGAGCTGTCAGAACCAGGCATGATGAAGAGCATGCAGTAGGCTGGACATCTGCTGGGATTTTCCATTGTCATGTTCAAAGAGCTTGTCTCTCTCAGAAACTGCTCACTGGTTTATTGCCTGCCTGTGAGATTAAATCTAGGGCAAAGACACACTCTTTCTGAACATTAGGCCGACAGGAGTTTCCAAACACTGACACAGGCCCTTATTGCTACTGTCTGAGCTGCTAAAAACTTAGGCAAACACACAACATACAAAACAGTCAGTTTAGCAACAAGGCAGACATTGTAATATAATTAGAGTAGAGTAATATTCATACAAAAGTTCTCTGAAGTAGTCTAAACTAAAATCGATACTAGATGGCGCCAGATGTTTTCATACAATATGAAACAAGAGAAAGTGCGCAGTTATACAAGAGTCTCATGCTGTGTCTAAAATTACCCCATACCCACTATTTTAAGGGAACAGCTAACTGTAGCGGCATCCAAAACCATAGTCGACATTACTGAGCATTACAATCCCATAATGCACCTCAATAACGATTGTACAACCGATATACACTTAATGGCTAGCCACTAGAGAATAGAGTGTTGCAGGCATGACACATTTTTGTAGGTCAAACCCCAGAAAGCAGTCAGCATTTTAGTACTTCCAGTTCCATGGGTATTCCAGGTCTATGGGTTTTTGGTTAAGTGCCTGAAATAAGGTCTGTGGTTAACACTAACTCAAGATATTTTCACTTTTTTATATGACATAAAATACATCAGTATATACCCCCTTGTGATTTTTAAAAGCTTTTACTTGTCTTAAAAAAAGGCGGCTGCAAACAATTGGCTAAATGGGTGTAAAATGTGAAGCAAAGGAAGACAGGTGGAAACAGAGGATTTAAATGTAGGAGTATTTAATGAACAAAACAAACAGAAAACAAGAACCAGGAAACAAGAAAAGCTAGTAAAGTTAGTAAAGCTAATAGGCTCAGTAGCTTCTGCAGCACGAACACAAGCATTTAGTCTGCCTTTGTTGTTGTTGTTGCTGTTAGGTGACATAGTGGTGTCTGACTAGGGTCGAGACATGGGGCAATGACATCATCGGTGTCATTTTCAGATTTATCCACTCTGGGACCTGGTTTCAAGAAAATAGCGGTTTCAGGCTCCCAAAATACCAGAAACGTCTGGACGAAACAGCGACATCCTCTCTAGAGGATGACATACGCAGCATTTCCAGTGCATTCAGTGTCTGAATTCACTCACTGGCTTTTGTTCACTTATTGCATGGACTATATTCGAGGAATAATGTAGGACTTCAGATACAGATCCATTTCAGACACATTTGTGGACCCATTGATTGTTCACAACACCAATTTACCTGAATGACCTTAGTTAGAAACAGAGCTGCAATGGACAACGGCGAATATTAGAAAATATCTCACCACTGAATAGCACTATTGACCAGTCCGAATCTAGTATTCCAGAAAGCCGAGGAATAAGAGACAACGTCAAATTCAAGTTGATCTCAAGTTGAAAAAAAAAAAAGAGAGAGACAATTAAATTACATGAAACAGAAATAAGGAGTCCATTAAATCTCTTTAGCTACGAAGGAGCAACCGCTGAGCAATAACATTGTCCTCTGGGTGCTTCCCCCAATGTGTTTTTAAAATGTTCTTCTCTCCTAAATCATGTTAATTATACCAACAGAGCCTTCAGCTCTCCAAATACCTGTCGGCATGATGAAACAGCTTAGCAATTCTTACAAAATTTTAAAGCAATTACAGACTCACACTCCTTTAAACCAAGAAATGCAGCTTCACAGAAAGTGTTAAAGGAGTGTTCCTTTAAGTACAAAAACAAACATGGACTCATTTAAGCCAGCTGTCTCTCCTCTCCTCATTAAGGGTGGCACTCAATTAAGCCTATAGGTGAGTGACGGCAAAATTGCCACAACAAAATCTATCCTACTCTCATCTGTCCAGACTGAAGGAGAAACAGGAGGAAGCAATGTATTGCGATGGCTACTACATCTCTATTTAATGTCACTAGTAGCTGCTGTGCAGCATCATGTTGCTCTCATACACACATTTAGCTGTCATTCGAGCTCCCCCTGCTGACCAGAAATCTAACTATAGCTAGTATCAACCATCAACATGCTCTTTGTACCACATCCAGCTTGATTTTCTCCACTCCATAACTCACAACCATGTGCTCCTGCAGTTTTAATGCAGTCCATCTTTGCTGTTTAAACAATGCTTTATTTTATTCATGCCAGCCCCATGTTTTATGTTTGAAAGCACTGAATCATTTAACATAAGCTAGGAACTTTGCCATCCATTGGAAAGGAGAATCTGACCATCTAAATTGTGATAGGCATTGGGAAATAATTTTTTTTTAAAAAAAGCAGCTGAGTCTGTAAAATATTATTACTTTAATATTATTAGAATGACCTGAATAGGTCATTTTGACAAGATTTAACATAAAAACCTATTATTTGTTTCAGGCTTAAAGTCATATGCGGTCATAAGGAAAAATTTGCTTTGGCTTTTTAGGACACTTCTCTGGGTAATTGAATATAAAATGCATCACAGCAGATGCAAAGTACAAAGGCTGCGTTCAAAAATTATTTAATTAGCAATGCTTGTCCTTGGAGAAGAACATGCAGTGAATCTCAGGTTAACATCTGCAATGGAGATAACAGTGACTAAGCGATGCATATAATTAAATTCCACCCAATTAATGAGATTTTTACTGTGAAGGAACACAGTGTCACTGTCAGTCCAATTCAGTGCTGAAGACTAAAGAGTTGATATTATTTTTATTACAGAATATCTTGTGTTTGCAGATTCTATTTTTATAGAATGTATTTTTAATTGCACTTTTATAATTTTTCCTTTGCACTGAATGTAAGCAAAGGAAGATAAAAGGTAAGCAAATATGGAATGAAATCATCAATTTATAGACACTATAGATCTTTATGTCTACATTATTGCCTGGATCAAATGATTTCCACTTTCATATTTGATCCACTTTAAGTTTTCTGAAGATGAAAATGTGCAGCAAGGAGTTCTAATAAGGTATCACAACAAAAAGAAGTGATTAATTTTCTAATATTTAAAAGATTTGGTCAGCAGAAAAGAATATGTGCATCTACTTAATTTTTTTTTTTTTTTTTTGCATCAGACTAAAACTGTAAAAAAATAAAATGAGAACACAGTCTCTGCACCAGCAATTTTATTAATGATGCCAAGATGATTACAAGAAGCTGTGTTGAATTTATGCTGGAAATGGGTATGAAAATATATGCACGTGTCTTCAATCTCAAGACGAATCGAGGTGATGTACAAGAATACAAGAAACTGGCAATTGTCCAAGTACACAGTTCATGTGCATCTTAAAGCCATATAATAGATCAGCATTCTCGTGTTAAAATTCAGGCCTCATGCTCTCTCTTGGTCGTGTCTTGATTTATAATGCTGTAGGACTCAATTAAAACGCTAATGGCCATTACGATTGCTCGCTTTGCATTTAAATTTTCTTCTCAAGTCATTCTTTCTCTCACCTTCAACCTGTCATCACTATCCATTATGAAGGAACCCACAGTAAAATACTTCAGTCTCAAGTAAAATGTTACTCTTCACTTTTCAAATATGGTATGAACAAGTTTACTAGTTAGTGTGAAAGAAATGCTCTTCAAATGTTTTTTTTTTTATTTTTTTTTTTAAATATCACTTATTTCAGTTCATAAACTCTGAAATCTGAAATTTACATAAGCTACATAAAATGATTAAATAATATTAAATAGAATATTAGTATCAGGTTTTAAGTAAATGTAAATAAAAAGCTAAAGTTCAGATAAATGTTTTATTGTCCCCTTTATACTGAAATGTATAAATAAAATTAAATTTACACAACTGTTTTTCTAAACCATCAATTGTGAAAGGATGAAATATAAAATGTAATTATATCAATACAATAATATAATACATTGGTTTAAAATCATACTTTTAAAAGGAAGGACTGGTGCTGAGGGTGCTTCTTTTACTACGTATAAGACCACTGAACCTTGAATAAATGTTTCTTTCCTAAGCTAAGCTAGTGTGCAAAACATCTCCATTAACTGAAGTCCTAAGCACAAAATTTTCATTTAATATAAAAGCAACTGCCTTTGCAGTTTGCTTCAACTTCTTCTAATGACCTAATTATCCAGTAATGACTTCATTGACCATTTAAAACCCCTGTTTCTTCATCCCCTCCCGCTGGGTTTTTAACTAGCTGATTGATCAAAATAATTTCTGCTCTCTCTCTCTCTGATTAGTCATATGCAAAGCTTTTATCTTGAATACCATCCCATCAGCTGTAATGATGTTGCAGTTAGGCAGTCAATTAGCCTCTGCCAGGATGCAATTAGACTGATGGGATGCCATGTTTACTGAAATGTATGCTAAGATGATGAAGTGGGCCACTGGTGTCTGCATCTATTGACACAGTCTGATTGGAGCTATTTTTAGTGATGGCTCAGCATGCGCATTACAATGCTGAAAATGCCAATTAGACATGAGACCGAAATAATTAAGGATTATAGAGATTCTTCATCCGAATAAGTCAATGACAATTATTCAGTTTTTCATGTTCACTTGCATTAATGCCTAATCTGGTGAAAAAAAAAAAAGAAGGTAAATAATACAAAAAAATGCACGTCAAGTAAAAGGGACAGTTGAGAAATCAAAATATTTGTCTGTACGCTCTCAGAAAGTGCAAGCTGTCACTGGGGCACTAAGATACAAAAGTTTAAAGGTTATTAATAGTACATATTAGAAAGGATTCAGCCCCAGTGACATTTTGTACCTACTTTCTAAGAGTGTAAACTTCTCAAATTCATGTTACTGTCAGTACACGTGACCGGTTTGACAACTTAGTTGAACCATGAACTAAACGCTGTCTGCTTCAAGTAAATGCACTTCCTTCTTTTGAATCACTTGCAGAGATGCTGACGACGCTTACATTCTCGCTACTTTTGAGCGCATTTGCCAGTGTTTTATCGGCAGGTAAGTCAGTACTTTTTGATATACATTGATTTACATGAACTAAATGTGTTTTTTAACGTTTCCTACAATGTGCTTTCCCACGACAAGCGTATGTGCATGATGTTTGCATACGCTGTACGAATGGTTTTATTGAGGTCGACAGCAATAAGTAAACAGTTAAGCATAAACACGTCGTGCAAATTTACATTATATGAAATTCAAACCGGCTGAAGTGCAATGCAGTGCGAGGAAATATCGATGTTGTTGTTGTTGCTGTTGTTTTAAGCGAATGAATGAGCCTAGATCCGATGCATGAGCTGATTATAAGCATTTGGATTGATCCGGTGATTTGACTGAGAGCAGACCGTAACTTACTTTAACAGCAAGACAGCAGAAAAGCTAAAAAATAAAACGTCTTCGTTTTGTAAGTGTCAGCAAACCGTGTAAAATGCGCTTGCATGGGACTTTACTGGAACTTGTTTACAGCATGTCACGCGGGGAGCACGTGATGACGTATTGGCGTCACGACGTAAAAACATGAACATTAGTGGAGCGACAAATTTTGTGGGAAAATATATCATATATCAAAAGGCCCCAATCGGAAAATGTTAAAGTCATGATTATCTGTATGTTATTTGTACAAACTTAGAAACGAGAGCTTAAATTTTATTTTCTTTCAAATGAGAAACTATTTAATTTTACTCACGTCCACAAAAATTGTCTATCATCTTACTAACTAAACACCCCCCGAAAACAAAACAAAAAAAAAAAGGTTTAAAAACAAAGGTCATTAAACTTTGTGACCATGTGATTTATTATTTTCTTCTGTGGCATTTTGGACACATTATAGTAAATGCCCTCTTCATTTTTTTTTTTTTTTTTTTTTTCTATATTTGTCAAGGATTATATTTATTGCCCATCAGCTATGATGGGTACATTTGTTAAGGTTTACAATATTTTCATTATTCAAAATGAATCAAATTCATCTCGCTATGATTCAATGTAGATTTTATTTTTGCTCATTACTCCCTATATATAGATATGAGATTCTCTATATTATAGATCAATGTTTCAAGTTCAACATGCCCCTTCCATCACAACTCAGAAACATATTCTCACTTGTGAATACAATTTCACTCTAGTCAGTCATGTGCTTTGAACTTGTAATTGAAATATTTCTGATTCTGACCTGGAAGACACCCAAGTCTGCTTGGCAACATCCTAAAGGTTTCCACCCTGTGGTCTTGGCATTAGAATACAAATAAAAGTGTGGAAAAAATACCTTTATCAAAATGTTGGAATATGTAACTGAAATATGTTGAAAGGGTTGTGCAACGTGAATGCACTCGATTCGTTCTTGAAAATAACTGAATGAATGATTCAAAACAAAGGCTGCCTTCCAAGCATCCTTCAAATTGAGATGGCCTTCAGTGGTGCTTAATGATGTGACGGCTAGGGTCTACAGCCGGATGCAGCCTTCAAACACCCAGATTGTTTGAAATTAACTGTTTGAAGAATCACATGAATGAGTAGGATTTCCCTATCACTACAAAACTGTCATATCATAAGTTTAATCTCATTTCCTTGTATTCCCAGCAGAAGTGTTTCGGTTCTCTCTTTCTTATGGGAATCACATGGTTCTGCAGAAGGCCCCAGCCAAAGCAGTTGTGTGGGGATTTGGGCAGACAGGTGCTAAGGTTGTGGTGTCATTGTCAGGACCTCACAACATCTCCGCACACTCTGCTGTTATCAATGGTAAGTATCAGTTACACAAATAATATTTTCCAGTGACGTCTGCTTTAAAGAAACAGTTCATCCAACCATGTAAATTTCTGTTATTTACTCAGACTCTCCTCATTTCAAACCTTAAATGACTTGGGTTCTTCTGTGAAACTCAAAAAGTGCTCACTTAATTAATATCCACTTGGAAGAATTCAATACAATGCATTCTGAATATAATGTCTCACAGGTATTTGGCGCACAACTCTCAAACCTGTAAAGGCTGGTGGCCCCTACAGATTGACTGCATCTCAGAGCATAACTAATAGCTCAATCACACTCAAAGATGTGCTCTTTGGAGACACCTGGTTATGTAGTGGACAAAGTAACATGGCATTTACTCTTGGTCAAGTAAGTGAATATCACTTGTAGTGATTTTGCTTTCACCAACATAGGGAGGCAAAAGAGTGTAGTGACAGGTACTCGCATTACATCACGATGACATTGTTATTTTTGGATCACGTGTCACTTAAGGTGTGGTTATGAGTACATCAGATAAGAAATATTAGTGGCATATCTTGTAGAACCTCTTACTGTATTAACAACACAAGGAAGACACAAGTGTAATACAAACAAATTTTATTAACAAAGATAGACAAGAGTAATCAACAACTACTAAATGAATACCATGAATGAAAAAGGAATAAAGTGCATAAGATGCATAAAATGCAAGTGATGAAGTTGGGTGTTGCTATGTCAGAGCTACGCTAACTTATGGAAAGATAAACTGTTGCTACTCTGGTCCTAAGGCGGTCACAAGCCAAAAACTTTACTCTTAATCAGTCTCTTAACTCAAAGTCTTTGATATGCTTATTCGTCTATTTTTCATATGTGATGTAATACACATTTGTCACTTGTTCTTCAAAAGGTGATTAATGCAACAGAGGAGCTTGCCTTGGCCTCTAAGTTCACTGATGTGAGGATCTTCCAGGCTGCCTTGGAGCAGAGCGATGAGGAACTAATTGATCTTGCAAGAGTGGAAGTTCCTTGGTCCCAACCAACAGCGGGTATGAAATATGGTCTTAAACACAAGTTAATGAGATGTTTGTTGTATTCCTGTTTTATCTTAAGGATGATGTCCAACCTGTTTCTGTCCCCAGAGGAAAATGAAAACCTGTTAGTAAAATGTATGCATAACACTCTACTTTTTCCTGAAGAGATATAAGCAGCTGTTCTTGTTGTTGTTTTGTGTTCATTGTTCAAGAATTGCTTGGCGGAAAGAAATTCAGCCATTTCTCTGCAGTTTGCTGGCTCTTTGGCCGCTATCTCTACGAAACACTGAAGTATCCTATAGGGCTAGTGCACTCAAGTTGGGGAGGCACACCTGTGGAGGCCTGGTCATCCCCAAGGGCACTTCACAAGTGTGGATTGATGAGCAGGTACAATGCCGGAACATAACACTTTATCATGTTCTGTATTAAAAGTTAATTCATTTTAAAGAAAAACGCCCTGTTAAAAGAATGAAATTTATGTACACTACCATTCAAAAGTTTTGGGTTTTATTTTTAGATTTATTTTTAAGAAGTTAATATTTCTATTCAGCAAGGAGGTGTTAAATTGATTGAATTGATAAAGTGATAGTAAAGATGTTTTATAACGTTAAAAGATTTGTCAAATAAATGCTGTTATTTTAAACTTTTTATATTCTTCAAAGAATCCTGAAAAAAAAAGTTTACACACAAATATTAACCAGCACTATCTTTTGATAAGATGTTTTTGAGCACCAAATCAGCATATTAAAATGAAGCATTATATAATACTGAAGACTGGATTAACGACTGCTAAAAATTCATGACTGTCAAGATTAATAAGTATGTAAAAATATCAAATAATTGTGTAACTTTATGACAAGGCAAGGTTAGTTCAGGTTTAAAAATGTCATGTTGTGCAACTATTAAAACTAATTGTTTTTATTTTATTTTTTTTAAACTCACCTTGAGAGAGAATTTCAATTTAAACTATTTCTGGAAATAGTATAATTTTTTTTTTTTTTTTTTTCCAAAACTATATGAAACCAAAAAGTACTATAACAAGTAGTACATTCCCAAGAACAACATTTTTAATTATTTTCTTTGCACTCTTATGTCATTGACCTACATACAGTATAGTAGTTTAAATTACTTGTCATTTTACATGTTCAACTTTTGTACCTGAATTTCCAGCACCATTCCCCATAGTGATTTATTTGTACAAAGTAACTTCTTGGAGAGTGTCTCTGCTAAATGCAACAGTTCAGTGCTCTGGAATGCCATGATCCATCCTTTACTCAGCATGACAATAACAGGAGCCATATGGTACCAAGGTATTGATTCTAAGGTGAAGAATAATAGCACTGTATATCAATTATAACAAGCAAAGACTTGCTATTTTTACTTTGCTTTTTGTCTCAGGTGAGGCTAATACAAACTATAACAGGGATAAATACAACTGCTCTTTCCCCGTGATGATTGACGACTGGAGGATGGCTTTCCATAAAGGCTCAGATGGCCAAACTCCACTAGACTTCCCATTTGGATTTGTACAGGTGCCACTGAATAGTCAGCAATGGAAGAAAAATATCTTAATACTTTTGACAACACCCATGTGTCATCAATACTTAAACATGCAATTGTACTTCCATTTCAACTCTAGCTAAGCACATATCACAAAAACGATCAACAAGATGGGTTCAGAGAAATACGCTGGCATCAGACCGCAGACTATGGCTATGCCCCTAATGAGCGCATGAAGAACACCTTTATGGCTGTTGCTATTGATGTACCTGATGATAGGTCCCCCTGGGGCAGGTGAGGAGGAGCAGAAACTGTAGTTAAAGTGTTATTGAAGTTGTTTAATGGATGTGCTGGACTCTAACATGCTGATCTGCCTGTTTAATAGTATCCACCCAGAGGATAAACAGGATGTGGCGTACAGACTTGTGCTAGGGGCAAGAGCTGTTGCCTATGGGGAGAAAAATGTATCTTTCCAAGGACCTTTCCCTACTCAGGCCGTGCTCAAACAGCATTTCATTCGCATTGTGTTCGATCAGGGTATTAATGTCATTCCTGATGATGTTGTTTTTGAGGTAAGATCACCTTCAAATACGTTCAAGTAAATGTTCGATTTTAAAATTATGATTTTAAAAAAATGTACATTCAAGCAAGGGCCAGTTTTAAGCTTGAAGTGAGAATGCTACTTTTGAACTGACCTTGACTAACTGATAGTGTTTTAATTTTATTTTTTTTTTTTTTTTATCTTTTACCATAGATCTGCTGCTCTGAGAATAAGACGTGTGAATCCGATGACAAATGGTTGCCTGTTGTCATTGTAAAATATGGCTTTGATTATGTCCTTGTATTTACATCAAAATGTCCAGCTGCTGCTATTACTGCTGTGCGTTATCTCTGGACAGACTGGCCTTGTAAATTCAAAGCCTGCCCCATCTACAGCTCTGATGGAGTCTTACCTGCACCACCGTTCATCCTGGCCGTAACAAACCAGTGACCAACAATAGTATACTGAACCATCAAGTTTGGAAAATGTCTCTTTAATATCATATAGCAGTGACTTTCAATCCTGGTCCTGGGGGCCCACTGCACATTTTGTATGCCTCTATCTGACATGCTCAGTTTGGTTGATGGAGCTCTCTGCTAATGAGCTGATGATCTGAATCAGGTGTGTTGTATAAGGAAGACACAAAATATGGGTCTTTAGGACCAGGGTTGAAAACCACTGCCATATAAGAAGCAAAATAATTATATGAATGTGTAAAATGTACAAAATATTTGAGAGAGATTTTGAATGTACTTCTGTAAATCTTTTTTGATTGCCATAATCTATTATGTTTGTAATTTGAGCTCTTTGATTGGAGAGCCATTTTCCACCAATTTAATCAGTTTGCACTTTAGATGTGCCCTTTTTTGAAAGGTCACAGTAAGTTTACTTTGTATGTGACATAGAATTAAACATTTTGCATTGGCAGACTTAGTTTTATTGTCTGAGGTTGAGTTTTGTCACCATTCAATAAAGCTGGTTTTCCTGTAAAATATGGTCAAAGAAATATTTACCAGAGAGACAGAACCACAGGAAACCAGATACATCACTCTGGGACGCACTGTCATAAAACATCTGTTTCTGAAAAGCACTGTTGATTAGAACCAATTCATAAATATTATATAAAAATGATAAAGGCAAATTTGCTAAATAAAAAAAAAAAAAAACAGACAAACGTGGCTTTAAAATAAAGGAGTCTGACTGACTTGAGACTTAAGGGGTTAAAACAGGCAATTTCTCCTTCACTGTAATGAGTTTAAAGAAAATAAAATTTAGATCTAACACATTCCACATTTTCCTAAATCGTCTGAAAATATTGATAATTTCTAAAATATCTAATTTTATTTAATTAAATTATTCTGTTAGTGCTAATATTGGTCATATTCTCGTTGTTCAGGTAAATTAATGTCCAGAACACTGCCTAATTGACAAATTATCTTTTTGTACCATTCCTCTCGTATTCGTATTGACGTCTGACAAGCAGACACCAAACAGGATGGTCTCATGGATAGTGTACCTTTGGGGTAATTTTGGTCTTTGTTGTGAATTTTTTTGTCTTTGAACAGACTACAGTTACCACTGTGGATTGCTACTCTAGTGTGTTTAAAACATGCCAAGTTAATTTTCTGTTACATAACTGTAATATTTTTTCCTGGCCTTTACCAAAAAAAAAAAAAAAAAAAAGTGTAGCATATTTGTGGAATGTGGCAGTATCGCCAACTGATGGCCAGTTCATTTTATGTTCTGCATATTTCACAGGAAGAAGGTGACACACTGGCTTAAAAGCGCTCACATACCACATATGTGACCCCGGACCACCAAACCAGTCTTAAGTAGCACGAGTATACTGTATTTGTAGCAATAGCCAAAAATACATTGTATGGGTCAAAATAATTTATTTTTCTTTTATGCCAAAAATCATTAGGATATTAAGTAAAGACCATGTTCCATGAAGATATTTTGTAAATTTCCTACCCTAAATATATTAAAACTTAATTTTTGATTAGTAATATGCATTGCTAAGAACTTCATTTGGACAACTTTAAAGGCGATTTTCTCAAAATTTTGATTTTTTTTTTTTTAAATTAATTTATTTTATTTTATTTATTTAATAATTTATTTTTTGCACCCTCAGATTCCAGATTTTCAAATAGTTGTATCTCGCCCAAATATTGTCCTATCCTAACAAACCATACATCAATGAGAAGCTTCTTTATTCAGCTTTCAGATGATGTATAATCTGAATTTAAAAAACTGACCCTTATGACCGGTTTTGTGATCCAGGGTCACATATATTGCTGTTCTTGAAAGTTATTCGTATTGCAGCACTGCAACATTTATTTTACATAATTTTTCATGAACGCACAGTACCAGTCATCATGACGTTAATTAACCATGTTCTAATTGCATTGGCAAGCAATGACAAGGGTAGGTCAAAGACAAATCTCAAATTATGCAGCACAAATAAATTTGGGTACATCTTTAATACTTTTTGCGCTCATTTTTTAATTTTTTTTAATTTATTTCTTTCCTTCACAAAGACCCAGGAGCACTTTTTCACTAGCAAAACTATATGATAACCACCAGATGGTTCACAGTTGTTTTAATTGCTTTACTATTTTTAGATTTTGACATCACATCTATATACATTTTAATCTTTTTTTTTCAAGCACTATAAAAAGAGGTTTGCCTTTTGTAAACTTGCATTTATGAATGTGAAATTTACATAAAAATAAAATGTATAATAAAACCAACATCCTTTAAGGAGAGATCCTTGATATAATAACCCAAAATCACGTTTATAAGATAAGGAAAATGTTTTTAAAATATTACCAGCAATGAAAACCTCCACATTATTCCAAAAATGCTGGGTATATTGGCAGGACCAAAAGAAATGAGAAATTGTTTCAGTGGAGCATTCACAAAAAGAGCATTTTAAATCAATGTCAATTTTAAATTTTTGTAGAAATTATTTTGTAGGATAAACTCTATATGAGATTTCCTTAACCTTATTTGTAAGGAGGAATTTTTGAGTTAATGACCCAAAAATTATTACAGATATTGTTCCAGTAGAAATTACAGAAGGCATAGAAATATTCTCTTTTAAAAACAAGGATCTAATTTTATAGTTGTTATGCTTTAACCCAGAGGAACAGATAGAGCTGAATGAGGTATGTTCAGGGCTAGGAGGACAGACAGATAGTGTCGATGTATATACACTGCTTTTGAACAGCATATGAACACCTGCAGGTATGAAGCACCTTGAATTGTTTTAATGTAGGTATTTTGTATCTTGAGAAGTCTGCAAACGTAAATAAAGTCCCTTCATTATTAAATAACTGACTCACTAATAACCAACCCGTTACTAAACCAATTGTGAAAAAATAAAGACTCATTTCTATACAAAATATTGGCGTTATTCCAGATAAGAAAACTTTGAGGGGAAAATTGTGTTTATAAATAAGACTCCAGGTAGTAAGTAGGCTAGGCCTACTTATTGGTAAAAATTTAGTTTTTCTTTTTTATAATTACACATTAAAAGAAATTCTAAGCCACTACACTATAATGTTCTTGAGCCAGAGTGCGCTCCCTGTAGGAGAATTTAGATTCACAAATTCAATATAATTCTATTAGCGCCTCTAGTTATTTCTTCAGCTCAATGACCTGAGTTGCGCGTGCACTGGGAGGCGCGTGCGCGTGTATGTGAACTAGTGGCCTGTTCCACTTGCTGACCGACGTTTGTGTTTTCTATCAAGAAAAATCACACTATACGTATTGTAAACATAAACAGGTAATTCATTTAATTCTAGAAGTCGCAAAAGACATTTGGTGGCGGCCATACCGCTTCACTGTCAGTTGTTTGTTGACATAGCCAGCTAGCATGCTAGCGTTAGCGGCTCCGCCAGCTTTTAATAACATTATGTATAAACTTACGTGAGCTGTAAATCTTAATACCGCATTCAAGTTACATAAGATGAGTAATAGATAGTCTTTGATGTGCTTTTGTAATTACACTATGAGGAATTTACAGAATTTACATGTATGTGAAGTTAGCCTGAGAGGCTTTAGCCACTTGGTTATCAACGTTACTTTTTCTTTCTTCATTTTATTACTGAGTAACTAAGTTAAATATGTGTTATTATGCACTGGTCAAGCGTTTCAACCATTATTATACAGTTTTGATGTTATTTATGTAGCAAACACAATCTTTTTTTACTTAGAAGCTGACAGTGTCAAACTTTTTTAATTAAGGTTAGTTAATATGTTGCCCATAAACAACTTTTCCTGTAACAGTTAAGTGTTTGGACACTTGGTGTTCAGTAAAGACAGTTAACTAGTCTCGTTAACAATATGACAGTTGTATTGTACAATGATTGACACAAGTGCCACATTTTTAATGTATAGTTACTGCAGTTCATTACGTGCAGTGGGGAAATCTATACAGTAAATGATTTAGCATAATGTATTTGGCATGTGTTTTCCCATGATGAAATATACTTTTCTGTAAGTGTAAAGTTGAATTCATATTCAGAATGGCACTATATGTTGCAGGCAGCTAGTGTGTTAGTTGGGTAGGTTGGTTGATTTGTACCCTCTGTCCCATACCAGCAGCCCTGCCCCGACGCGCCCCAACCCCAAGCGGAGCCGTCATGTGGCAGGAGGCCCGCAAACATGAGCGCAAACTGCGCGGGATGATGGTGGACTACAAGCGGCGTGGGGAGAGACGCAGAGAGTACTATGAGAAAATCGTAAGCTGAGAAACGAAAGTCTGTGACCTTGACTGCACTTTCGTTATTTGTTTCTTGAGCACGCTTAATTTTGGTCCTGAACAGAAATTTTAAATGAACAATCACACTTCTCTCATTCTGTTTAGAAAAAGGATCCAGCCCAGTTCCTGCAGGTTCATGGCCGGGCATACAAAATCCACCTGGATTCAGCTGTAGCCCTGGCAGCTGAGAGTCCTCTCAACATGTATGTAACTACTGTAGCATATGGATCAGTGATTTGGGAAGAAATCTAATTGTGATTTTTCTAAAAAAAAAAAAAAAAAAAAAAAGGGTTTGCTTTGCACAATGTATTATATATCAATATGGTTCTATAATAATAATAATAATTATTGCTGCTACTAAGTAAAACTATAAAAAATAGTAAATAAATCAAAAGAAATATCACTCTTGAAATATTTCACTGTAAATTTAAAAAAAAAAATCAAGTGTTTAGGAAAAAATAACAATTACAACTGTAAAATTACAGTACTGATATTTTTGGCTATATGTTGCATCATCAAATATATTTTTGGATGGAAAGTAAAAGCTTCATTCTGAAACATACAGTGCATATAATTATTTAATGAAATCACAGCCTTTGCAATCTGATAATTGCACAAAGCCATATCACGATTTTGGTTTTATTCCGATTAATCAAGCTGCCTTAGTTCTAACACCAACATAACAGCCCATATAAAGATATTTGTTTGGAAAACTGTCACAACTTCATCCTTTGTCCTGACAGGATGCCTTGGCAAGGCGATACCAGCAACATGATTGATAGGTTTGATGTCAGGGCTCACCTGGACTACATCCCCACCTATACACCACCTCTCCTTAACACTACGTGAGTAGTCTGATCTTAATGCATTTGTCATATAGCAACATATAAAATAGATTATTTTGAGTATGCAAAGGAACAGGTAGTAGGATGCTGGCTTTTCAAAACGGTGGCATAGTGTGGTTTAATTTCCCGTCTGGGTTTTGGTTTAACCCTCTGGTATTTCCTCACTTAGGGGAGAATAAACTTTTTCTACTATAAATGTACTATATTTTGTCCAGTGATATTTATTCTCTAATATTTTATGTTTTGACGTAACTTCATACTAGACAACATTCATTTCTAAATTAAACACCATTTATTTCCATATAAAAATACAAATTTTTCAAAAATTAGTATTTTCAATTAATACATCATTAAACTTATAATAGAGCAAATGCATTTAAAATCCAATGCATGGAAGGCAGATTGGTGCCATTGGTAGGAGAAATAAAGAAAATCATATTTAATACCATAGGTATAGGGATGTATGTTCTCTAAATTATTGTAAGAGTATATGTAGACATAACAACATACTTTTAGTAGGTTTAGAATTTGAAATGTATATTTAGACATGATCAATGACTACTTCAATGGGAAAAATTGCTTTGTATTTTTGGATTTCCCATTCATATACTATGGTGGTAGTTATTTGTGACAAATTATTATTATTATTATTATTATTATTATTATTTTGTGTTCATATAGCAAGTGCCACTAAAGTCACAAACTTTTGTACCATCCTGATGAAATAATAAAATTCGATTCAAACAAAAATGTGCAGATAAAAATGACTGAAGACCCACCAGCGTTTAAAGAAGTTTTGATCAAATTATGCTGAAGTGGTTTCTGCTTTGTGCCATTTTTGATTAAGTTCATTGTTTCTGTCACAGCACCCCAGAGCAGGAATCAGAAGAGAGGAAGTGCAATTATGAGCGCTATAGAGGTCTGGTGCAGAATGACTTTGCGAACAGTGAGTTTCTTTTGATTTCAATCTGCTTTTTTTACATTTCAATTGTGACCCTTATAATGTTATTGATTAATTTGGAAGAATCCACAAAAAACGTTCTTGTCTTGTTGTAGTCTCTGAAGAGCAATGTTTGTACCAGATCTATGTGGATGAACTCTACGGTGGCCTACAGAAACCAAATGAGGATGAAAAGAAAAAGTATGAACTTATCTGTGCATCAGTACTTAAAACACATGTAGCTAAAAGTACATTCTGTTAGAAAGATCACATCATAATTTTTTCACCGCTAGACTCGCTGAGAAGAAAGCTCAGATCGGTTATACATATGAGGACAGCACAGTGACCGAACCAGATGAACAGACGGAGAAGGGAAATGAGGATGACTCTGAAAACAGCGAGTCTGAGGAAGACGAAGTCATTCCTGACATCGGTGCGTTTCTTCATACACTGCGCACACTTGTTAGGATATTTCATTTTTATAATGTAGAAACACTTTAGATATATGATTTATTTGAATATAGAAGGTAACCCCCTTACAATGTGTGTGTGAATGCTTTCCCAATTTGTAGATGTTGAGGTGGATGTAGATGAACTGAACCCAGAGCAGGTGACGGAGATTAACAAGATGGCCACCACTTACGGCATGGCAGATGGGGACTTTGTATGGTTCGTTCGCTCATTCTTTAACTAAATCTGTTAAATGCAAACTTTGTGGAAATTTACCGCTTGAGTATATTTGGACGATCTAAATGAATGCACTGTAATGATCTTGTACTTTTTCTACAAACATGATAGTTAAAAGTAGTTAAAATCCAGTCTGTCTTTGTGTCAGGATGTTGAGGAAGGACAAGGAGGAAGTGGAGGCCATTAAACATGCAAAAGCACTGGAGGCAGAGAAGGCCATGTACTCTGTATGGGCAGAATCTTATTAACTTCCTCCCTCCCATTTAAGATGTTTGCATTTGATTATTAGTACTTGTGATAATGTTGTTCTTTTTCCATCAGGGCCGGCGGTCTCGCAGACAGCGAAGAGAGTTTAGAGAGAAGTATATGAAAGGCAGGCAGATCAGCCCACCCAGGTAACAGCCCATATAATATGAGCTACAAATTTCCACAGATAAGGAATGATGTATTATTGTTGTTTCTACTCAAGAATAAAAGTCCAACTTAGTAGTGTCTTGTGGTGTTAGTTATATTTAGTCTCTTTCTGGTTCCACTGACCACTACCCAATTATCTGACGTTTAAAATTTTGTGTATGTATGTGTATATGTTATAATGTGCATAAGTTACACATGTTGCTGATTATTTTCATTGAAAATTGCTTAACTGATTTGAATCCAATATGTACATTTCAAAAACAGCTATGCCAGAAGAGACAGTCCTACATACGACCCCTACAAACGGTAAGTGTTAATGGATTGATACTTTGCACATTCTTTTTGAATGATGTATACATTATGTAATATTAAGCACCAAAATCATTTAAAGTTTAGGTTGCCCCAGTATTGAATTTCTGACCAATACCTTTGATTTTCATGTTGCTGATAGACAATAAATAGACAATATTAAAAAGTCAACAGTATTTTGTCTAAATAAATTGAAAATCTAAAGTTCCAAAGAATACATTTAACTGTTTTATTTGTGTTTTTATTGATTAGTTATGGGTGGTAGAGGACAGCAAAGGTAATCTAAATGTCAAAATAGGGTAAATGAACAAGCACAATACATTATGACAAAAAAATTATACAATTAAAAAAAAAAAAAAAAAAAACTAACGGATTAAAATTGCATACACTATCTTTCAAAGATTTGGGATCAGTGTGGGGTTTTTTGGCCATAAATTTAACAAAAGTGACAGTAAATGATATTTATAATGTTACTAAGGTTTTCTATTTAAAATAAATGCTATTCATACTAAAAATGCTTTACATGAAAATATTGAGCAGCACAACTGTTTTCAATATTGACACTAATAAGAAATGTTTGTGGAGCACCAAATCATTATATTAGAATGATTTCTTAAGTTATATGACACTGAAGGTTGGAGTAATGGCCCCAAACTTTTGAACAGTAGTGTACATCATGTATTAATAGTAATGTTTCTTACTACTGTTTTCTCTCATTTTTTTTGTCCCAGGCCAGAGTCGGACTCAAGTTCAGAGTCACGCTCTCGCTCTCGAACCCCAGGCAATGATAAGATTACTTTCATCACCAGCTTCGGGGGCAGTGATGATGAGGGAGCCTCAGCCGCACAAGCCCCACCTGCAGCGGCGTCAAACCACACCTCCTCCAACACCGCAGGTCATAGCAGGGGCTCCCGGTCTGTAACTTCCCCTTGCTACTTTATGGCTCCTTAGTGGCTTTTTTCTTCATTTATTCATAAGCGTGTTCAGCAGTGATAGCATGTAGCGAGATTGCAAAGAGAACTGCCTGAAGGTTGAGCTTCAAAATGATTGGTGATATTTTTAAATAGTTGAGAGACCAACCAAACCATTGTCTAAGTTGCCTATTTAGTCTGTTGATTATTTTTTTGTGGCATATTCAGGGTCAAAAACGGTGTGGAATAATTCTCTTTGGCTTGTTTTTTAAAGGTTGCTCGTAATAACATAGCACATTGTGCATTTCTTTTAGCCGAAGACGGTCTTCCTCCAGCCACTCATCGTTTTCCTCGCGCTCTTCTTCGCATCGGTCCTCACGCTCATCCTCACGTTCCCGCCGGAGTCGTCGTTCTCGTGGGGGCAGGGACTGGGACAGCCGTTACTCCAGGTCTCGATCTCGCTCTCGCCGGCGGTCTGACTCCCGTTCACGGCAACGCTTTGGAGGAGTTGTCTCGAGGAGACGATATGACAGGACTAGGTCTCGTTCCACAGATCGGGGTAGAGACAGAAACCGTGAAAGAGACAGAGAACGGGACAGGGGGAGGCGTTACACAGGCCGCAGACGAACAAGGCAAGAGAGCTTGATAAAGAAATTCAAGCCTTTGTAGATTCTTTGATTTTAAAAATAAAAAAGGTTTTCTTTTGTGAAATTGATTGGAGGAAACACACTCTCCCTCAGGTCTCGCTCGCGTTCTCATTCGGGTGACCGTTACCGGCGAGGGAGTCGCAGCTCAGCTTACAGGAGGGGCGGGAGCGTCAGTCAAAGCCCCTCCCGCTCACCTGCTGCGAGCCGCAGCCTTTCCCCCTCTTCCCATTCTGCTCCACCTGCATCTGCTTGTGCAGACAAACTGAGAAAGTAAGTTGCAACAAAGTTCATAAAACCATGGTTTTAGACAAAGCTATGACCTGAAGGGAGATGCTTATAGAATTGTTAAAAGGCCTTTTACTTGCTAAAAAAAAGTTGAAACTATCAGATGACATAAGGCATGTAGTAGCTTTTGTCCAACAGGTTTTTCCACAAAGTTTAGGCTACATTCACACTGCGAGCCTTAGTGCTCAATTCCGATTTTTGCTCAGAGCTAATTTTTTTTGTATAGCTGTTCACATTTTTGTTTTAAATGTGGCTAAGTTCAGATTTCCAGTGTGAACAGATCATGGTTCTGAACTGACATGCATACGCAAAAGAACGATACAAACGGGGTTGCCAGGTTTTCACAACAAAATCCACCCAATTGCTTCTCAAAACTAGTCCAAAACTAGCACAATTGGGTTAGTGGGTTGAAAAACAACCCACGGCAACAGTGAAAAAGTATCCCAATTCCGCAGAAAAACTGTTGACTTGGCAACACTTGCGCAGCGTGCTGTCATACGGAAGTAAACACGGACAACTGTCTTACACGACTGCGTTCCCAAACAGCAGACATCCACCTCCGAAAGCAATTGACTGTATTTATTTTGTTTCGTAATTTATTATATATGAAAATTATATTCAGGCTTCTACTTTTCTTAGTGATATATAGTGCCAGTTTATCAGGAAGTGATGATTTTGTTCTCTTTGACTCGTTGGATGGAAACAGTGCTTATTCGCAAATGTTTTATGCAGTGTTCCAATTTTGCGCATAAGTTAAATTCGTAACTTTGGATGGAAACCCAGCAACTATGAAAAATAAAGACAAGGATGTGACAGAGGAGAGCAGAGTTTTAAAACCTTTATGATACGAGCCTTCATATTTTGCTTGTATAGTGTTGTCACTGTAATACTTATGAGTTCTGACACATCACACTTCCACTGACTACCTTTCGCAACTGTCTTGATAACTTTGTGTATGTAAAATCATTTAAGTGACTCCCATGAGTGCAGAATCGTGACTAATGTTGATCTAGAGTGACGTAAAAGTCACATGAATTCTGATAGGACTGTTCAGACTGCGGTCGCATTGCAAAACATCTGACCTGTATTGGATTTAGTACCGCACAAATCGAAATTGAAAAGATCAAATTCCATGTGGTTTGTGCTGTTCACACTGTCATGAGAAAATCAGATCCGAGTCACATTTGGGCCTCATTTACCTGGAGTGTGAACGTAGCCTTTGTGAATCAAATATGATACAGTAGCGTTTATAGGGTTAAAAAGTAGTATTGTTGTAATTTTACTTCTGTAAAATAAAATTAGTAGTAGTAGTAGTAGTATTTTTATTATTATTATTTTTAGAAATATTTTTGTCCCATGCCTCAAAAGTGATAACTGACCAAAAATTCTATATAATTTTTTTTTCTCCCCCAGGCCTGAAACTCCTGGTGGTAAAGAGACTGGAGCTGCCAAAGTCAGTAAGAATTTGATATATCTCGAATTTGTTGCTAAAGACTCCGCCTCCCTCACCCCTGACAGGCTGATGCAGTTAACAATCAAGCTGGGGCTCCTGCCCATCTCTTGGCTCTTCAAAGAGCTCTTGTTCTCATTTGAAATGTGTTTTTGATTGGCTGTCCACTTGGTGATCAGCTGCCCTCTATTTGCAGTGGTCTGCCATATCTGAACTTACCCAACTCACCTTTTTTGCCTTTTTTTGTAAGAAAGGCAGGGAGGGACCAACTGTATCTCTAAAGGACCCAGACATTTCTGTGTGCTCTTCTTTGGAAGCGCTATAGATTTGTGTTCTATTTAGGGAAATGTACTTCTCATTTATCTTACCAAGTATTATCTGAATGATGGCTTGTTGAAAGACACCTGTGAATGAACGTGAGCTGATGAAAGGAAAACTACAAAGGAATAAAGGTTCTTAGCAGGTTTGCTCAGCAGTTAAACAGCTCAGGTGTTGCTTCTGTACTGGGCTTGTCAAGACAGGCAGAGCAACTTCACTCACTCGCACACACAAACACACCTGCATAAGTCAATACAGATTGTCCTTGTGTGTAAAGGTTGAACAGCTTCAAGGCAGCACCTTCTGAAATGGCTACAGTAGCTGCCATTTTGTAACTGCTCCATCGAGTTGACGTACCCTACCTGGTGAGAAGAAGAGTCGACATAGTACTGGCTGCCTTCATTTGTCTGTTCACACTTTGCACTTTTCCATATCCCAACAAATACATCTATAACATAAATATCACAGGCATTTCTTTGAAACAGGATTGTCTGCTGCTGTTCAACATGCAGCATATAAATGATCTGTATGTAGTTTAAAACACTCTTGTCCTTCTGCATGACATGACACAAGTTTAAGCTAGTAAAATAGATTCCTTCTTGTCAGCTGCTGTTCTTTGCATAAACTTTTCCTCGTACTTGTTCTAAAGTCATTGTGTCCATTGCAGCCCAAGATGACACCACAAGAGAAGCTCAAACTCCGTATGCAGAAGGCTCTAAACAAGCAATGTGAGTTACTATCTCAGGCATCCAGGAACCATCTTATTCCATATTTATGCTAGGCATGCACAGTATATTGGTACCATATCAGTTAGCATTTTTTACACACACATACATATATATCAGTCAAAATTGGATATTTAATTGTGCATGCTAATTTCTGCTGGCTCTTACCTTTGTCATCAACTAATGCTCAAAAGCTTTAATAACAAATAATTTTATAACACTGGTAAATGTAATCTTTAGCAAGTCTCAGAATGAAAATCTGTCTTTAATACATTAACATTCAACAGTTTGGGGTCAGTAAGGTTTATTTTTTTTCGTGTCTGTGTTTACTGTCACTTTTGAATCATGAAAAAAAATGCATTACAGTTTCCCAAAAAATATTTAGCAGCACGGCTGTTTTCAACTTTTTATTTTTTTTTTTTTAAAGAAATCTCTTATTGAAATCTCTTATGTTCAACAAGGCTGCCTTTATTTGACCAAAATGCAGTAAAACAGTAATTTTGTGAAATATTACTGAATTTCAAACAACTGTTTTCTATTATAAAAATTTTAAATATATTTGTGTTTTAAAATATAATTTATTCCTGTGATGGCAAAACTGAATTTTCAGCAGCCTGGAGTAACGGCTTTAGTAAATGGTCTGGAGTGTCACTTGATTCTTTAAAAATAATTTTAATATGTTGAGAAACATTATCAAGAAACATTATCAATATTGAAAAATTCATCTTAATATTTTTGTGGAAACTGATACTATTTTCACGTGATTCTTTGATTAATAGAAAGCTCAAAACAACAGCTTTTTAATGGAAATCTTTTGTATTATAAGTCTTTAATGTCACTTTTGGTCATGAATAAATGTATTAATTTCATTAATTTTTTTTTTTTTTTTACTGACCTCAAAGTTTTGAACAGTAGCGTATGTACCACTTTCCTAAGCTGCATGTGTTATGTAAAATAATATCCTGTTGACCCTGCCTCACCTTCTGCTTTCACCTTCATCAGCCAAGGCGGATAAGAAGGCAGCACAAGCCAAGATCCAGCAACAAGAGCACAAGCGACAGGTAAAAGTGTGGGTGTACAGTGGGTGGGTGGGGTGATTCCAGGTAGTTCTCACGTTTTTTCCCCCTCCCATCACAGGAACGAGAAGGAGTTCTGCGTGCAATGGCACGGAAAATACGCATGAAGTGAGTCCGAGCATGTATATACATGTGCAGCATGTTCATGTTGTGGGAACTGTCCTCTCGGTTTGTAAAGAAGAGGATACAGTTTGGTCATTGTTTGGTCTTGTAGGGAGCGGGAACGGCGGGAAAAAGAGAGAGATGAATGGGAGAGGCAGTATGGACGTCAGAGTCACTCGCCCTCCCCCAATGCCAAATACAGTGAGTTTATTTGGTCTATAAGAGCCTCCCACCAAAGAATCCCTTCTATGTATAGTAATACGGTTGTATTGTTATCCACATTATGAAATAACTTAATCAAGACCCTTTCTGTGGATGGAATTGTGCTTTTTTCTTGGTAGTGAAGGATTCTATAGATATAGAGTGTGGTAATAATTAAAACTAACTCATGAAGAAGATTCTAATCATAAATCTTGAACACTCCACAGGTCGGGACAACAGCTCATCCAAAAGGTATGCTGAAACCAGTCTGGACCAGCCACACTTGTCCATTTCATCTAAACGTACTGTTGTTCTGGCTCATTTCAAATATTTCTACTGTCTTGCTCAACAGGAGATCACGCTCAAGATCACGAAGTCCTCATTACCGGTACTGAAGAATCGACTGATAAAACAGTCAGGCCACAAGACATCAAACAGATGTTTTAGGAATGAATGGTGACCATGATGGCAAGAGCTTACATAGAAGTTTGGGGGGAAAAAATATCAATAAAATGAATTTCACTCACTTCAACTTCTCTTTTACATCTTCTAAAGGATGCAATGGAAACAAAGTCATTTCTAAAATGTGAAAATTAACACCATCATGCTCTGGAAACACATTTCGCCTCCCATTCTTGATGTCACACAGCAGGGTTGCCAGGAATGCTTTGAGCTGCTAGGATTCTAATAAACCGAAGGTTATTGGAGTTGATCTGTGTTGAAGTTTGTGAAATAAGATTGGGATGAACCTTATGCTCTTCCTTGTGTCTCATACCCCCATTAAAGAGAGAGTTCACCTAAAAAATGCTAATTCTGTCATTTACTCACCCTCATGTTGATCCAAACAGATATGACTGACTTTCATGAAACACGTCATTCTGCCTAATGTCTTTTGTGTTCTATGGAAGAAAAACAAGATCAGTGAGGGTGATTAAAAGACTTGTGGTTTTGGGGTTATATGACTCTTTAAACTGTGAATATACCCATTTTACCTCATTGTATATACAGTAATCTCTTCATTTCTTTCACAGAAGATGCTGATTTTAAATGCCATGATCTTTTTCAACCTGCAATGTAAATGTCTGCTGGTTCTTTCTTGTATTAGAAACAATCATCAGTGATCACAGATTTTGAAATTGAAATAAAAAGCTAATCACGAAAGAAAAAAAACCCCTTGGTTTAAGTGTTTTTCTCTAATGTACGTAGAAAAAATATTTTCTTTGGCGTAACAACAGTTACCTATTGTACCCGCCAGATGGCGCACTTTACTATTAGAAATACATGTGATTCGACAAAAATTGCTCTTATTTTGAATGGGAATTTGACCACTTTATATACACGAAGATACATTTAAGCAGTGCTTGTATTTACCTCCGCCTTCCACAAAAGAGAAGCAAATGTGTGAAAGTAAAGCGACAGTTACTTTGGGTTTCGAAATAAGCCGGACAGCAAAACAAACACCTGTCTCAGCCGACCTCGATAAAGCCACTTCCTCTTCACCCACATCCTTAACCAGCACATGTTATTGGTGTCAGAGCAGCAGCTGCGCGCTATCAAAGCGACTATTTACATAATTCTTCCAATACGACAGATAGATAAGGAATAGAAAGACTTTGGATCATTTAAAGTGGCCCTGATGCTGTTGCCTAAGTAGAGTTGTTAGTTATGATAAGACAGAAGAGGATGAGGAGGATGATGATGGGCGGGCTGGAGGCGTTGCTCATGCCCTCCTCCTCCTCCTCCTCCTGTAGGGCCAGCAGACAGACAGTGTGAACTTGAACACTGATGGGCACAGCACTGAACGACAGTCAAGTCACACAGCACTGCCGCTTTATGAGAGTTACAGTGTCCGCTTAGTTCTGGAGGATCTTCTCTCATTATGTCCAGACGTAAACTCGGCAGCAGACCGCAACACCTGAGCGCAATGCAAGGTAAGCTGGATTTAGGACAACTGTATCCAAATTTAATCGATAAAACGCCAACACATTTATGGAGAACCGAGTGTGAGAATGAGAGTATCGGTAACCAATAACGCGTAATCAATCAATGTAATAACTTTTCACGTGGTTTGTAGCTCACTCCAGTGCGTGCACAGAACTTGACATTGGAGTTGAAATAATAAACTACCCTCATGTTTTTATTTGTACGGGTTGCTGACAAGCGTTCAGCGTCGTATCAGTAGCCATTTCGTGTCACATTTAAATTTAAAGGCTATTTAAGGGATTATAGGTTTAAGTTTCTTAGACACTCTGACCGAGTTGAAGCATTAACAGCACTTCCTTATTGCATATGCACAATATCTTTATGATTTGTGTCGTCACGTTTTTATTCTATTTTATTTTTTCCAGTAGGTTTCATTTATTTCACACAAATCCTCATTTTCTGGTGGTACTTAACGCGTTATATTTTAACTGATGACAAGTGCGCTTCGCTTGAATGTTTTTTTTTTATTATTTTTTTTTTATGTAAATAATTGATTGATAAACATAGTCACAGTAAAACGTATGCGTGTGCATATTGCTGTGAAATATTGTTTTGATCATGACAGGATATTTTTGTTTGTTTTATCTTCTAACTGTGGGCAGCTGTGCGTGCCTCACCTGACCACAAGACTTGAGTCTAGTTTAATGTGTGCGCGTTAGTGTCCGAATCGTGAGTCGGATTTGTTCAGTGAATCGTTTGCGCGAAGGATTTCACTGACGGGGGGCTAAAAGGTAAGCTACTTTAAAAACCCAATAGCAGAAAAAATTACAAATTAAACTTATTAAAATATGTTGACGGCGTGACTGTAACTATGACCGTTATATCAACACTGATACGAAACATACGAGAATTGCATTTTTTTTAACATGCTAGAATTGTTTAATTTGAGATGTAAGTTAATTTCAATTTTGTTTATAATGCAAATACAAATTACATTTAGGTTCTAACTGACTTTGTTTTTATGAGCTAAATCATCGCTACAGTTGAACTGAGGCACATTAAATTATAATAAACATTCACATTAATATAAAACACTAATAAACCGCAACATTTTTCTGTAAATGACTATACTGAACGATTTTGAGCATGTAATATATCCCCACAGCGAGATGTTTTCACCTTATCACGTGCTCCTTGACAACAGCTCAACGCTTAAAACGAACCGCTCGAAAGAACCGATTCACTTAAATGAGTCGGACTTCATGTTACTGATGTGTGTGTGTGTGTGTGTGTGTGTGTGTGTGTGTGTGTGTGTGTGTGTGTGTGTGTGTGTGTGTGTGTGTGTGAGAGCAGCCGCGCCTTTTGCTTGTCGGCACAAACAACCAGAGCTGTTGAAACAGGAAAGGTGACATTTTTGAGTAACCACCGGTGAAATCCTCCCCTCTCCGGGACTGTCTGTACCTGCATCGGCATGGGCAGGTGGATCCAGTCCAGGCTGTAAGGTGTGTGTGTGTGTGTGTGTGTGCGCGCGCGCTCTGGAGTCCATGACCACAGCAGCGGCACCCAGGCCAAAGGGCAAGTTCCTCTCTTAACTCGAGGTCTCTACACAGCCAAGTTAAAGGTGCTCGGAAGACTGTGTCTGCACAAATTCATAATGTGTAAAAATTAAATTATGCATAAAATATGTATTAAAATATGCATATTTGATCCACCTCAGGTGGCCCTGATGCTGCTGTGCTGCTGTGTAAATGAAATGCAGCAACGTTGCATCCTTAGACATTGTCTTTAGTATTGCAGAGCAGTTATAGTTTGATGTTTCCATGTTCATAAATTCATTTTAAAGGATTAATTTGATAAAAAATGGTCATTATTGTGTGTCCTATTCAGTTTAAATGCACTTTTTGCATTATCTATGCAGCTTCTGTGCCACATTTGCAGTGTAAAAATAGCGTTATATGCACTAAGGGACGAAATATTAAAGATACATTTTTAAATGTTTGTATCAACCCACTCAAAGTAGGCTTTTTTCATAAAATCCTGTTTGGCTCGGCTTTGGCCTGTCTAGATTTACATACTGCATCGCTCATTCGCTACAGCGGTTATGAGTGGTGTGAAAGACACCTTGTTTAGATCAGCAGACTTGTTAGCGTGGTAGGACGACTACAGTGCAAAGTGCCTGATACATAAGCATGCTCTAATGGGCGAATTGCTCAAGCGGGTCGGAGCTGCATCGCGCTGCTTCCTGTGCAAAGCAGACCTCGGTGGCAGAGACACAGGAAGTGGTCAGTATCTGCTGACCAGACAGAGCCGTGCTGATGGTGACAGTTTAGCAGTACGCCGACGATTTGCAGAGAACTGAAAGTAGCACATTAGAAGAGAAACGAGGCTTTTGCAAAGCCACTCAGTTGGATCATTTCAAGAGTTCTAAGGGACTCTCTGAAGAGAGAGTGTTTTTATAGCTTTTTTTGTGTTCTGTTCACAGACGCGCCGGATTCCACAGCCATCCCCGCCGACTCCTCGCCATCACCTGAGTGGATGCCTCAGCCTGATGATGGAGGCCGTGACCTGTTGACATGTGGCCAGTGTGGTCAAGCCTTTCCATTGGCCCACATCCTCACCTTCATCCAGCACAAACAGGGCGGATGCGGCACAGCCAGAGCCAGGCCTCAGGTCCACACTCCTCCCTCTCCAGCCAATCGGACACTGCGATTCGGCCAAGGAACTCAGGTGGAGGCGGGTTACGTGGAGCTCCGGCGTGTGACGGACAGGAGATGGAAGGAAGAGCCAGGTGTGAGGGTGGAGGCCAACCGAGCCGGTGAGTTCTAGGTGCTAATTAGTGTCTTTTTTTGTAAAACTGTCCCCTCATTTAACGACCTCGTCCCCAGTCCGGCTCATTAGGCTGCTGTTGCTGTGGTGCTGAGGCCTTGGTGAGTTAGAGACACCAGGCCTAATTGTGTGGAAGAGATAGGCAGTTCTGCTACACACGTGAGCAAACGTACACTTATACGTGCACCCTGGGGGATGACAGAAAGGCACCTGAGCACACCTGAGCATCTCCTTAGCTCTGTCTCTCAGGTGAAGTGGCCAGGTAAACACAGCACAGTCAGGCCACCAAACTGCACAACTCCCAGAGCTCTCGCACACACACACTTTCCTCAAACCCCTCATTATTCCAGCACTGTCAGTCATAGCAGGTGCTGACATGGTGTGTTATTCCCAGAGTCCTTTGTGAATTGCTTCGCTTTCGTCCTCTTACTGCGCTATTCAAAATAAAGTGTTGAAATTTTACGTTTTTTTTGTTTTTTTTTTCATCGTTGACCTTGAGTTATGAAACTATTGCCTGTTGAAGCACCATAGAGTCTTAAAAATAAAGGTTCCAAAAAGGGGTTTTTGCAAAGACTTCATAGATGAACCGTTTTGGGTTTCCAAAAGAAGAGTTCGTAACGGGACACTCGACCTAACAATGGAACGAAAATTCTCTCATCATGCACTCATCCTCATGCTGTCCCAGACGTATATTATTTTCGTTCTTCAGATGAACACAAACAACAATTTTTTTTTTTTTAATAAATAACCCCTCTCTGTGAGTCTATATAATGCAAGTGTACATGAAAGCTAAAGTTAATTCTTTGAAAACCACATAAAGCAAACACGATGGTAATCCATATGAATCTTCTGAAGGAAAACTAATATATATATATATATATATATATATGTATATGTGTGTGTGTGTGTGTGTGTAGAAAAAAATACTAATTTAAAAAAAATGAACTATAAACTATCACTAGTCTTCCAGCCAAATGGTCATATGCAGGTTTTAATAATTTAAAACATTAATAGTCAAAGGAACCTTTTTAGAACAGGAAAGTTTCCATGGATACTGAAGGTTCTTCATGGAAGCAAAGATGCCAATAAAGAACCTTTATTTTTAAGAGAGTGTAAGAGAAATTTTTTGGAGAAACATTGAACTCTTTTGACTGTTAAACAGGATGTTGGTGGGTGTGTGTATGTGTGTGTTATAGTAGTGTGTGTCAAAGCTACTTCAGTGTTTTTCAGTGCAGTAGTTGGCCCTAAAGGGAATCGTCAGCCTGTGCAGGTGTTGGTGTTTCTCAACGTGATGCTATTGAACCGTGACCTGAACTGCTTCCTCATATGGGCAGGATTCGTTCACCCTACAGCATGAGCAAAGCAAACATTTATTAGTTTGTAATTACTGACTGTTTATAGAGGCAAGCAAATGATTATGATTGATCATGATCAACGAAACATGTTTTTGCTTTCGGGTCACTCCCTCCTGTACGTACACATGTTTGCGCTTCCTTCCTTTTTGCGCTCTGCTTCCGTCCATCCATGTTTCTTGCTACTCTGGGGTTCAGTCCCTTTTGCCTCTTGTGTGTGAAGGTGTATGTTGCTGATAAAGGTGTCAGGGTGAGAGGTGCGAAATATACTAATGCGTTACTTCCTCACTGTCAACAGTCTTGGGTTATTATTGATGCAAAGATTTTGAGGCTTCAGTGACAGAAGAATGAGATGAGAGATGGAGTCTGATAAGGAACTGTTTGAAGTGTAAAAGTTTTGCTTGAAAGACTGTTCAAATGAGTATGTGATATATGATAGTAAGTGAATGATGAGTTGTTGTAATGGACAGGTTATGGTTTCCAGATCTGTAATATTTCTTATTATTATCAATGTTCAAAATGGTTGAAACGGCATTTATTTGAAATAGAAATACTGTAGCAATGTAAACGTCTTTACTGTTTTAATCAATTTAATGCATCCTTGCTGAAAGAAGTATTCTTTAAAAAAAAAATGTACTGTTGACAATCTTTGAAATGGTAGCCAATTGCACCCCATAAGTAAATACACTGTTTTAAGAGTCCCTAACTATTTTAAGTATTTAGCAATTACATATTTCATTTGTAGGAATAGGGATAACATATGTAGGTTACAGCATTAAAAAAAGCAAAATGTAAAAACTGCCAAGTTCATCATAACCATAATAAAAAAAAAGCCAGTGCCGTTTTTTTTTACCACATATTTTACTTGTTATGTGTAGTTAGATCTATTATAATGGTACCATATTGCTGATCTGTTGATATTAGTCTTTGGTTTTTTTTTTATTATTATTTAGATTACCTTTGCCGTCATCTAACTCTCATATATATATATATATATATATATATATATATATATATATATATATATATATACTTTAGTTTAAAAACAAATAAGTCAGTAACAGTAATGAGCTTTTATTTGGTTTAAAAAGTATTTGTATTGGTTAAAAAAAAAACCTGTGTATTTATTTATTTATTTATTTATTTATTTAAATTAAACCCTAAAATAACAAATCTATAGGTGGCAGAGTTTCAAAGTATCCCAATTCTTGGTAAATCTTGGACCCCAAAAGGATACGTTTTTGTGCTGCTTGGGTGGATGAGGGCGTTTTGTATGCATGTTGTATTTGCGCTTTCATTTTGTCTCATCCAATGAAAATTCAGTTTGCCCACAACCCATCAGAGAGGAGTGCGTGTGCTTATGTGTGGGTGTAAAAAAAGTGACACAGAGAGATTTTGGAGACAGCGGTGCAGTGGAATGGATTATTGCTACATTGTCTACTCTAATTCAATAGTCTTATTTTGATTTCTTCCAGCTTTCTCTTAGCTCTTCATTTCAACTGTCCCTTTATTCTCTCTCTTTCTCCCTCTCTCTCTCACTCTGTTCCCTAGAGAGAGAAGATTCTGCCTGCTGCTCGTTAGCGCTTTCAGCCAATCTGCATTTTTAATTAGCGGTTATTGCTTCTGCTTAATATGCAATTGCTACCCTGGGCCAAATGGGAATCCTTACAAAAAGAGTGAGGGGAAAGAATGAAAGAAAGGGAGAGAGCAGAGAGAGAGAGAGAGACAGGCTGGGTATTGTGTTTCACTCCAAGACCCTGAGACAAAAGCCCCCCTCCACCCTCCTCGCACTCTCCACCCGAGGGAGAGATTTGGAAGCAGAAGGGGTGTTGTTTGGAGGGGGCGAAGGTGCAGTCACAGGGGTGATGATTTTTCTGTTGTTTTTCATGACCTGTGCAGCTATTTCTTTTTGTTCTTAAATTAAACACTTTTCTTCCATCCTTCCCCTTTTCAACCCTGTTTTATCCTCCGTCCCCGAGGCTCAGAGATCGGCTTCTTGCTTTTTGACTCAAGTTCTTCTCCAGGCACAGAGTACGAGAGAAGAGAATAGGAGAGGCTCTTTTTAATCTTCTTCTTTGCCCCCTCCCAATAAAATGCAGAAGGATTTTGACTTGAGGAGATGTAAAAGAGGCTTATAGCACTCTGCTTTGAACCCTTTGTAAGAGAATGGAAAAAATGAAATGAATTTTCCTCTCAGTTTTGGGATCCTCTTTGCAGACAGGCCCCATTTATCAAGGAGGCTGAGTCAGGACTCATTTGCATAAAACCTTCGTTTGCCCCGTTCCGCTAATTAGCAATTTGCAGCTTAATTGGCGAGCGGCTCTCTGAAATAGAGACAAAGCTAACCACGTTTAAAAATACCACCAGAGCTGCTAAAGGAGCCCATCCGTGCTCATTTGCTTCTGTCTCAATCTTTCTCTCCGCAGTCATCCGGCTCTCCTGTGAGCACACCTTTAATCAGGCAAGACTTTCTGCTCGGGTCTGCTCAACAGCGGCGCTAATACCAGCTCATTATTGCTCTGACACCTGCAGGGGTTTGTGACATGAAGCTTTTCTAAAAAATTGCCTGAAAAATTAGACAAAATGAGGAAAACGTGTTCTTGTGAGGTGATGCACTAGGTCAGGAGGATGGGTTTTTGTCACATGTAGACTGTACCACTTGAACTATTTTAGCAGGATGCAGATTTAGGTGATTAGCAAGAAAACATGTCCAGGTCACATTTCATTCTAAAGTGAGGAGAAGAAAATAATTACATATAAAATGATGGTAAGGATTTTTTAAATCAAGAAAATATTTTCATGATATTAACGTTTTCCTCAAAAATACTGTAAATTTTAGGGGTTTTTTTTTCATCTATGATGTATAAATACTTTACCATTTAAATACATTATATGATATAGCATTCCACTTTACAGTAATTCGTTTTTTGGATTTTCATTGTTTTTTGGGTTATTGTGGTAATGACAATTTGGAAGAAAAACATCATGAAAATGTCACGATATACTTTTTTTTTTTTTTTCAGAACAAAACAAAATATAAGTTCTCATTTCTGCTTTGGATTTTGGATTAATATGATATGAACACGTTTCATTGCACACCCACATAACTACTACTTTTGCCAAAATTTACAGTATACAACAGGAAATCATATTCACCATGATTTCTTCCTTGAATATTTTATTGGACTATTGAAAACTGACATTTATACACAAAATTTGATTTAAAACTACTATATAAATTAAACCATGTAATCTCTAAGATGATGTCACTGAATTGAGCATACAGTGTATTGAGGTCATGTGACAATATTGCAGCGGTTCAAAGCATTTATTGTTGCAATCAGCATAGTGTTTAATTTAATATTGTTTTTAGCTGTGCAGTATGCTGGAAGAGGCATGTTGGCATTTTTTTTTCTAAACATAGCCTGGCTGTACCTACGTTGTTTTCACACGTATTTGTGGTTTTACCTGTTTCGCTCTGTTTTCTGTAAATGATCAAGTTCGCCTGCAGCTTTTTTCTGATGTTTCATTTTCATGTCGTCATGATGACAGACATCTTTCCGGTCCACTCATCATATTTTGTCAGAAATATACAGGGTTATATAGTGTGAGAAAGGCTTTGTTTGTTTGCTTGCATTTGACCTACATTGAATCTCCTGAATGTACTGCCATTTAAAAATTAATAATAACCAAAAAAAAAAAAATTTAAAATAACCATTTCTTTCTTGTATGTTTGGCACAGTAATTTTTTTAGGATTACTGTTAAACTAATGTAGTTTGATTTGTATATGTTATCTATTTTAATTTTAGTTACAATTGTAGTAATGTTTGTCATTTTATTAGTTTTTTTCTATTATGTCTGTATAAGTTATTTATTAAGTTTTAGTTTGATTTAATTTGAGTTATTTTAGTACTTCAACAAACTACATGGAAATTAAATAATATTGAATTTGTGTGTGTGTGTGTGTGCATATGTCTGTGTGTATGTGTACATACACGTAGTTGTTTTTGGTGTTTGGCTTAGTTTTATGTTAGAATCATTATTACACTTACACCTTTTGCTCTCTTAATATTTTGAATTGTTTGTAGCTTTATTTTGTTTTCATTTAAATGTTAAGTTTAGAAATTTTGTCATGCATTTCTCATTTTTATTTAATTTTTTTTTTTTTTTTTTTTTTTTAATGTGTGTGTGTGTGTATATATATATATACTATTTATAAAGTTTTAGCTTTTAGTTTTGGATCAGTTTTAGTTGTTTTAATACTACAATTGATTGTTTCTGTTGTCCTCATTTGTAAGTCGCTTTGGATAAAAGCGTCTGCTAAATGACTAAAAGTAAAGTAAAAGTAAAAAATACCATCTGTTAAAGTCTGAGTAATTTTAGCATGTAAACATAGCTTTTAGGTTGTTTGAGTAATTAATTAATTTTCTCTCTCTCGTTCTTCCTCTCCAAAACAGAAGAGCCCTCCATCTTCACCTGTCAGGTGTGTCAATGTGTGTTCTCCAGTGCATGGACTCTTCTCCAGCATGCTCAGAATGCACATTCTCTCAACATCTACCAGGTGGAGGATAACACCATCGCACAGACATCAAAACCAGCAGCCACCATGGATCCACGTCACCTGGGCGCCGCACTGGCCTCTGCATTCCAGCCATCCTCTCGGCGATCTGCCCCGCTTCACAAGCCTCCCCACGGCTCCAGCCATGTGCCATGTGACCTGCAAGGCCTGAACTTTTCCATGTGTTTGCAGCGTCTGGCAGAGGTTAGCTGCAACAACGGAGGAGTAGTACCTTCCCCATCTCCATCTCCACCAGCCGCTTCACCTTTTCCCCATTCCACTCCACCACTTCATGCAGCCTTCTCCTGCGAGTTGTGCGGCCAGGGTTTTCAGTCTCTGCGCAGCCTGTCCGCCCACCGCCGCACTCACGCCTGCGATAGGCCCTACCACTGCGGCGTGTGCCAGCTCACCTTCTCCCAGAGTGGCGAACTGGCACGACACATGAGGAGCCACCGCCGCCCTGCCGCTGGACAGGAAACTGATCCCAACTCTGCCAGTGCAGATGAGGACAGAAAACTTGCTGGACAGGGAGATAATGATATTTCCATTGGTCATGGAGCAAGTATGGAGGCTGGGAAGCCTCTAGGAGGTACTAGCCTGATCTTGACGTCTTCGCAGTCCAATCGCAGTCTGCTGCGCTATTACCAGCCTCCGAGAGAAGCGGATGAGGAGGGTCAAGGTGAACCGCAGCAGCCATCTCCCTATGGCAGCCCCTCAGAGGGCTCTCTGGAGAGCGGAGATACAGGTGGAAGCGGTGAGAGTGGGATCGCCAGCGGCAACTGCACACCAAAGCGTCCAGAGCGGGAAGATCGTCCTCAAGGCGAATGGGAGCGAGAGGTGGAGGCCGTGGAGATGGTCCAGGACTGGCAGTGGGAGAACGAAAGGAGGCAGGTCACCAGCGGAGGGGGCAAGAAGAAAAAAGAAGAGGCTTGCGAGTTCTGCGGAAAGTATTTTCGCAACAGCAGCAACCTGACGGTCCATCGACGCAGCCACACGGGCGAAAGACCCTACCGCTGTGGCCTCTGCAGCTACGCTTGCGCGCAAAGCAGCAAACTCACACGCCACATGAAAACACATGGTGCCCGTGGGACACGTGCACCTTTTCAGTGCCAGCTATGCTCCGTTCCATTCACTGTCTATGCCACGCTGGAGAAACACCTCAAGAAGGTCCATGGACTCACTCACGCCAGTGCCGGCGCCTACAGCCAGGGCCCGCTTGCTGATTACAACGGCCTCAACATCAAAATGGAGGACGACTCTATCAGCGATCAATCAGGAGCTCCCATCACAGTGCTCACAGAATCCAATGCGGACCTATCAGAGCAGCTCAAAGAGGAGGACGCTGAGATGAGGGTCAGCGCTGATGAGACACCTACCTCTGAGGAAACAGGCAGCACTGTGGCGTTAGGTCAAACCACAGTATAAACATAGATTTCGACTTCTACACGATACTCTGATCATGACCAAAACCACCAAGCTTGACGATCTTCTGCCCGCAAACCAGTATGCATATCTTATCAAAAAATCAAGAAGACCTTTCTCAATTTCACCACAGTACTTAAAGACACTCTAGGATGCAACGCTGATGCTGTCTGAGACTTGATAGATTCTCATATCAGTACAAGTGCCTACTGTTAAATCCTGGACTTCTGAACTCTTACGCCCAACCATCATCCTCAAGGCACTTCGAACCCAGAATTACGACTAGTCAGAGTATATGGAGATGTTCGCAAATCACCTTTTTTTGAGCCCAAAAGACAATCGCACAGGAAGACTGAGCAACCTGCAGGTGATCTACCAATGTGATGTTGAATTCTACAATGCAGTTATGAAGTGGGATTACACTGTTGTGGCACTCTACCGCAGAGCCTTAAAGGTTCGCGGTTCATAAAAATAAAAAATGGGGGTGGTCTACATCAGGGGTGTAGAGTCCTGCTGCTGGAGGGATGCTATCCTGTAGAGTCAAGTTCCAACTCCAATCAATCAAACACCTGAAACAGCTAATCAAACTCTTCAGGACCTTTACTGAAAACTTTCAGACAGGTGAGTAGGTTGAGTTAAACTCTGCAAGAGATTGACCCTCCAAGAGCAGGATTGTACACCCCTGCTCTAGACAGTATGGCATACAGATTTGAGCTTGTGTTTTCCCAACTATCTGACAGGGTTGATTTTCTTTTTTTTTATATACTGTATATTAAACAGGACTGATTGGGTTTGTGGCAATACATGTTCACTCTCACTTATTACTGATTAAGAGCATTTGTTTGCCATTTAGGTTGTCATTTAGAATGTCAATGTGTAAATATATATATTTTAATTTGTGCTGACATTTTGTAACGGGTTCCACAAAAATATATCACATATTTGTTTATATAGCCACTGTACTGCACAACAAATTCATTTTCCTTGTACTTTGTGAGCCTGTTTAGTCTGACTATATTGTTGTACTGCCGAGCACATAGAAATGCTATGGAAAGTTTTCTCTTTTTTTTTTTTTTTTTTTTTTTGGTCAGTGGTTTCTCCACGTTGTGTTTTTTGTGGTCGTGCGAATGAAAAGCCTCATTTCTGATGAAAGACTGGGGAGGGAACGACGCTGTTGAATGGTGGACCCACTGAGAGAGAGAGCACTTGTGTATGTGTGAGAAAGACTGAGAGACCAGATATATGATAAATCTATACAGGGAATGTTTGCTTTGTTACAGTTTTTTTATGATTCTCAATGTCAGGGAACTGTTATGTTACAGTTTATGTTTGTGTGGTAACAGATATGGTAGAATAATCAAATGTAATAAGCAATTTTTTTGTATTAACAAATGTGAAAATAGTTGGACATCCAGTTGTGTCCGTTTCTTCAGGGAGCAGCGAAAACAAAGCTCTTTTTGTCCTCTGTATATTGTTATAATTGATTGAAATGTCATGTCTTATGTGATTTCTCGCAGAATTCCTTGTGTAGCCCACAACTTTGCTGTGTATTTTGTATTTCTGTACCTATTTGTATGATTATTAAAAGACAGAGGCGAAGTCAGTGTGAGTGTGTGTGTGTGTGAGAGAGAGAGAGAAGCAGAAAGTGTGACGGCACGAACGGTGAAGTCGAACCTGCCGCTACATGTTTCAGATCGCATCATGAATTCACCAGTATTTGCACAGATGAACCGCTCTCCTCTAACAGCTATTGTTGAGTCATAGTCCGTTAGTAATACAGTCATATCTGACTAAACCGCTGGGTCATTCAGGTTGGCCTTCAAAGAACAGGGTTTGATGGAGTAAATGAGATTGTCAGGTAGATTACGTGTCCAAAAAAGTGTGATTATACATCTGGAGAGATGATGAAGACAAAGCCGGAAAGGAGTGCTAGGACTGAAACGGGCGGGAGTCTTGAGAAACCCAAGGGGGAGTGGAGTCATCTTAACAGCTCTCAAAACCTTCACGCCGGTATCTCTGGCCCCTCTAATGAGTGGGACGCTCTATGATTCCTATAGCTCATTAACAAGCGACCTTTTTAATGAGCTTTCAGCCTGGGCTGGGGGAGGTTGGATTGAAGGGACCATATGTAGCTCTCGCCCCATCTCCAATTATCGCCATTTCGGAGAACGAGAGAAAGATATCGAAGCATGAGGGAGGGGTCCGAAACGTCATTTACAACTCTGGGAGTTCAGCAAAAATTCCCGACTCTGAATCACAGGTGATCACCATGGGACCTGCATCGCTTCTCCTCTATCAAAACCTTATACACCCACCCCAGCCACGCACCATTTGGTGGCCGCACGGGCCCAATTACATAATGTAACACGAGCTTCTTCAAGTTAAGATGGCCTCTGGCAGACGAAAACATTCCCAGGTGCCCTTTGTCTCTTTTGGGCCGCCTCTCTGCACCTTTTCTCAAACACGTCGCCCTTCTGAGCTGGGACTGGCCCGTGTTTATCTTTACTGACCAATCACGATGACGCGTTCCTATCAGGGCGTGGTGATGGGTAACTGACCGCGCAAACCTGTAGGTGTGTGTGGACTTTGAGATGTGTTTTGAGTTCGAGCACAGACCACAATAATACCCCACATACGTAGCGCTGCTACCTGGGTGAAAAGGGAAAGTTTGTGGTTTTGGGGTCTCAAACCTGCTTCTAAACGTGCACGTCTTCTCGGTGGGAAATTTCTCAATGCATTTAACCCTGTTCACTATGAATGTCTTTATATGAATGTCTTTACAACGCTTGTTAATGGGAGACATTGACAGAAACCTCTAAATCAGGTCAAGGACCCTTTTGAATAGAGGGACAGAGCAGGGGGCCCCTGTTATATTGTATAAAACCAATTGTCTTTTAACATATTATCTTTTAGCATATATGTGTTTACATATTGTGTTATTTTGATTACATTGCTTATACATTAAAGTAATATTTTAATACATTAATATTAATTTTGATTTATCACCTGCATTGATTAGGGTAAAGATACATTTAATTTTTTATTTAATTTCTATTATTATTTCTAAATGAAACATTTAAATTTGTGTTATGAGGATGGCATATATATATCCATAATGATTCATCACCTGTGTTGATTAAGGTAAGAGTACATTTATTGTGTTTTTATTTGTTTTCTTCTAATAAAAATTTTCATATTTTTATTATTTATAAATGTTTTACATTTGAGTTATGATGCTTAAATTGCATATCTATTAAGATATGTATTTATTTATTTGTTTGTTAAGGTAACAGTACATTTGTTTTATTTTCATTTTTTTCCAATTAAATGTTTCTTATTTTCATTTTTTATAAATGTACATTTGAGTTATGATGCTTAACCAGCATATACATAAAATATTGGGTTTCTCAACAACCTCAGACCTGTTTAGGCCATGTTCATTCATTCGTTCATTATTTATTTATATATTTTTCCATTTTAATATTTATTAATTGCATTATAATGATTAAACTGGACAAAACAATATATTTGTTTGTGTATACTGATTTATGACCTGTATTAGGATAAGGGTACATTTTTTTTTATTCAAGTCCTTATTTATTTTTTTATATTTTTTATTTATAAAATTGTAATGTAAAAATACGGTGTGAGAAAGCTTTTTTTTTTCTTTTTTTTTTTAGATCAAACAATAATTTGCAGTCCCCCTGCAGTAACGCAGCAGACTCTCTAGAGGACACGGACCTCTGCTTTAACTGCTGCTGTTTCCAAAGTGCCTGCAATCACTTTTTCATTCATGGCAAGATCGCAAGATCAAAAGATGCAAAACCAGTTCTCATGAAACCTGATGTGAATAGTAAGACGGTTGGTGATTGGCAGGCTGGTAGATTTACAGATAGTAGATCATATCAGTTGCACATCTGTAGACAATTAAATAGCTGCATATCATTGCATTATTAGGAGGGTTGAGCATGTTCAGCCCTTTATGTGCATTAATAATGGAGATCTATGCACGCAGGCCAAGCTTAATAGAGACATATGAACTTATTGTATATTATTATTACTATTAATTATTTTAAAAGCCAATTAATTACTCAGAATACATTTTATTAAGAAATACCACTGAATTTCTCATCTTTCTTCCCACTGGAGCATTTCTGGTGTGATAGTAACAGTTAGACGGAGGGAAACGAGGGAGGGAATGAGCAAAGGAAGGTTGTGTGAACGAGATAAACCACAGAAAAGCTCTCTAGTGTTTCTTTATCCTTGTTCCCAAACCTGCATCCAATACCATCCTCCTCCTCCTCCTCCTTGTGGTAACGTCCCTCCTTTCCTCCGCAAAGACCACAGAGAGAAACCTGAACCCTAAAATTAACCCCCCCGCCACAGCGATGTCTTAGTGGTCTTGCATGGGAGAAGAAGACAACAGTCCAGCTGTCCACAAACAGTCTGTGCTGGATGAACAGGTGACAATTCCAGCCACAAATACGGGTTTAAACATGACCCATCTCACCACAAAAAACAAGGTGATAATCCTGTTACGACTGATACTCCAGAACATTCCCAGCGGCTGTGGTGGAAGTGGTTTGGCATTTCATATTTTCATTTTGTTGTGATCATTTCTAACCAAATCCACAATGATTTTTCTACCAAAACTAGTTCATGCAGCTGCTTTGAGCAGTTTGAAGAAAGTGGATTTTAAAGGAACAGTTTACTCAGAAATAGAGCCATTACTCAACATCATGAACCAGTATGATATTATTTTTTCAGTGAGGAATTTCTTTTTAAATATATTGTTGAAAAACATAATAAAAACAACATAAAATTTTAAGATCGGTAACACCACTTGAAAATCTGTGGTGTTTGGCTGCCAACATCACACCTGGCAAAATGCACCAATTTTAAGTCTGAAGGTGAATTGACAGATTAGTCATTTTTGGACGAACTAATTCTTTGAGCTAGAAACAGTAATGGTTGATAGAATCATAGGATTTAAAATATGACATATATTTTTTATCAAATATATTGTATTTCTGACCAAATAAATGCACTCTTAGTGAATATAAAACTTTTTTTATATTGTAAAATATTACAAAAATTTTTTTTTTTTTTTTTAAATTGTGAAATGCTAGTACATTTTAAAATAACATGTAATTTATTCCTGTGATGCAAAGCTGAAATTTCAGCAGCCATTACTCCAGTCTTCAGTGTCACATGATACTTCATAAATCATTCTAATATGCTGATTTGATGCTCAAGAAACATTTGTATTATTATCAATGTTGAAAACAGCTGTGCTGCTTGATATTTTTGTGGAAACAGTGATACTTTTTTTCAGGAACGCATCCATGCCGAACGAAAGTATTCATTTTTGAACTGTAAATTTGCTATATATAGAAACTGACTTGTAAACTGTGGTAAGACTTTACATAATTCAAGCCCTGGCACAAATGTGGCACAAATAAGGTCAAATTAGGTGACAGGAAACCTGTGCAACACCTCTGCCTTCCCACATATATGCTCTCACACACACACACACACACACACACACACACACACACAGATTCTATGCCACTCCTTGATAACCTCCCAAACAAGTGGTCTGTGATACTGAGAAAAAGGGGAAAAATCACACAACACCTGGTGACCTCTACTCTCACACAAAGAGCGAGATACAGGTCAAAACAGCCGTCTGACGCTGGACAGACAGACTGGTTGAACTAGCCTTTACTCCAAAGAAGAGCTTGCAGGTCTCGTGGTCATGTTCACAATGCTGTGACCTGGCCTGTGGGATCAACCCATACTTACATGAGTTAACAGACTCGTCCTTCGCCCCTCAGAAAATAACACCTTTTCAGTTTCTTGCACAGAATGCAGCATCTAAGAACACAGACTGGAAAAAGAAGGAGAGTAGATGTAAATAAGATGTTTCTATTAATCACTGAGTGCACTGTGTGACTGAATAGCAGTTCTTTCTACATATGTATGTGTTTAAATAGAGAGCGAGTATAGGGAGACACAAATGTAAAGAGTTAGAGATGGATAAATAGAGAAAATACTAATAGTAAGCGACGTATTGAGGCAGGATAGTTAAATAGCAAGAGTAATTGTCTTTCTGTTCTTGACCTCCTGACCTTCTTTCATCCCATTCTAATGTATCCTTGCATTGGGCACTGCAGCAGTGCCTGGGAACCGACTGGTGTTAATTGATGCCTGTGAGCAGAACGGCTCTGGGTTTGAGTTGTGGGAGCAGTAGGGGTCGTGGACGTGCCGGGAGTGTGATAATGTTCTGGGCGGGTCAGCGACCTTTGTCGTTACGACATAATCCTCTCTAAGTGAAAGACCATATGTAGCCTACAGAACATGGGCATCAATAACAGAGTTAATCGTGAGCGATTGTTCACATCCATCTCATTATGAGCCATGTTTATTTAGCACCTGTAAGCTTGACTGAATGTCTTTAGCAAACCCTGGGCAAAGTTTCGAGGTCAGGTGATTTGATTGGTATAAATGTGTTCAATTCTTAACTTAAACATTTATGTTTACCTTGAGTTTAACCTTAATATCACTGCTTACTTTTGTTATCAAACTTTAGTGTGAGTTTGAATGTTTCTGAAATATATGTTTCATAATGTTGTGTGTGGTTTGACAGTTAGTGGAAAGAATAAAAATGGCATCTGACAGAGCAGTCGGAATGACTAAATAAAATATTTTCATTGATAGTTTTGAATTATGACTCAATTTCTAACCAGAAATAAGCATTGTAGTGATTAATACATATTTTCTTAGTTAGGCCTATCTCTAAAACTCACCTGACTGACTGGATAGCGAGGTTTTTGCCTTCGGTACTACTATATATGCGTTCATAAATTATATTACTTTGTAAGTGTCATATTTGGCAGTTGGCATTAGAAGTTATATTACTAATAACAGTGGCATATGAGAAGTTATTACCACAGAAAAAAAAGTAAAATATGCCTTTTTCGAAGCTGCTGTATGTAATTTGTACAAATGTTTTGGCAATTTTTTTATATTCTTGAAAATATATTTAGTACATTTGCTAAAATATATTTTCTACCAATACATGTTGGGCCATTTTGTGTAGGCTATATTTTTGAAAATATATTTTAAATATAGAAAAGCATTTAAAAATATATATTTGACCTCTATATATTTCAGTCCAAGAAAATGCATTTTCTTGCCCCTGTAATCCATTTAGAAATATACTTTGGTATATGAAGGTTGAAATTAATACATTTCCTATATTTCAAAAGTATATTTCATTGAGCTTCCATGTTTACAACATATATTTAGCATATATTTCAAATATATTTTGGCCAAGAAAAAAAAAAAGTGCCATATGGGCCGTTATTCACTGGAACAGCAAGAAAAAGGGGGCAGAGCAAAGAGAAACGCGATAAAATGCGATTGTGAAAGTTTTCACAAATCGAGCTCGACCTAAAACAATGATGTTTCAGATGATGTATAAATATAAATTTCACAAAATTGACCTTTATGACTGGTTTTGTGGTCCAAGGTCACTTAGGTCTATATGATCATTAAATTATTGTTTAATTTACTTTTTATTGGATAATATGTGCAAGCAGTTAGCAATTTTTGACCTCGTTGTGCTTTTAATTATTTATTTATTTATTTAGAAGGGAGTTGTTTAACTAGATTATCCAGTGAGTAAAACATAACTGGTAAGAAATTGGCATTAATGTGTGAGAGCTAGAAGTGTGAAAGTGAGGTAGTGGCATCGCAGTGCCATCTAGTGGTGAAAGTGTTATTTCACACACATATAACAGATGTTCATTTTTATTGAATTTGAATTCCCCGGTGTATATATGTCAGAATATATTATTATAGGACGTTAGATATTCGGTGACACCTATATTATAACCTGTATTACAATTTTGTTGTCCCAAAATATCCATCAATGACTTGCTGTTTTGGTATCAAAGCCTTACATTTGCTAATAACAGACAATTGAATTATCTAAAATATTAGCAACAAGACTAATTTACATCAGTAGCAGTCCAGGTAGCCAAGTTATTGGAGCTACTCAGATATTAGCATATACGTCTCAAGTTTCTACACCTCCCAGGGGCAGTAATCTTCAGAGGGTGGGAACAGGATGGGATGTCCTGCTGCTCCAAACTTTTCTAAAGTTCAGAAACTTTAACACAGGCTGTGACAGACAGTACTACCGCATCTGATCTGATCCTCTCTGCTGATCTGAAGAGATGTCTGAGTTAGGCTCCATTGACAATCCGGTGAAGTTCAAAGATCAAGACTATGACTCCCTGCTGCAGAAGTGCCTCAAATCTGCTGCTCTGTTCTCTGACTCAGTGTTTGCAGCGAACCAAAGCTCCCTCGGTGTTCCACTGGATCCTGATCCTAAGAAGGCAGTGAAGTGGCTGCGCCCAAAGGTAACTTAATTTATACATAAGTTAGGCTAACTAAAGAATAGTCTTTTTTTTTATTATCAGCATAATTAAGGTTCAAATAGACTTATTGGTTTTCTATGCGTGAATTTACAGCAAATTTAATTGGTAAGAATGCATAATAACCCTGATAGCACACGTACATCTCGGAGACGTCTATTTGACGTCTGCATTTACATCTGCAAGATGTATTTTTTAGGGTGTTTGCTCATCTGCAATACGTCTATAGGATGTTTCCTTTTAGATGTCAAATAGACGTCTATTAGATGTCTTTAAGATGTTTATGATTTAGAATGTATGTAAAACTGACATCTGAGAGACGTCTGTCAGACGTTTGTACACAGCAGATGCTTTCCAGATCAAGAGATCTTTAACAGACGTCTTACAGACGTATGTCTGCTATCTGGGAACATTTATCAACAGTCATTTTTGACAATATTTTACAATAAGTTAAAAGAAACAGAAAGAGAAGTAGAAAACAGTAATTTTCATTGAACACCATAAAGTCCCTTCACATTTTATGAGGTCGTTTAAGGTGATTTTGTACCTCAAGGGAAAATTACCTTAAGCCTACACTAAGTTGAGGGGGAAAATCAAGCCACTAAAATTCAAAACTTGAATAGCTACCTTAAATGTTTATGGTGTAATCATAGTTACAAGCAGCATTCTACTTTTCCAACACTTTTTGACTTTTTTTTAATTATTTAATTACCGTTTAAGAATATCAGAATTACCTTAAACAAAAAATGAAACTGGATGAAAATAAAAATATATAGCCTATATGTTAAATGAAAAAATTGGGGCATTTCTCAAAGTCAGTAATAATTTCAATATGTTTTTAATTTGTTTAAAAATACTCAGAAGATTTAAAGGATAGTTCATCCAAAAAATGAAAATTCTGCCATAATTTACTCAACCTCATGTTGTTCCAAACCTGTATGCATTTCTTTCGTCTGCTGAACACAAAAGAATATATTTTGAAGAATACTAAACAGTTTTGGTTCCAAGTCAATGGGAACTGAAACTGTTTAGATACTCTTCCAAATATCTTCTTTGGTGTTCCACAGGAGAAATAAATGCATACAGGTTTGAAATGACAAGAGGGCGAGTAAATAATAACAGAATTTTTATTTTCCTAGTGGTTTATTCCTTTAAGACAGACAGATCCTGAACCTGTACTGTTCTCATACACATGCATGTGTTTTCCTCATCAGCAGCCCATCACATGTACTTGCAAATTGTTTTTGGCTCACACCCATCTTCCTTCCCCACCTCTCCCCCTCTTCAGGAAATCACAAGTAATGCTGTCTTTGTTGAGGGCACCATGGGCACCACTGATATCTGCCAGGGCCAGCTGGGTGAGTATACGCCCGTGTTAGCGCACGGTTGTTCATATTTTATGCCAGGATAATGGGATAACGCCTTACTGCACTTCTCAGAAACCAAATCACCCGATAGCACCCTCAAGGCATGAGCGCTATCAGTGAAATATCCGTCTTTGGCAAAGCTCCCACTCTTCCTCTCCTTATCATGCAGATGCCCTGCCCCCCATCTTCTTCTACCCAGATCTTCCTCATCATGCTTAATGTACTATCTCCATTCTGCCCCTGTAGCCGCGAGACACTGCGCTGATCTCAGGGCCTCCTGCAGAGTCCCTGGTGAGAGATGCAACATGGAGCCGCCGCAGGCCACTCACATCAAAAACATGACAAATGTACTAGAGACAGGAAGGGATGAAAGCAGAGGGAAGAAAGAATGAGCGAGAGGTCGGATTGGCATCATCTGTACACCCCTCCCTCTCCCGCCCCCCGTTTCCACCCACCTAGAGAATAACAATTATTGCGCACAGCGGGCATTGTTTTATTGTTTTGCCTTACCCCTCTCGCTTCCTTTCTACATATGGCATTAATTTGGTGTTGATGGAAAGTGTTTTCGTTGACGTGCAGTGTTGCGAGATATTGAACGTTTACATACTCAGCTGTATTCTATAGTTTAGTCTCACACACACACACACACACACACACACACAAACATGTTCTTCTCCACAGAGACCTTCCATCTCAAGTTTTTAAACACGAAAACACATTCTATATGACCGGCCCCCAACATGTTTTTGCATTCCACTCTGCTGCTTTACCATTGTTTTTTATGTAAACTTGCAAACGGACACATTTGACCATTGCGTTTCTATATTTTGCAGAGTCAGAACTTTATGACTGGCCTAATGCAGACTTTACATCAGAGTGTCCAAATTTCGTACATGCTCATAACAATATTCTTATGCTTAGTTCACATAAAGCATCAAAACGGAAATTTACTGGTAATGCCACAACTTCTCATTCCAGCAAACTGCCAGAACAGATTTACCAGTATTTCTCAAAAGGTCCTGTCCACACATGATCTTTAACGGCAATTTATCGTTAATTTTCTGGAAAGGGCTGACTCCCTTTTTATATCCCCCAAGGATACAATACAATTTAAGGGGTATCCCTAGATACTTGAGTGGAAATACCAAACAATATCCTTGTCACGGCAACACCTGGCTATCATTTATTGCGAAATCCAACATTTCGGACTTTTCTGAGTTTTCCTGTCTTGGTAAAACACACATGCAAAGAAATGTGGGCTTATTGCATCAAAGCAAGCAGATCTTTGCTTAAATCATGAAGTGTGCAGGATTCGGATGGCCTCTCTAAATAATATACGAACATCGCGATGTAGCACTAGAATAACAAATGCATGTAAATAATCTCATTTGAATGGAAATCTACCCAATAATGCCTTATTCTTAGCACTTCAAGTAGAAATTTTAATTATTTGTTAATTAAGTGGCTTTCCTTATCAATATATCTGGCCCGTTTTCTTGCGGTCTGAAGATTAATTGGATGTTCTCCATTGTAGAGCTCTGTTTGGTGTCATTCCTATGGGAGCTGCCGTGTTAAGTATGTTTTTTATGAAGTGTTGTCACGCCGAATCCATTTCTGTTTCCCCCACACGGGGCAAACGAACAGCTGTTACCTGTTACAGAGGAATGTTAAATGTGCGTGAGTAAGACTGCTTGTCTCCTGCTGCTTCAAAGCCTGAATTTTGAACTTTGTGTTTGAGGCTGTGGTCATATGTCATAAATATTGATGTAATTGATGTGTTGTGTAACACAGCCTGTCACTGTGTCTTGCTACAGGTAACTGCTGGCTGTTGGCGGCCTTGTCCTGTCTCACCATGCACCCGACTCTGTTTGTGAAAGTGGTTCCATCTGGACAAAGCCTGAGTGAATCCTACGCTGGCATCTTTCGTTTTAGGGTAAGGGGGAAGAGGAAACCTAGACTAAAGACAACAATTATGAGACACTTAGGAATTTATGAGCTTATTCTTTATGAATCATAAAATACGTCATGTTTTTTATCCACAATTGCTATTTAATCTTAAATTAAATTAAATAAAAGATGCATAAAAGAGCCCATAAATTTTACAAAAAGGGGTCCATCTTTATAGTCCAAGTGGGGGTCTTTGAGCGAGTCGAATCCATCCAGAATTTATATCCTCGTTTGAATGTCTAATTATGCATCTGAATTTACCTCTAGCTGGAGATTGTAGTACATCGAAGGGAATGGTAATTAGAATCAGTCTTCTTTGACCTTACCATCCCTAACAGCTGAGGCTCATTCCAGAAACAGCTCCTGTCATCTTCCTTTTGTCCCCATGACATGTACATCTGCATGCCCCTCCCCCTTTAAACACGCACCACATTGCACAAATCATCATGATTCAGTTGTCTGTTTTTCATTCACAAAGAAGGAGCATTGCACTCCTGTGTTGTATATTTGTTGCAGACCCCTTCAAAATCAGCTTTCTCCCTCTAGCTACTATTCACTGGGTCCACTAATGATCTGATTAGAACCACATTGGTCAATTAAATCCAAAGATTGCAATGACCACACCTCTTAAAATGATCCTGGAGTTGCAAACTCTCATGTATCAGTGCCTGCCTACACAGATTCCACAATTACTGATAAAAAAACAAAAAAAAAAACAGATAAGACCAGAATAGTCTTTATTTTGTCCACCCCTCAGGAATCCTGTCGGCCTTGTAATTTAACAGGAACAGCTAGAGAGAGATACACTTAAAAAAAGAAAGCTGTGTTTATAGTGATAGCCTGAAAAAAGAGGCCCACTGTGAGGCTCAAGACAACATGAAAGTGAACTGATTTACTGAAAGACGTGAAGGTGGGTGAAGTTTGTTCATCTAATCCTGTCAGTCACATCACAAGTATATACAGAGTGCAAATCGTGAGGGATTTTGGGGGAAATCTGAGCTAGTGTTTTGTCTTTAATGTCTTTAAGATAGGGGCTAGTGGTGACAAATGACAAATTGTGTTCATAAAATTACTGACAAATATTACTGAATGAACTATCCTTTTAAATAAGTTATATCTTCTCCCTTTTCTGCTAAATACAGCAGCAGAGAGTGGGGTAAGATGTGCCATGTTCACTCAAAAATTCTTTCATTATTTACATTCCCTCATGTTGTTCTAGACCTGTGTGACTATTTTGCAAAACAGAAAAGAAGATATTTTGATAAATATTGGTAACCAAGCAGTTCTGGTTACTATTGACCAAAAAAATATGGCCTAAAAAAAGTATATTTTGAATAAAAAGAAAGAAAGAAAGAAAGAAAGAAAGAAAGAAAGAAAGAAAGAAAGAAAAAGAAAGTAAAATGCACATAATTATATTGTTGAAAAAAAATATAGAGGAAAAAAACGTATTAATGCATAATCCTATAACAAATTGTTATTTTTGCATTATTTGCATTTGAAAACTGTTAAAATTAAATGTGTTTGTTTTTTAGTGAAAAAAATCCATTTTCAATATACATAATTTTTATTTATTTATTTATTTATTTATTTATTTATTTATTTATTTATTTATTTATTTATTTATTTATTTATTATTATTATTTTATTTATTTATTTTATTTATTTTTTGTTTTGCAAGAGTAATAGTATGAATATCATATGTTTATTTAATGTTTTTTTTTGCATTTGGGGTGGAGTGCAAAGTATACTGTAATTATGAGTAACTGTAATTTACCCCAAAGTATCTGATACAATTTACTTCACTAGTACTATTTTAGGGAAAATGCTTCATTCAATAGTACTTTAGGCTAGAATTATGTTGTTGTTTTTTTATGATTTTTTAGATTATAAAAAAAACAAGGATGATATATATTTTTAGACTTAGATAAGTTTACTGACAAATTAAACTTCAAACTACCATGTAGAAACTGAAGCAAAATTAAAACAAAACCAAACACAAAACAAAACCAATTAAATAAAATGAAACAAAACAGCCTTTTTAGCTGTTCACTTTCTCTCTCAATTACAGGCTGTTGTATAAAATGAGCCCTTTCTAAATATATGGTATATAAGATAAATAAACTACACATTTTACTCACTTACTCCTCAGGGTTTATTTTTCTGAAGCAGAAAGTGACGAATGAACCACTGCGAGTTTAATTAGTACTGCAATGTTACAGCTCTAAAAAACTACAGCTCTCGTGGCTTGTGTGCTGTTGTGTGCGTGGTTGAAAACTGAGGTTAAACTTGTGAGATAACAGCACAGTTAATTAAACAATCAAAACATATTAGCACTGAAGAGCTCTTATGGAAGGTTGCTCAGCATTATGTAATTGTTATGGCGTTCTCATCATATAATTACCTTCTGCCTGCCATAGTATTACATTCAGTGGCTAAACAGGTATGCGCAACATGACTTGACCTGATCCAGGAGGGTTAGAGAGGACAGGAAAGAAAGAAGACACATCAAAAACTGAGTGACAGGAGAGAAATGAGAAGACTGTTGATTGGTGGACGATTCCTGAAATGTCTAGACTTGTTACTGTAGCCCAAGGACATGGACATAGACACATGGACATACACATGGTGTTACCTGCAGGCCAACAGGTCCATACCTGCCTGTCTAACATCACATAAAGTCGTTCAACTTCACATTTAAGGGGTCATTCATACAGTTTTTATTACTTTAATAATATATATGAAAGTGTTTTACACCAAAACAGTCAGAATTTAGTTTTCCATGACTATTTTCCACCATGTTTTGCTGCTGTGCCTTTATGACTCTTAGGTGCACTACCATTCAAAAGTTTGGGTGAGTATGTTTTTCTTGTTTGTTTTGTTTTATGAAAGAAATTAATACATTTATTCAGCAAGGATGCATTAAATTGATCAAAAGTGACATTAAAGACATTTATAATATGACAAAATATTTATATTTCACATAAATGCTATATTTTAACTGATCTTTTCTTACAAAATATAAAGCAACACAACTGTTTTCAACTCTGATAATAAAAAGAAATTTTTCTTGAGCACCAAATTTCTGAAGGATCATGTCATGTGACACTGAAGACTGGAGTAATATTAAAATTCAGTATCCCATTAAAATAATAATTACATTTTTAAATATATTGAATTAGAATATTGAATTTTAAATGTTAATATTTTCTGCATTTTTTTGGTCTAATTAATGCAGCTTTGGTGAGCATAAGAGACATTTATTTAAATAAAAATTATATTAAAATAAATAATAATAATATTAATAAATATTGAATATATATATATTTTTTAAAAATCTTACCAAACCTATTTTTTCCCCTCATTTTTTATTTATTTATTTTTTTTTTTACATATTTTCATACAATGTACATCAAGTACATTAGCCCCTTTAAAACAGAGGAAATACACTGGTCAAAATGTTGCAAAACCGAGATACAGAACAGTAAAACAGCCCATTTTTGGGGGGGTACATCAACACCCAAGTGTGCTTGTACACAGCAAATGTAACCCTGTTCTCTCTCTCTCTCTCTCTCTCTCTCTCTCTCTCTCTCTCTCTCTCTCTCTCTCTCTCTCTCTCTCTCTGTGTGTGTGTGTGTGTGTGTGTGTGTGTGTGTGTGTGTGGTGTAGTTCTGGCAGTATGGTGAGTGGGTGGAGGTGGTAGTGGATGACAGGCTGCCTGTGAGAGAGGGCCGTCTGCTTTTCAGCTACTCTCGCACCACCAACGAGTTCTGGAGCGCCCTGGTGGAGAAAGCTTATGCCAAGTCAGTTCCAGCATATGTGTCCTTGACTGTGTGGGCGTGTGACTGTTCATTAGTGACACCGCTCACGTGAAGGCCATTGTTCCTTTGTGTTATTTAAGGACTGATATTTTTGGAAAAAACATCCAGTTGTGAAAAATAATCAAATGCATTTCAAAGATGTAGAATAATTCATGTGGAATCAATCCAACCAATACAAGCCAATTAGTAATATTTGTGTGTGTTTCTGTCTGTTCTTAAAGGCTGATTGGTTCTTATGGCAGTCTGAAGGGGGGAATTATCTCAGAAGGAATGGAAGATTTTACGGGGGGCATTGCCTACTCTCTCCCCGTGTCTTCTCGGCCCCCACGCATGCTCTGGAGAGCCATCACTGCTGCCCTGGCCAGGAGCAGCCTGCTCAGCTGCTTCATACATGTATGGACACATATTCACACAGACACAGTGACACACACACACACACGCTACCATTTAAATGTTTGGCGTCAGTAAGATTTTTTTTTTAAAGAATTTAATGGCAATTTCTGTCATGAAACTCTAGATGGCGCAGGCTGATGGGTCCTTAATGCAAACTGATGATATTTACAGAGTTAAACTTCTTGGCACAAGCTGATTGGTTTCCTGGTGCATTCGCAGTCAATGAGCTTGCTGCTTTACATTTAAATGGCTGGTTAGCATTCACTAGAGCAGTTGGCAGTACTCGTTCAGAGTTCCTCTGAAACCCTCCACCTTCCCCAGCTCCACCTGTATAGATCTGCTACGGGTTATTATATATGCTTCCTAATTAATTAATTTAATGCAAGGATGCATTAAATTAATTAAAAGTGATATTATAGACGTTTATGATATGACAAAAGAATCTTATTTCACATAAATGCTGTTTTTTGAACTTTCTATTCATCACCGTTTCTACAAAAATATTAAGCACCACAACTGTTTTCAAAATTGCATATTGCATATCAGCATTTTAGAATGATTTCTGAAGTATCATGTGACACTGAAGACTGGAGTAATGTGTTAAATATTATGGAATAAATTATGGTTTAAAATTTATTAGAAAGCAGTTACGTTAAATTGCACTAATATTTCACAATATTGTTTTTTTTCTGTATTTTTGATCAAATACATGTGGCCTTTGTGAACAAAGACATGCACAATATAAAATATACATGATTTGATACAAATTAAACAGGCATATATTGTGTTTTGTGCACAGGCTGCGAGTGTGAAGGAGATTGGCAGTGTGACATCAGAGGGTCTTATCAAAGGTCATGCCTATGCCATCACTGATACAGATAAGGTATGAATATAATACACACATACACATGAATTCAGGACCGAGAACATTAGAAGAATCTCACAAAGGAAAAAAAAGAAAGAAAAATATTTTTTTGGTTTACATGGATTACATGCAACTAATCCTAAACCAAACCCTATTTCTGATCCTAACCCTATAGTAAGAGCATGTTCGTAATTAATATTACTCAGTACTTAAAGGCATAGTTCACCAAAACAAACCTGTAAGACTTTCGTTCATCTTCAGAACACAAATTAAGATATTTTTGATGAAATCCGAGAGCTCTCTAACCTTCCATAGACAGCAAGGGTCCTACCACATTCAAGTCACAGAAACGTAGTAAGGACATTGTTAAAATGGTCCATGTGACATCAGTGGTTCAACCGTAATTTTATGATGCTACAAGAATACTTTTTGTGTGCAAAAAACAAAAATAACGTCTTTGTTCAACAATTCTTTATTCAATTATTCAACAATTCCCGTGACTTACCGTCTTCAGCCAATATGTAGTGTACCACGAAGCATGTGCGTGCTTTCCTCTGATCGTAAACAAGGTGTAACGTGGTACTCTCCATAATGGCGGAAGACGGTAAGTCACTTGAATTGTTGAATAATTGAATAAACTCGCAGGACAAGAATTGTTGAATAAAGTCAGTATTTATTTATTTATTTTGCGCACAAAAAGAATTCTCATGGAGTCATAAAATTACAGTTGAACCACTGATGTCATATGGACCATTTTAACAATGTCCTTACTACGTTTCTGTGCCTTGACCATGGTAGGACCCTTGCTGTCTATGGAGGGTCAGAAAGTTCTCGTATGTTGAAAATGAACGAAGATGAACGAATATCTTACGGGTTTGGAACAACATGAGGATGAGTAATTAATGACAGAATTTTCATTTTTGGGTGCGTGTGTGTGTGTGTGTCTAGGTCCAGAAAGCGTCTGAAGAGGTCTTGCTGCTGAGGCTGCGTAATCCCTGGGGGTTTGTTGAGTACTGTGGACCCTGGAGTGACAAGTGAGAAAGACCTCAGCAGCTCATTTTCTTACCAGAGTTGCATCTCAGAGCTGCTAAAGACAGCACATTTGTATTTGTGTGTGTGCAGGTGTAAAGACTGGGACTCTATAGATAATGCTCAGAAGGCCAGACTTGAGTTGGCGAAAGTTGAAGATGGAGAATTCTGGTAGGTAAATGTACACTGTACACAATTCTTCCTGATATATTTTCATAATGCACAAAATCAGAATATTATCTTGAGACTTGCTCAGAAACTTTAATATTGTAGGTAAAGACATTTTATGTCAGACAAATGGTGAAAATAAAGTGGCTTTAGTAGCTCTGCAGCACGCTAAAAATAGAAACAGGCTGCTCATCAACTGAAGACGCAACTGGTGCTTCCAGTGTAGACAGTGCCATTGATTTTATCATGGGAGTGGTCTCCTCACACACACATCTCTGTCTCTCACTATTGTTGAGCACTTGCCAAACAGGAATCAATTAAATGCCAAGAATTATATAACACTGCTAATACTACTACTAATAACTGCCACTGCAGTCAGCGCATCCTTTAATAGGCCATGCAGATAAAGGGGTCATCTAATACGATTTCACCTTTTTAATTTTTGTTAGTGTGTAATGTATCTGTGTGAGCATAAACAACATCTGCAAAGTTACGAAGCTCCTAGTTCAATGCAAAGGGAGAAATTGTCTTTTACAGAATTAGCATAGCATCGCCTACAGCGAACGGCTGGTAAGGGACTACAACAAAATAGTTCCGGGTTACTGACATCATAAACCCAGATAAACCCCGCCCCCGGGAACATGCAACGAAGGGGGCGAGGCCATGCTGCGCTGCTTTAGAGAAGAGGAAGAAAACTAGGGGTGCACGTAAAAATCTATTCATATACTGTATGAATCGCGATTCTGTCTTCTAACGATTCTGATGGATTCACAAGTTTCAAAATCAGTGTTCTAAAGCAGCGGTTCTGATCCTGTTCCTCGCGTCGCCCTGCTCTGCACACGCTCTGCTCTGCATCTCTCTCTCTCTCATTAGGGCCTTTCGCACCACGGGAACCTTTTCATAGTACCAGAACTAATTGTGGAACTACCCACTTTTTGGTATGTTAGCACCTCAGGAACTAGGAACGGTTTTAGTTCCAGGAACTCCGTTTGGAGGAACTAAATTAGCTCCTACTTCAGAGTAGGAACTACCAGTGACGTAAGTGTACAGTTCTATAGGAACTACCAGTGACGTAAGTGTATGCTGATTGGCTAAAAGCATACGAAAACGCCCTCACCCGCCATGATTTAAACATTCCAAATCCATTATTGTGAAACCGGCGAAACACAACAAAAACACTGCTCCGATCACAGCGTCCTTCATCCTCCTGTTGTTAACGTTGTTCTTCTTTCTTTTCGTTGTTGAATGGTGCGCACAAATGACGTCGCTGTCGACCGGCTTACGTCACTTCCTAGTACCCACTGTCGGTGCGAATGCAACCTTTTAAATGTTACTGGGAAATAGTTTGCGCAAAATCGTCCCTGTACTTTAGTACTGTACTTTTAGTTCTGGAACTAAAGCGGTGCAAAAGGCCCTATTCAGATCAACTGAGCTCGAACTGTTCCATTTATACACTTATTTTCACATAGCTATGACAAGCGTTAAACATGGACGCGCATGCGGTTGCCGTACTGTATTAAAGCTTTAATCATGATAAAACCGTATATTAAAAGTTAACATAAGTAGTAGCATAATAACAGCGTATCTAAAAGTATGAGACCACAACAAACAAAAACCATAGGCCTACCATTAAAAGCCATGCTTGCACAGGTTATGTGCAATCCTCTGCACTAATATCCTCTGCGTCTCAATCGGGCTCAAATTGATAAGCAATATTCATGGGTTCCAAAGACGTCACTTCCGCTATGCTCGCCGCCATATTTGTGTCTGATGTGACAACGAGCACAGCACATCTATATGAGATTTAATAGATAATATTAGTATATTAAAATAATAAATTACCTTTTACTACCATTTCCCACACTGATCCCTGGACTTGATTATTTTTAGGATAGCAAGTGTAACAGTTAGGCCATGTAATGTCCTGATTACTTGTAAATTTAAAACTGACATCAGCTCAAAGCACTTTTGAGTCAATGATAGTGTAACAAGATAACGTTAGCTAGCTTACTACACAATCTGAATTTAATGTAAATTTAGCTAATATTAGCACAATTTATAATTAGTCATTCTTTTGGACAAATTACTGTTTGAATTGTGAACATAGCTGCTCGATGAAGGCTTTAAGAGCTTGAAGAATCCTCTGCGGCTGGTCGCTCCTGCTTCATAGCGATCCCCTTTTCCGTCCGCCTTCTGATTTCAGCAAGTCAGTTTTGGTGAATGCAAACAACGTGATTACTGATCATGAGCCCAACATCCAGCAAGCCAAGAAAACATGCAATCTACCTGAGGGAAGACGTCTTTCACTTCTAGTGTATTCTTAAACCTGAATTTCATTATTGAAGCACAAATTCAGGCACCAAAATCAGCCCACACTAAGGTCTCTTTAATTAAAAATATGCATTTTCATTTATTCTTAGGCTACATCATGGCTGCAATAACATTTTAGTTCAAAATGTTGCCATTGTAAAAAAAAAAAAAATCTTACTGGCTGACATTTCAGACTTTCAATTGTTATTCTTTCAAAATTGATGCCTTACGTATGTAGGCTTGTCCTAAATTATACTACTTGTGCAGCCAGTCACAATTCACAAAAGTAATTTACTCAGGACGATGTTTTTTGTTGTTGTTGTTGTATGACAAATTCAATATAATGATAAATAGGTTTAGCAAAACAAATGTGATTATTTTTTAAGAACCTTGTGATTATTTTTATACACTTTTATATAGCCTATATACTTAACTGCAGACACGGAAATGGCATACACTATGTGGTACAATGCAAATATTTTAGCATCCTTTATTCTCCTATAAAGAATCACAATTGTCCCTTATTATCTTTTTCTGAAGTTGGCAACCGTATTAGCTGCCAGTGGTGCCTTCTGATTGAAGCCAACAATTTATTCCGCCGATCTAACCTCTTTGAGATCGAATAAAATTGTAGTTCGGGGTTTTTCTGATGACTCTTGTTACAGCACAACATATCCCAGGCATATTGTAACGTTTTGAACCTTCTGGGAGTGTTTGGTTGATCTTCCTCTGGTAGTTGTGGCTGCTGTGACCGTAGACTAACAGGTCGTGCAGCTGTGACTCGGACACAAAAATGGCGGCGATAAAGCACAGTGACGTCACATGGTACCTATGGATAGACGACGCCATTGTTTACAATACAACCGGAGCACATGCCGCTGAGGTGAGGGGTGCACAGTAGAGGCGGTTTAGCCAATCACAACACACCGGGCCAGCTAACCAATCAGAGCCCATTGCGAATTTCTGAGGGAGGGGCTTCACAGAAACAGGAAATCACTCTGCCGTTTTTATGCTAGCTGAAAAGCAGTGTACAATACAGGTAAAATATGTGAAAAATAATGCGATTTTTTAAAAACGAAGCATGAACACATGTTGCTGTGCACCCCATAAACACAATCAAGCCTTCGAAAAAAAATCCATTAGATCACCCCTTTAAAGAAAAAGTTCGACCAAAAATGTACCAAACCTGTATGAGCACAAAAGAAAATATTTTGAAGAATGTAACCAAAGAGTTGACGTTAACCATTGATTTCTATAGTATTCTTTTTCCATGGAAGTCAGTGGCTACCATCAGCTGTTTGGTTACCAGCATTCTTCAAAATATCTTTGTATGTGCTCAACAGAAGAAAGAAACTCATACAGGTTAGGAATTACATGAGGGTGAGTAAATGATGACAAATTTTTTATTTTTGAATGAACTTTCCCTTTAAATCTGCCTGTGTCTGGACTTCATAAGCATTTATGGGTTTTTTTAGGATTGGAATAGAGGACTTTTGCCGGCTGTTTAATACAGTGGAAATGTGCAGTGTGAATCCCGACTCTATGTCAGGGGAGGCGAGTGATGACACGGCCACCCCATCCTGGACATTGGGCTTACATCAAGGCACCTGGGTCCCAATGTGCTCTGCAGGGGGCAGCCGACGATACCCCAGTAATTGCATGTTTTTTAACGAATGTCTGATTTATATTTAATATAATACGGTCACACTTTATTTTAAGGTCCATTAACTAACCATTAACTATGACTTTTGCCTCGGCAAACTCCTAAATACTGCTTATTAATAGTTAATAAGGTAGTTGTTAAGTTTAGGTATTGGGTGGGATTAAGGATGTAGAATATGGTCATGCAGAATATGTGCTTTATAAGTACTAATAAACAGCCAATATGCTAGTAATATGCATGCTAATAAGAAACTAGTTAATATTGAGAATTGGTCCCTAAACTAAAGTGTTACCTGTAATATAATATAATATAATATAATATAATATAATATAATATAATATAATATAATATAATATAATATAATATAATATAATATAATATAATATAATATAATATACAGTTCAAAATTTTGGGATCAGTAAGATTTTTTTTCAGCAACATTAAGTACATTTAGGGTTTTACAAAAAATTTCCACAAAAATATTAAGCAGCACAACTGTTTTAAATGAGAAAATATAATACAGTAATAACGTAGAATTATGGTTATTTTTCAGCATTATTTATTTGCTTTAAAAATATTTTTACAGTGTAACTACTTCCTCTGCTTCCTTAACATGCTTCCTCGTCACTTATTCCTGTTCTTCAATCCTGCAGGATCTTTCTGGAAAAATCCTCAATTCCAGATGATTTTGTCTGAGAAAGATGTGGATGATTATGATTATGGAGAGGATGAGGAAGGGATGGAAGCAGATGGAGAAGACGATGAAGAAGGCGTTGTGGTGGCTCCTGTGAGCAAGACTGTGAAACAGGAAGAGAAAAAGAAGAAGTGCACAGTACTGGTGGAGCTTCTCCAGAAATACCGCAGACAAAAAGATAAAGTCAACTTTCTCTACATCGCATTTCACATCTACAAGGTGAGAGATTGTTACATATTATATAAAAATGAGAGGTGCATTTTAAGCCAGGCCTAAAAAGCCATTAAATTAATTATTTTTGATGTATAGAGTGACGCATATGACATAATTTTATTAAATTTATATAATAATTAATTAAAATAATAATAAAAATGAGACTGAAGACTGGAGTAATGGCTGCTGAAAATTCAGCTTTGCCATAATGGGATTAAATTACATTTTAAAATATGTTGAAATAGAAAATAGTGTCATTTGCTATTTTAAATAGTAATAATACTTCACAATATTACTGTTTTTACTGTATTTTGGATTAAATAAATGCAGCTTTTGTGAGCATAAGAGATGTCTTACAAAGACTTTTTTTTTTTACACTATATACAAAAATATACAAAATATCATATAGGTACATACAAATACTGTCACATATGTTGTGTTTTGTGTGAAGGCTAATAATAAAAATATCTTTAATAAAAATTAATATATTAATAATAATACATAAATAATAAAAATAATGGATTAATTAAATAATATACTTTATACATTTTAAAATTACCTCAATTTTTATCTTTGTAACTTCAGCTTTTTTTATTTGTTTAATGCATATTGAAAAAAAAATTCCCATTTCAAATTTATTTAGCCCTTTTTTTCTCTCTTGTCTTACCTCTTCATTCTCTTTTTCAGGTTCCCACTGAGGTGAGCAGCTGAATGAACATCAACTAGCAGCATTAAAATACAGACTCACTGTCTTAAACTCTTATCTAAAATATTCTTCAGACATGACGCTATTGAAACACATGCACACACTTTCACATCTTCTCTACCTTTAGCTACAGGACAAACCAGGATCTCTGGACCAGCAATTCTTCTCCAACAACCGTCCAGTTGCTCGCTCTGGAAAGTACCGCAGCATTAGGAGTGTGTGGAGGAAGGTGCACCTAGAGCCTGGCAGTTATGTCATCCTAGCCTCCACCTACAGGCCCAACCAGCAGGGGGATTTCTTCCTCCGTGTTTACACCAAAACTGGCAACATACAGGGGTACAAAGAATGAAAAACATCTCCTTTCTATCAGTTCTCTGTTGTGATTGTGGCACAGTGCTGTTTGCATATATCTGTCCAGCGGTTAACCATAAAAAAAGTTTCAAATCTGCTTTACAGTTTCCAGGATTTCCCCTGCACCAACAACTACTCTGTGGTAAGACATCTACTGACTGAAACGAGAAAGAAGAACAACTGTCTGTGTGTGTAAATATGATATTAAATATTTATGTTATGTATTTACATGTGTGTTTGTCATTCCACAGATGGTAATGTCAAAACCGGTCTTACCTGAGGATCAATTTAGAGTGCAGAAGTGGTTTGATGAAAAGGCTGGATCAGTAAGCATCTCAGTCACATTCTAGTGTAGAAAAGATTTGTGAGCATCTGATGAATCACTGAAGAAAGCAAGCATCTCCAAATATGTCTTTATGTTTTTCACTTTCCAGGATGACAGAGTGAATGCTGTGCAGTTTATGAACCTGGTGAACTCAGGTCTGGATGTACACATTTAGCACAAGCTGTCACAATAATTGAAGAAAACACACTTACTGTACCACAAAGGGCCACAAGGTGGAAGTATTATGTAGCTTCACTTACAATAAAGTTAAGCCAGTGTGATGAATTCCAGCAGTGTGTTGCTATACATTCATCTACTTTTATGCATGTAGAAAAAAAAACTTAAAAAACGAAAGTAAAGAAATACTAATACTGTATAAAAATATGTTTATATAATAAAATATTCTTTATATAATACAATGATTTACACTCACAACACTAATATTCATTTTTACATGGAGAATGGGTCACCATGTGATAAAACATGACCCATTAAATGTTTGCTTTTGCCCTATTAAAAAAGTAATATATTTAAAATACATTTATTTCATGCTAAGTATAGTTCAACATATTTCCTGACATTATCACTCGAGACTTGCTGATTTAAAAACTATAATTAAACCTTATTTGGAGTACTGCTTGTGCACAATGCACATTTCTTAATATTAAGTCTAAAATGTGTTTTAATGTCACTATTGATGAGGACTGTATGATCTTTGAATAATATTGATCTTTAAATGCAAGATATTTAAAGTGTATCTAAAGTATACTTGCAATAGTTCCACTTTAGCACAATCGAATATACTTAAATATATCTTTATTTAGACTTCGGCACTACTTCCGCACAATTAAAGTGCATCGAGTACAAAACTAGTTGTTCCAAGTTAGCAGACTTTAAGTATACCAGTTTAGCATACCAAAAGTACAACTGCTGGATATTTTTATTAAGCACATAATTATGTAAATATATTTGTAGTATACTTAGCATGAAATAAATATATTTCAGATATATTTATTTTTCACTAGGGAGGTTTACACTTGTTTGTGTTTTAGTGTTGGAAAAAGACTATGAACTTCCACTGGAGACCTGCAGACAGCTCATCTTTGGGGAAGACGTATCCTTATTCTATGTAGCAATATTTTTAAGAAATTAATATTTTTATTCAGCAAGGATGCATTAATTTGATTAAAAAGTGAAAGTAAAATTGTTAAAAAATATATAATTCTCAAATAACGTTTTATTTAAGAAATAATTCCAAAAAAGATGTATCACAGTTTTCACAAAATATTAAGCAGCACAACTAATTTCAACATTGATAATAAAAAAGTTTCCTGAGCAGCAAATCAGCATATTAAAATGATTTCAGAAAGATCATGTGACACTGAAAAATTGAGTAATTGCCATCACAGGAATAAATGACATTTTAACAAATATTAAAGATAGAACAGTTATTTTAAATTGTAGTAATACTTCACAATATTACAGCTTTACTGTATTTTTTATCAAATAAATGCAGCCTTGCTTAGAATAAGAGAAATTTAAACAGTAGCATTTTTCTTCCATTTTTGGTTGATGTTCTTAACGGCTGTGTGTAGACTGGTGGCAGAGGCCGTCTGAGCAGAGCTCAAGCAGAGAAGCTGCTCACCTCCCTACGCAATCTGCAGGTATCTTAGTTCTCATGCGTGAAAAGGTCACTCTCAGCTTTGGCACAGTGTTAGAAAAAGCAGTGAGGACACTGAGCTGTGACAATTATCAGGTTGTGTGAGGTTACATGGAGCTCGTCTTGCACAGACCAAAAGACCTTGAAATGTTGTTGCTGTTGTTGTTTTTCCTGTTTATGAACTCATTTGCCTTAGTGCTCTGTGCCAGTGTTGTATCAGAGCTAAATCCCAAACACTGGCTTCCTTTCAAGAAAACATGGAGAAATTAATGCTTGATATTACAATTCATAATTATTTTCCTCTGCAGTCTATCTTTTTCCAGTTTGATGAGGATTCATCAGGAACTATGAGTCCGTTTGAACTCAGTTTGGCTCTGAATGCTGCAGGTGATCACATACATATGCAAACACCACACCCTGTGTTAATATACAAAGGGAAAGTTACAGTCTCTACACTCCTCTGCAGCACTCATATTCACTCCCCCTCTTTCTGTGTCTGTTTCTGCCCTCAGGTGTGGAGTGTGACAATGTTGTGGTACAGTTGCTGTGGGAGAGGTTTGGTGCTGGTGAACAATACCTGCCTTTCCATGGCTTTGTGTCTTGTGTTGCCAGACTGCAGGTGCTCTTTGGTAAGTCCATGACCAGAGAGTTCTTCATATCCATTTTGCAACACAGAAGTAAACTATTTTCTGTGAATGTGCAAGATTTCTGATTCATTAGTCACTATAGGTACTAAATAACTAGAAGAGTAACAAAGTGTCCAAACTTCCATTCTTCATCATCAGTTAACAAAACACAACAGGCTAAATTTTATAGCCTTTTAACTTATTCAGCATCAGGACAAATTCGTTTCTGAAATGATTCCTAATTTGAAATGCAGCATACACTATTGTTCAGAAGTTTGGGGTCAGTTTTTGTTTCAAAGAAAGCAATGCTTCTGTTCATCAAGGATGCATTATTAAACTGACCAAAAGTGACAGTAACAAAATTTATAAAGTTACAAAAGATTCCTATTTCGAATAAATGCTGTTCATTTGAACTTTCTGTATATCAAAGAAATCTGTATCATGGATTCCACAAAAATATTAAACAGCACAATTGTTTTTAACATTGATAATAACAATAAGAAGAAATAATAATAGGAAAAAAATGTTTCTTGAGCACCAAATCTGCATATTAGAATGATTTCTGAAGGATCATGTGACACTGAAGACTGGAGTAATGGCTACTGAATATTCAGCTTTGCAGTCACAGGTAGAAATTATATTTTAAAATATATTCAAATGGAAAACAGTTCTTTGAAATTCCAATAATATTTCATAATATTACTGTTTTTATTGTATTTCAAAAGAAAATAATTGTGCCCTTAGTGAGCATAAGAGACTTCTTTTAAAAACACTTAAAAAACTTACCAGCCACAAACTTTTGAAGGGTAGTGTGTGTCTATTTAGAATATATATAAATTCAGTGGTCACTTTATTAGGTACACCTGCTTAAAGGGATAGTTCACCCAAAAATGAAAATTCTGTCATTAATTATTTTAACGATGTCCTTACTACTTTTCTGGGCCTTGAACGTGGTACACTCTTAAAAATAAAGGAGCTTCACGATGCCATAGAAGAACCTTTTTGTCTAAATGGTTCCATAAAGAACCTTTAACATCTAAAGAACCATAAAGAACCTTTAACATCTAACATTTAAATAACAATCAGTTGTCATTCAAACCAACAATCGAAATAAGGAAGAAACCTGATCTAAGTGACTTTGACCATAAAATGATTGTTAGTGCGAGACAGAATGGTTTTAATTTCTCAGAATCTGCTGATATTCTGGGATTTTTGTGCACAACAGTCTGTAGAATCTGCAGAGAATGGTGTAAAAAAAAACACACAAGCATCCAGTGAGTGGCAGTGCTGTGGACAAAAATGTCTTGTTATTCAGAGAGGTCAGAGGGGAATGACCAGACAGGTTCAAATGGATAGGAAGGTGACTGTAACTGAAATAACCAGGCGTTACTGCAGCGCTGGGCAGAAGAGCTCCTCTAAACACACAGCATGTCAGATGTGGCAATGGACGTGCTACAGCTGCAGCAGACCACGGGTTCCACTCCTGTCAGCCAAAAATAGGGCACTGAGGCTACAGTGGGCACAAACCCACAAAACTTGTCAGAAGAAGACTGGAAAAGCATTGCTTGGTCTAAGAGTTCATTTCTTCTGTGACATGCAAATAAAGGGGTCAGAGTTTCTTGTAGACAGTGTGAATCCGTGTATCCATCCTGCCATCCTGTGGGAGGTCCAGGTCTAGAATATCTGAGCATCTTGTTGAACCCATGTTTTGATGAATTAGGATGTTGTGAGGAAAATAACACAGAATTTAAAATCTTATACAAATAGTTCACCCAAAAATGAAAATTTGCTGAAAATTTACATACCCTCAGTCCATCCAAGATGTAGATGAGTTGTTTCTTCATCAGAACAGATTTGGAGAATTTTAATAGTATCACTTGCTCACCAACAGATCCTCTATAGTGAATGGGTGCCGTCAGAATGAGAGTCCAAACAGCTGATAAAACCATCACAAAAATTCACAAGTAATCCCCACAGTTCTAGTCTATCAATGAATGTCTTATCAAGTGAATAGCATGAAGAGTTTGTAATAAACAATACCATCATTGCGACGTTTTTAAATTCAAACCATTGTTTCCTGCTAAAATATGAGAGCACATCTACAATATTGTTTTCTCCGGTAAAAAAGTTAGTCTGAATCAAGAAAGAAATATGCACAGATCAAGCTCAGCTTATTAGTGAAAACCATCCAAAAACAGTTTTAAACAAAATATATAGGTAGATTTTGATGGGTTTTTCACTGGAGAAAGTGTTACTATGAATTATGGACTCTGAATTCTGGATTTTGTCCATAATCAAGTGATGGTTTAAAGTTAAAATGCGTTAATAATGAATTTGTTTCTCACAAACACACTGCTTTTGACTTCACGTTAACTGATCAATTGAGTCGTGTGGGTAACTTGTGGATTATTCTGATGTTTTTATCAGCTGTTTGGACTTTCATTCTGACGGCACCCATTCACTGCAGTGAATCCATTGGTAAACAAGTGATGTAATGCTAAATTTCTCCAATTTTTTTCCGATAAGGAAACAAACTACATCTTGAATGACCTGAGTAAATTTTCAGCAAATTTTCATTTTTGGGTGAACTATATTATATCACACACAAGCAAAATAATAAATTAATCAGATATATCTCTTTGTATCAATTCAGAAAGGGTTAGAGGGAAAAAATCATCTGTTAATGCACAAACACTACTCATGCTATCAATGATGATTCTTGTGTTGCTCATTATTAGAAAGGTGTACCTTTTAAATTGTCCACTGATTAAATGTAGCCATTTTGTTATTTATTATTTTTGATACATTGTTTTTATGTTATGCCCATTTAAATATGGTTATCATGATCTGTTTCTAGTGTGAAGGTAAATATAATTGTGTAGCGCTGCATCTCATCATGCTGTTTATTGGCATGCCTAAACGCTGTTGAGATGTTCATGACGTAATTAGCATAGATGTGAGAGTCTGTAAACATGTTAATTGGAAGGATTCAGCTTGCCGATTGTTTCTCCTCAGATCTTTTTGAGTCGGAGACCAACACAGAGGTGAAGGACAAGGGCATCAACGCTGTAAGATCTCTTTCAATGTCTCCCACAGCAATCGCTAAAAACCCTCTGACTGATGTTAAACTGATTAACGCTTATTAAAAATATCACTGCATGTCTAGCTATAGTCAAGAGAAATTTGATATAAATGTCCTCCACATAAAAATATTGTCATTTTAAAGAAGTGTAATTTTAAATGTAAAATAATAATATTCAAATAAATCATAAATAATTAGCTAAATGAATAAATAATTTTATTATAAAAAAAATAATTTTCCTCAATACTTAGAAATGATTTGAATGGTGACATTTAAATGGATATTTTGACCAAAAATGACAATTCTGTCATCATTTACTCACCCTCATGTCATTTCAAAGCTGTATAATTTTCTTTCACCTTTGGAACACAAAAGATTTGATTAGCAACATTTTTCAAAATATCTTCCACAGAAGAAAGAAAGTCATTTACATTTGGAGCAACATAAGTGTAAAGTAATGATGACAAAATTTAGATTTTTGGGAGAACTGTCCCTTTAAGGTTACATCTATCTATAACATGTGTGTATAATATAAGCATACTGTATATTTATTAATAATGTGCATATCACGTTCCCTGAATGATTTCTGTGGTCTTTGTGCAGTGGCTGCTCAAGCTGTTGGCTGTGTGAGCCTGTCCAGACCCGACACCTCAGCGGGACAGACCTGCTAGGCCAAGACTACTCTGACGTCATCCACCTGGGCCTACGTCTCCTACATCTCCCCCTCTTCTATCTCATTTGTGATCTGCGGACCTTTGCCCTGCAGTTGCATCCACCCACTCACCGCTCCATCAGTTGGGGTCTATGACCATGTAGGTCATTACTGCCTGGATACAAAACAGACTTTCGCATTTCATCCCCCTCGCCCCACCCTAACACAATCTGTGTGTGTGTGTGTGTGTGTGTGTGTGTGTGTGCATTCTTAATAATCAAAACATTTGAATATTTTAATAGGAATATTTTACTTGTAAATGAACATTCTGTCATCATTTACTCACTCTCATGTCATTCCAAACCCATATGACTTTATTTCTTCTGTGGAGCACAAAAGAAGATATTTAACAGGATGTCCAAGCTGCTCTTTTACCATATGCAATGAAAGTGAATGGAGACCAATTGTGATCACCATTCACTTTCATTGTTGAAGACGCTTAGACATTCTTTTAAATATCTTCTTTTATGTTCCAGAGAAAAAAGAAAGTCGTATGCATTTGTAATGAAAACCTTTTTTAAGTGATTTCAAGCACATTTATCCATTCCATTAGCAAAGCTGTCAATTTAATGTTAATTTAGTGTGATTTAGCACCAGCAAATACTGATTTGTGATTAATCAAAATATCATGCAATTAACTGGATTGAAATGTTGAGTCACTGATTGCTCTAATTATTAGTGAGGCTTTACAGTCATTGCTGTTTTTATAGATTCTGAATAGTCATATCTGCTTTCATATGCTTTTAGAAGTCGAGCAGGACTGTTAATGCATTTAAAGCAGGGGCTTGTTTTTTGGTCATGCTTGTAACAAGGAGCCTAATTGCATTTTTTTTTTTTTTTTTTTTTTGTACAGGATGAGTCGTACTTCCTCTTCTAGTTTTTTCCCTCTTAGGAACATTTATGTATCTCCACTTAATGTCTTTAAAAGTTAAGAACGTTTTTGCTTCCAAATATAAAAGCACAAGTCATAATCTTTCATCACGGGGCATTTCTATATTAAATTTTTTCTGTGCGTATACCTACACCTCCACACACACACACACACACATTGTTGGGGAGCGAGATAGTAGCTGTGGGTATTAAAAGCGATGTCTCAGCAGCCCTGCACGCACCGGCCCTATTCTTATCGCTCTGACGCCACGCACAGCGTCATCACGCCATCGCTCCCTCCTCCGCTACGCTCTCCCTGCATCCCTCCCTCCAGCTCTCTCTAGTAACTGTCTCATTCTCACAATCTGCTTCCTCCTCCTCGCGTACCTCGCGCTCGCTCGCTCACACATGCGCGTGTGCTTGCTCACACACGCTCGTACGCTCTTGTCCTCTCTCCTGCTGCTCCTATTAATAGAAACCTTTGCTCACACAATGCTTCCTCCCTGCCGTAAGGTGACCGAACAGAGGTTGCCCCCAGCAACAGTCCAAGCGCCTCTGGAAAGGGCTAGAAAAAGCAGACACGCACGTCTGTCATTGCTCTCTCAATCACTTCCTCTTCCATAATTTTCCCGGTTACATCTTGTACTTTTTATACTGTAATCCCTTAGTGTATTCTCTCCTCTAAAAGCTGCTCTTGACTCGGTTATCCCTGTCTGCCTGACTTGCTCTCTGTCTGTGAGGTGAGCCAGAATAATTTTCCAAAAATACCAGAAGAAAGCCATTCCCATTCATCTCGCCTGACGTGTGATTTCCAGAAGTATGCAATTTGAAACCTGCCATCTTTGCTTAAGGGCGCCCAGTTTGGCTACTTGTTTTTGGACCAATCACTTGAGCCACAAATACCATGTGACTAATCACTATTGAGCAGTGTTGGGGGTAACGCATTACAAGTAACACGAGTTACATAATCAGATTACTTTTTTCAAGTAACTAGTAAAGTAACACATTACAGAGGCATTTTCCTCAGCCTGAGGCTTATTAATTTCACTATTTTAACGCCAAAAGACGGTTTGTGTTGACGCAAGATGTTAGTAAATCTGGTGTCTTTTAGCGTTAAAATAGTAAAATTAATAAGGCTGAAGAAAATGCCTCTGCCTCTCCAGATTTACTAACAGCTTGCGCCAGCGCAAACTGTCTTTTGGCGTTAAAATAGTACTGTCAGGATTTGCTAAAGACGTACAGTAAAGAATTAGTGCTGAAAAGGCATGGACACAATTATTTTTGCGCCTGACTTTATTGAATATGCATTTGTAGGAGTTTCCCTTTCAGATGCAAAATTTATGGGAGGAGAGTATTAAAATGAATCACGCAACGTGATTTACTAACGTTTGCGCCATTAAATTACTGGTATTTGCGCCATTATTTAACGCACAAAAAAGCATGTCTTAAAGCAGCCGCTAATCTGCGCTGCTCTTGGTAGATTGCGCTGGTCATTATGGAAATTATCTGGCTGCGTCTGCGTTATTTAATGTGTGCATTGTCAGTAAATCACACAGAATTTTCTAAAACTCTAAAACTCTCTAAAAAGCTCTCTAAAACTAATTTGCCCTGTTTAGTGAATCTGGACCATAGTGTGGAAGGGCCTTTACAGTCACCAAAAATATAACTTTTGGGTTTTCTGTTATTACCAATAAATAAGCAAGCCCAGCCCAGGTGACAAAAAGTAACGCAAAAGTAGAATAATGCATTACTTTCCATACAAAGTAACTAAGTAATGCAATTTGTTACTTTTTTTGGAGTAATGCAGTATTGTAATGCATTACTTTTAAAAGTAACTTTCCCCAACACTGCTCGTGAGGCTGATGCGATATGCATCTCGATGCATAGCCAACAATACGATACATTAAAGATACATATAAAGCAGTTACCAATGCAATGCGATACTATTCACCCCTAATACTACTACTAAAACTTATATGAACAAATCGTCTTTTACCAATGCAAATATTAATCAATGCATTGCGATACAAATGCCAACTTGTATCCAATGCACACTTTTTTTTAAATCGATGCATCGCATCGTTAACTTTAATGCCGATGCACTGATGTGAATCTGTGAACATTACCTTCCCTAATACAGGCTATTCACCTAATTTTGAATGGCTGTCAAAAAAGAAATATGCTTTTTGGGCCCAGATAGTATAGAACTATTTCACATTTCCATGGTTCTCAGAAGCAGAAGTCGTCATTTTTGGATAAACTTATTTAGTGGCGAATGAAAACTACAACAAATCTCATTTTTGCTTTCCCATTTGCTCCAATAGCAAAAGAAAAATCCCTGATAGCATTTCTACGACTTTGCCAAACTGGAAAGAAATATTAAGAGATCAGTTTTGCTGGTCACAAGAGAGAACAATGTCAAATTTACTGTCACTCCCTTAGCGTTGTATTAAAAACACTCAGACAGCAGCATTAACCAGCTTTCTGTAATTTGGCAATAATTTATTGCCAAGGTAATAAAACACATAGTATAGTATTATTAAAAAAATGAAAATATAAAAAAAAAAATTACTAGATTTACGATGCTAATAACTGTGGAAATGTGTCATCACAGTTTGCGTAAAGGGTTCATAGTTATATGGTATCTACTAACGCACATTCTTGCATTTAAATAATATATATTTAGTCCACCAATATAAAACTTCAACTTTACATCTGGGACACTAGGAATCAAATAAAACCCATGAAAGGTTAGAATAATAATACCGAATACCAGACTTTAAAACCAAAAAATGCATGCTTTGCCACCAAATACATACTATTCTAAAGCAGTCATAATGCTTTATCAGTGATTTGGCTCAAAATAGGAAGTATTAAGTATCCAAAAAAATAGAAGGTTAGTGTTTTCCTGTGGATAGAATACAAGTGTCTGCCAAAAACACACCAGACCAAGGTTATTCACACAGACACAGTAGCTTCCTTACAAATATTGAACTTGGCTTCAAAATAGCTGAGAAATATTCATTTGCTTGTTGTTATTTAGTTGGGAATTCGTTTGCTGTGATTAATTATTATAATATAATATAATAATAACAATATTAATATTATGTAGAATAATTATTAAGCATAAAATGAGCTTCTCCTATTCACTGAGATGTGAAATCTGTCTCTTGACGCAATGACTGATGTTTCAAACCTATTACTGCTGCCATGTTTCTATCAGATGTGCGCTCCAATCAGATAACGCTGATTTGGTTGGAAAGAGCTGAGTATCTATTAAAAAGTTTGCCCACCTGAACGCATACAAGCCAAGATGACAGATGGCCAGAAATATCAAAAATGTGTGGGGCTTCCTTTCTGAAAAACACAGACTAAAATATCCGAAGAATTAGAATGGGGTTTCTGGCAGATAGAACATTTACTTTGATTGAATCTAATTACTAAGGAGGAAATAGGCACAGCAGCTTGCCGAACATGTGTTTGTGTGACATAGACTGATTCAGAATTGCAGGGTTGAATGAATAAATTCCTCCAACCTTTTCTCCACCTCCCTCCATCTGTGTTCATGTTATCATTCTTTTATCCGTCACCCCTCGCTTCATTCCCCATTGATCCCATTGGTGCGCCTCAGTGACATGTTTTGCCTATTTCTTGCCGACACTTGGTAATTTGGTACAGTTCTATGGGGGTGGCTACAGGAATAGCTCCAGAGTTGTAGCGCAGCGTGTGTGGGAGCATTTTCCAGAGTGGAAGCTCCTTAAGGAAAGTGCCTTTTTTAAGTAGACTGCCAAGATGCATTTTTAGACCTGGCTGGAGAACACAGTACTACTGAAATTGATGTCACAGGATGTATTTATAGATATTTACATGAAGTATTTCATGGATTTACGGGGCAACTGTGTCATATTTTAGCTTCATCACCCTGAGAATGTGTATCAGCCGGACAGTCGTTTTCGCACAAAGTCGTTGTACTATAAATGAAGAGAGTGTTTGGGAGTCAGTGCTTACGAACAACAACAATATGGGTAAAATGTCAACTCTTTGGGTGTGAGTGCATCACACACTGACTAATGCTTCACTCAAACTGCATTTGACTGTTTGCCCCCACACTGACTACTTAGTTAAATGTGTTCACTTTTACGTCAACTCATTAAGGGCTGACGCATTAATGAAACTGGGGTGAAATTATTTTGCACTTTTTAAAAAAATGCATACTAATAATTTGTCAGGATGGTGTAGGTATTTGTTTGCCCACTGCAGTGAGGTGGCATGTTGGGCAGGAGGAAAAGAGTAAAATGGTTATATGATATCAAAGTAATAGGCTGGTAATCAGAAGGAAGGTTTCTGTTCTAATTGCTAACTTACATCTTCTGTATGTATTGAATAACAACTACCATAATTGCTCATAATTGCACTGTTAAAGGTGCGTTAATGCCATATAATTATAGACTGAGGTGTCTTTAGTTCAGTATAATGACAAAAGTGCAGCGTTGCCTAAATCGCTCAATTATTTAGGCTATATGCATACGCCCAGACGAACTTGATTTAGAAATTCTGGCTGTTCATGTTATAGGATTTCTGTTGTTGTTTGTCTCAGACTACAGTATATTTTATGTAAATCAGGTGCTCAAAGAAACTTAAAATCTCTGAGGATTGAATCTTCTGGCCTTAATATCAACCTTCTATTAACTAAAATGCCATAGGCTATTCAATAGTAAATGTCCCCCAGGTTTTTCTCTTAGTAGTAAAGAAACTAAAACCAATGTGTAGTTTATGTTACCCTATGCAGCTATTTCTATTTGAACAAATATTTAAAATTTCACTTCAGCCCTGTAGTAAACATTTGTGATTTACTCAGCTGTCATCTCCCAAATTTATAATCGCTCCTGTCTAATTAAAATATGGGATTATGTGAACTCTCTCTCCATGTGTGCTGAAAATAGTTTGGGACGTTTACTACAGCTATACAGTATTTGGTTCCAAAACATTTCACTTAAAGGGGTAGTCCATGCAAAAATTAAAATCCTGTCATTATTTACTCACCCTCATGTCATTCCAACACTATCCGTGTTTCTTCCGTGTAATGCAAAATATATTACATTGGGAACCAAACGCTGAACCCCCTTAACCTTAAAATCTCTTATTTTATGTTACACAGAAGAATGAAAATCATACAGATGACAGAAAATAAATAAATAAAAATGCTAAAATAAAATAAAACAAAATCATATAAAATAAAGGAAAAAATACTGACATTGTTTGTCAGTCTAGTCCATCACAATGTGTATGCTCTGTTTTTTGTTTTTTTGATCTCAGAAGCTATGTTCTCTTTCATAACTGCACGTTCTTCGATAAAAAAACAATAGTTATTTAATTTAGATTAGAATAATATGATTTTAATATACTAATAAAAATAATTGTTAATATAATTAATTAATTAATCTGTCCCCCTTGGAAGTTTGCTGAGTCTCTTTAGTGGGCCCTGAGGTTAAGAACCACTGCTCTAGTCTGAGACAGGCACTGTTACGGTGTTACAAAATTCACCTGCATGAATCAGTGAGATTCAGCTTTCAGAGACACATTTCAACACTCTATGGACTGTTGTTGAAGTGGAGGCCATATTCAATTGGATGCAAATGAAAACAGGGCTGTGAGGGACAAACGTCTGTTTGTCATGTCATACTGTTGTGTAACCCACAGTCCATTTTCATTTGTTAAATTAAATATGGTATTGTTTACCCTATAGGGTGCAAAGTTCACTGTCTGCTCTTCATTCCAGTGAAATCATGAACACATGCAACTCTGTTTCCTTTGAATTTACGGACAAACAGTTGGTCTCAGGCTTCAAAAGGCTCAGATCATAGAATTACCCCTTTTATTCAATTTGATTCATTCCTAATAAATTATATTTTTGACTTATATTTTTAAGTATCAAAAGTATAAATTATATTTTAAAAAATATTTTCAAATGTAATACATAGCTCAGGGCTCTTGGCAATAATTTGAATTTGCTATTAGTTTATAAATCTATAAAACAGAAATATTTGACTTGTGAATATGTGAAATATACTAAAAATGCTGAATTTCTGGCATAGTGCTGTTTACGCACTCATGCCACTCTCTTTTTCAATACAACACAACCATGTTTTCTTCTACAAGCACATGTCTCAGCCAATCAGAGCACAGAAACCAAAATTAAGTGCAGTTCTAAAATAGCAAACAGACTTTTGCATCAAAACACAACAGAAATGCAAACACAAACTCAAATCTGCAGTAATGAAGTAATACACTAACAAATGAGGGTGTGTTTTACCTGTGGGTGATATTTGTGATAATACTAGGTCTCGCTAAGAATTTTTCTTAGATTTGATAGACAAACAAGCTCAGATGTTTCTTCAAAGGAAAGGAAGCTACTTAAAGGAATAGTTCACCCAAAAATGAAAATTCCATCATCATTTATTCACCCTCTTGTCACTCTAAACCTGACATTCATCCTGTGGAGCACAGATACTATGAAGAATGTTTGTCCAAACAACATTTGTCCATGACTTTCATTGCATGGAAAAGAAAACACCAAGATTTGCAGGTTTAGAGAAATTATTTCATTTTTGTGTGAACTATCCATTTAAAGGGATAGTTCACCCAAAAATGAAAATTACCCCATGATTTACTCATCCTCAAGCCATCCTAGATGTATATGACTTTCTTCTTTCAGACGAATGCAATCAGAGTTATTAAAACAAGTCCTGGCTCTTCCAAGCTTTATAATGATAGTGAATCGTGGTCGAGATTTTGCCCAAAAAAGTGCATCCATCCATCATAAAAAGTGCTCCACATGGCTCCAGGGGGTTACTAAAGGCCTTCTGAGTGGAATTGATGCGTTTGTGTAAAAAATAATATCCATATTTAAACCTTTAAAAACCTTAATCTCTAGTTTCCGCTAAATGTCGTATGTGCGTTCCCTTTAAAGGTGTGAAATTTTACATTAATTTTTCAATTGTCAATAACGTAGATATGTATCAATCACTGCTCAATAAATGCACCTTAAAGGCCTGTTCACACCAAAAAAAGATAAATGTAATGATAACTATATTATCCTACAACTATCCACACCAATGCACAATAACACTTTTTATTGTACTGCAGATTTGTCATCTGCCTTACTCTTTAAAGCAGGATAGATTCTGATTAGATGTCGATGTTTTTATCGTTCATCAACTGGGGGAAAAAAAAACACTTAGACAGTGATTCCAAATCTTTCCTATTTGTTGTTATCATTATAGTTGTGGTGTGGACGCTGGCTGCTATTCTTTTTAAATTCAGAACAATTTTATATATGTTTATCATTATAGCTATCCTTGGTGTGGACGAGCCTTAAAAGGATAGTTCACAAAAAAATTAAAATTGTCATCATTTATTCACCCACAAGTTGTTCCAAACCTGCAAGACTTTTACCTCAATAAACTCCTAATTTGTTGCTTATTAATAGTTAGTAAGGTAGTTGTTAAGTTTAGGTATTGGGTAGGATTAGGGATGTAGAATATGGTCATGCAGAATATGTGCTTTTTAAGTACTAATAAACAGCCAATATGTTAATAATAGGTATGCTAATAAGCAACTAGTGAGAATTGGTCCCTATGCTGTAGTGTTACCAGATATTTTGAAGAATGTTGGCAAGCAAACAGCTGACGGTAGCCATTGACTTCCATATTATTATTTTTCCATACTATGGAGTGGCTACCGTCAACCGCACCTTCTTTTGTGTTCCACAAAAGAAAGAAACTCATACAGGTCTGGAACAACTTGAGGGTGAATAAATGATGCCAATTTTCATTTTTGGGTGAACTATCTCTTTAAGTCTATTTTTCTCCCACAGTGCTGTTTTTAGTTTAAATTAAACTAATATTTTTCCGTTTCAATTATGTTAAAGCATAGTCCTAAATAATATCCAGAAACACTTTTTGTATCCATTTTATTTGGAGTCCCACAGCAACCTTACACTCTTACCTCAATCGCAATAAACGCCAATCTTGCGAGTGTTTCAGAAAACAAGGTTCATCTAGACTCGACCGTGGGTGAGCGGTGGAGGGGTGGAGGTGATGACGGAGAAGAAGAGTGGAGGGGGGGATTCAGAAAGGGACAGTTTGTCTTCCACCTGACATGTGCAGTGTGCACAGACAGCACTCCTGGACCCCCCTTCCTCCTATCTCCATCATTCCCTCCCACCTGCTCTTTCAATCTCTCTTCCCTCACAACCTCCCCCATAAAAATAGGGCAACTGTTGCATAAGCATTGGAGGAGTGGGGGAGATGGATGCGAAGAGCAGGAGAGAGAATGTGGGGGTTGAGAGAAAGAATTGCTGGAGACTGATGGATACGCAGAGAGGAGGTAGAGAAAGAGTGCAATCTCTCCCTCTCTGATCCAGCGCTGTGCCTCTCTGTCTGGCATGTGGCCTGCTGAAAGTAGGCTATGTTTGACGCGCTTGAGGTTTACGCTGTCTGAGTCACACTACGCTGCTGAATACTAAACCCACTGATTGCATTTCAGTAATGCTTGAGCCTGCCGGATTGCACAGTCTTGCATGGAACAAAATGGCAATTCATGTTCTTGCACACAATGGAGTGCCAGTGATAGCTGGATTAAGACAGACAATTGGCAATGGTGAATTTAAATTACGCTGTGACGTTCTCAGCAGATTCGACTTTAGAAACTCGGCCCTGTTCAGGCACTTATCAGTGTTTATTTCCTAGAACACATTCCTACTGTCTGATTTTGATCGGAATGCGGAAAACGAGTTTAAAAATGTTCCATCGTGCCGCCGGTTATCAAAGACAGCACGCAGTTTCCTTTTCCTTCGCAGTTTCCTCGACCGCTCAGAGACCGTTATCCTGACAGGAAGTTGTGAATGTAATGGAGAATTGTAGTTGGTCACATAACTGCCCGTCACCGGTCTGCGGTCTAATATTGGGCAATGTAGTCATCGAAAATGCTTGACTATGTAGGTCAGGGTCACCCAGAGCACGCTCTTACCTTTGGGATGTTTATGAAGAACCATAGATTGATATAGAATCTATGGTTCTTAAAAGAACCATTTTTTTTTTCTTAGTGAGAAGAGCATTTTAATAATCTAAACAACCTTTTCCCACTGAAGAACCTTTTGTGAAAGGTTCGTCATGGATGTTAAAATTTCTTCATGGAACCACAGATGCCAATATTTCAAATATTAGATCCTGAATTTGTTCCTCCGTTTTATAGAACAGTCTTACGTTTTTGCCTTCAGCCACATGAGATTTGTTAAAGCGGCAAGTTGAAATCCAGTTTGTCTAAACAAGTTATCAGGAAAACAAACGCAGATGCAGGGGAGCCAATCACAAGGCTCTGTTTCCTACAAAAATGTAAATTCCACAGCTTCTCTCTCACATTCTTTCAGCGTAGACAGACGTACACGCGTGGCGAACCCGGACGATGAGAGCGCAGGGGAGGTAGAGCAATGACCTCATGCTGTCTGCCCCTCCAGATGTTTCCAGACGCGACTGAGAGTTTCCCCATTTATGAGAAAGAAGAAAAAGGGAGAGTAGAAGAGACTCGTTTCTTGATGAACAAAGCTAATATGAATTACAGATATCCAAAAGAATCAAACCTTAAATCACACTACAAGGAAGACGGGAATGTTGAATGTATGTTGAAATTTGTATAGCTTGTTGGCAATTGCTGTAGTTTTGAGGTGGTTTAAAGTGGTTAGTTTAAGATGGTCTCCCCAAGCTGGTGTTTAGCTTGTTTAGATCATCTGAAACTCGCCCAAAACCCATCTAAAACAGTGGCTCTCAACATGGGGGTCAGGGCCCACTAGGCAGCCTCAGCAAACTTTGAAGAGGGCCACAAGACGACTGCTGTTTTTGTTGTCTTTAAAGGAATAGTTCACCCAAAAGTTCAAATTTTGTCATTATTTACTCACCGTCATGTCGTTTCAAACCTGTATAAGTTTCTTTCTTATGCTGAACACGAAAGAAGATATTTTGAAGAATTTTGAAGAACCAAACCATTGTTGGTCCCCATTGACTTCCATAGTAGGGAAAGAAATACTATGGAAGTCAATGGGAACCAACAACTATTTGATTATCTGCATTCTTCAAAATATCTTTTTTTATGTTCAGCATAAAAAAGAAACTCACACAGGTTTGGAATGACATGAGCGTGAGTAAATGATGGCAAAATTTGAATTTATGGGTGAACTATCCCTTTAACATCTACCTGCCAAGGAATTACAGATGAAAATTAGCCTGTCTGGCTAAATCTGACATATTAGTTATGTATTATTAATGTGTATTGTCCTTCATTAATTAAATAAGACAAAATAAAACTCAAGATCTAATTGTAATTCACACCCTCAACAACTGTTTTTTTTTTTTTTCTTTGAAGAACCAGGATTACCAAGGCCTAGAAAAACCTATATCAGGTAGGTTAATTCTAGATGGCATAATTAAAACACCATAGTATTTTTTTAAAATATACATTTTTCTAGTTATGCCAAGTTCTAAAATATTTTATTGAGTAGAAACTGTGAGTAAAACATATTTTTAAGAAACCTTATCCTGTAAATTACAAACATCTGGAAAATTCATGTAAATTCATTGGTTAAAAAAAGAAAGGCTGAGAACCACTGACCACCTAAGACCAAATAAAACCTTTTTTTTCAGTATATTCACAAAAGAGATGTATATAAGACTATTTCCTTACTCATTAGCATAGCATTAGCATTGTATTGTTTTTTTAGCCAACTAAAATGTCCGCCGGGTAGCCAAAGTCTGTGTAAACAAACCCCATGTTAATGGAGGTTACAGCAGCAGACAGTCACTTTCAGTTCAACTGCAGATGTTCCGGTTCTTTGCAACTCCGTGCGTCTGTGCAAACATGGCAGTCTAAGCCCAAAGAGTAAGAAAACTCTTTCGAAGGTCATGCAGCGAAGGTCCAGGACAATAAAACAGAAGGAATATGAGCCAAATTCACATTGATTGTGCAGTTTTCTTTGAGAACGTGCAGAGTTTTATGATACTGCTAATTTTGATTTGTGGTGCTGGGAAGTTAGAGAAAGAGGTTATGCAACGGCAAGAGGGTGCCAAGAGGGGTGTCAACAACACAGAGCTATTGTGGGATGGGCCTAGCTGTTGCCTGGTTACAAATATTTTGGGCAGGGAACCAGGCAAACATGTCCCGCCTCCCCAGGAAACAAGACACTCTCGTGATTGCTGCAGGGGTTCAAGCTGTACAAAGACCAGAGAGACGAAAACAGAGAGTGTCGGGTAAACAAAACATACAGCGCTCCCCTGCATTATGGAACTTTTTTTGGAGCAGGATGCCAAGGGTTAATCAAAAAAAAACAAACCAAAGCAAACAATACGGCTCTGAAGTAGTGCCAAAACAGGAAAATGGTTTAAAGCTTTATTTTTGCATAAAGCCAAATGAATGCATGAGAACAACCAAAAGCGAAGTTGGGCAGTTTGAACTGAAATGCAAATAAACATATTTTCCTATTCATTGTTCTGCCAGTACCCCACAAACTGCAGCAACTGCAGTCACCTAAGAAACAAAACATGATAATGATCTCAGTAAACTCTCCATGCAAGTTAGTTAATGATTACTGGGCATATCAGCATGCCAAATGACCAGCCTATATGTTGTCTCGTAGGTTAACATACTTAAGAATACATGGTAACACTTTATTTTAAGGTCTAATTCTTACTATTAACTAGTTGCTTATTAGCATGCATATTACTAGCATATTTGCTGTTTATTACTTATTAGGTACATATTAATGCCTTATTCTGTATGACCATGTTCTAGATGCCTTAATCCTACCACATACCTAAACTTAACAACTACCTTACTAACTATTAATAAGCAGCAAATTAGGAGTTTATTGAGGGAAAACTCTTAGTTAACAGTGAATATGTGTTCCCTATTCTAAAGTGTTACCGAATTCATTTTATTTCTACATGTGTATACAAAAGCTAATATGTTTAAAAAGAGCATATGTGTGCATACTATTTCAAATTTAAAAGTATTAAAAAATTGTTAAAAAATAAATAAATAAAACATATAGGCTAAAGTATTTTTTCAGCAAAGCAATTTACACATTAATAGAAAAACTAAACCTTGGGCTGCCTCATAACTTCGGCCTGTATGCTCTCCTGCTTAAGATGATCTTGGAAACGCCGTTATTTCAGATTTATTTATTTTTTTTACACTTCCATTTCTCTATCATCATAGTCTTTTACTAGAGCTTTATTGACTTGCAGTGTCAATCAATTACAAGTCTGCGAGTCATTTTTTGTACTTCATAGCACAGTTTCTCACCACAGCTTTGGAACAGGTAGGCTGTCAATGGAATAGTTTTTATTAATATTCAGTTTTTCAGTTCACTTATAGCACAAACTGCATCTCTTAAATCAGTAATTTCGAATCCCGGTCCTGGTGCCCGCAGCACTGGTATGTACTTATGTGACATCCTCAATTCGGTTTCCAACAAGATGATGATCTGAAACAGTTGTGTTAAATAAGGAAGGCATTCAAAATGAGAAGTGCTGTGGTTTCCACCAGAATTGAAAACCACTGTCCTAAATGTACTGAGTTTTACTAGTCAAGTATTTTATTGTAGCATACAGCATAAACTGTAAAGTGATGGGGACAGCAGAAATTCTACTCTAAACATTATACACAATATACAAGTTACATTACAATCTCTTTACTTGATATTTATAATAATTACCAGCATATGATCATTACTTTTATAACATTTGCATAGTCGGTACACTAATGTTTCATGACACGTTTTTAAAAATCTATTATTGGGTGCCACATTTTTAAAAAAGCTGTCAAGAACCTGATGTTCTGTTTCGTACCATAACCTGCTTCAAGCTTTAATAGCACCAATTGTAGGGAAACTCTGTATTATTAAGAAATTTTCATACAGGGCCAAAGGGCATGATTAATTGTTTTTTGTTTTCTTTAATTTCCTAATTAATTGCAATAAACTGACATCACTATTTTATGTTGACTGTAGATACCCAGAAGCAATTAGTTATCCTGGAGATAATTTTGAAAAAAATTTACTTGTAAGATAGCAACCAAATCTTCTCTGTATTTAAAAAATAAATAAAAAAAGAAACTGAACAGCATATAGAAGTCTTTGAAAAAAAAGCTCATAGACTGCTTGATTATGTATATCAGTGCATTAAACTTGATTTTATAATTTGTATAATCTGCTGAGTTACAAACTCAAGTAAAAAGGTATCGTTGCCACATATTAAAGTACATACTAGCTAATTAAGAAGAAATTAATTATGCATTACATATGCCAAAATATCAAAAATATAACTTTCCACATTCAGTCAATGCATTAAATTATATCAGTTATACATTATACCTGAATTTCCTGTTATGTAAGCATGTTTGAATTATTTCAAAACTCAAGTCAGTACATCCAGTTAATTCAGCATGAAAATAAAACAAATTCTTTAGTCTTATAGTTTTATAACTCTTAAACTTGGTTTGATATGAGTGGGTTGTTGTTTTATACAGCATCAACTACTTTAAAGCAAAGACCCTGAATAAAAGAACACATGGTAAAGTTTATCTAGCCACAGCCTTTGGTCTTTATGCAAACCCAAAATTACTTAACAGAAAGAGTCAAACTAGTTGGCGTAAGTTGTGTAAAAGATAAAGAAAGTACGACTTTCGATTGTGAACCTATTTTATTGTACTTTCTTTTTTTAGCAGCCTGTCTTAGCTAGCAAGACTCCACGAGACTACAACAGACGAACAGATTATACACATTTCGAGCAGTCTTTCTCTTTAATCGAGCATGCGAACGTGATTTTAATACAGTGCAGAGCTATAATTTACTTTTTTAGCAACATGACAGCAATTCGTTTGCAACGTTGCACGGTCGTGTAAGTAGACGGGACGATTTGCACGCTGGCTAACTTACATGGCTAATGGGACTTACTGCAACTAATGTGAGTCTTTGTGTGGTCTGAATATTAAAAACCGACATACTCGTCTCTAAATATCTAGTTAAAGCCAAAAGAATGTAAACATGCAAGCGCGCACTTTCCCTCGTCTGTGAAACCTCACAGGCAACATTAAACCACTGTGCCGTCCCTTTAAGGGTTACCACGGAAACCGGTTGCTACGCAGCAAAAACAAAAAAAGTACCAATCGTCTTGACGTCCTTGCGTCAGACGTGCGGGAACGGCGTTTCCACGACGACGAGACGTTGTATACACACGCAGGGTTGGTTGTAAACGTCGCGGGATTGTTTGCTTTAAGAATCCGTTTAGTTTATTTTGCATTAAACCACAAAACGCGAGACGGTTAAAAGAAGTTTGTTTATTGCTTACGTTGCTTGACTAGAGTGGAAATGTTATGGTGTAGACCAACGGAACTTAAAGAGACAGTTCACCCAAAATAAAAAGTCACGCTAATATTGTTCCAAACATCTACGGATTTCTTTTTATTGTTAAACAAACAAAGACAGAGTGTTAGTCAGCCTTAGTCACCATTCACTTTCTCCACAATGAAAGTGAATGGTGACTGTCATTCTGTCTAACATTACATTCTGAGGTCTGTGGAAGAAAAAAAGTAAAACATGAGGGTGAGTAATTAATGACTTTTCAACTCAGTCTCAGTTTTTCTTGGCTAAATTAAATAATAAACTAATATATGAAATATGCATTTACCCAGAGCCTGTTTGATGCCCCTCAAACACCTGCCACACTGATTTAAAGCTAACTATAGATACTTCTCCCTATCTAGTTTATCTTTAAGCACCCCACATGTCGTTTCTCTGACGCACCCACCGGTTTTTAATGTTCTGGCGAGTATTGGTAAAATGTTTGCCGCACATTGATGTACTCCGCATTAGTCATTCCTGTTCAGTCGTTATAATGTCTGCCACTGGACACTGCGTTCTCCGCCGCTGACGCTCAAGTGCTGCTGACTAATTGTTGTTATCCTCATCCTTCCCCACCGTCGAGGTGTACCAACACCGGCGTACCAACGTTTTATCTGGCCATATTTTACTTCCCTGGTTTATTTGAGTTTTATCTTAATAACCAGCAGCCACACTCATTCCTTGCACACGGCGCAATGAATCACCTTTGTTCTTACATGAAATGAAATGTGACAGTTTGTGACACTCACTATGACTTCCGTCACTGCAGCCCGACTTGGAACTTGTACATGGCTTCTTGTAAATGGAGAGGGTATCAGGCATAATAATGAGCGCTTTGTTTTGCTGAACAATAACGCGAGTGCGAAACTGACACATCCCGTTGATCACCGTACATTGTATTTCAAACATTTTAAGCGTTTGGTTTAGTAGCTATTCATTCTGAGAAAGAGATTGTCTTAAAACTGGCATTTAATAAATACCTTTTCTTTGAATATAACAACGCTGAACCGATTTAGGCGCATGTGGTGAGAAGATTCTATAGCATAAATACTAATAACAAAGAATTAAATGCAGTGTTCCCAAACTTACCCACAATAGACAACGGGTTGTGTAAATCTCTGCTACGACCGGTTCTCAAGACTGTTAGAGACGAAGGAAGCTCCAGTGTGTCGGGGATTCCGTGGGGCGTGTCGGTGAGAAAGTTTACAGTGGAGTCAAAACAGCTGAAAGCGGGATTCCCTCCTTAACCGCTATCTCAGCTAAATAGTCTTTTTTTAAATTAGCTTTACGTCTTCTCACGTGTTTTCTCTTGCTGTGTGTTTTGTATTTATATACATTTCTACACTATAGACCCACTAAAATTAAAAACTTAAGTGTTGTTGCCTTCCAGTTGTAAGTAGCCTAAAAGTTATCCCAAAGTTAAAACATGCAGTGCTGGTTCATTCCACTTTATCGAAAAATAAAATCAAATGTATAGAAATGGCAAATTATTCTGACAAGTTAAATGGATTATGATATTACATTATGATATGACATGATTTTCGTGCAGTCTAGTTTTTCACAGCCCTCAATAGAGACAAGTCAGTACCATGTTTCTTTATTTGAACAAGATTATTTGTTTATTGCCATTATTCTGTGTTCAAATCTGGTGTTTTAATCTCTCGTCTTCTATATTTTAATAAAAAGAGAACATTTTTAGAAAAAGGGGTTTGTTTGAACATGATAGTGGCATAAAAATTACATTAAGCTACTTTTAAGCATAACGCACTTTTTGAGGTAAAAATATTTGCAAATCGTGTGGTTTTTAAATATTGTCCGTGAAAACCATGTAGCAATTAAAAATATCTTGTGGAAGTAATAGTAAACGTAGCTATTCTTGACCGCGATCGAGCTGTCTCTTTCTGTGGGTGAGGGAATCCCTTACACGTCATATTGCTTAGATACCAAAAACAAAAACAGTGCTTTTGGACCATATATGGGCACCTACGTCAGCGGAACACCAGTAAGAGGAGGAGCCAGGACTCCCTACTTTACAATGCGTTCTCAGGCTTCATTCACAAGACGAAGCGCTGCTGCCGAAACACCGAACACCTTCTACTCCCGTTTGTAATAAACACATTCCGGATTATTTGATGGATTTATAAATGCACATTTCACGGATTGTACTACGGCCTGGGAAGTGTTATTCAAGGAGAGATTGGAATTTAGAAGTTTCCTCCAGCAGGGAACTGGATTGATGTCTTAATGCAACTGTTTTGGAAAGAGACTAAGGGCATCTTGAAGACTCCAAGTAAAACTTGTTACGGTAGGTGACTTTAATATAACGTCAAATTTAAAATATAATGCATACGCTTTTCGTTTTTTATAATGCATTACGGTTGCAATCGCAAGCGAGCAGTTGATGTCCTGAAGAAAATACGCTTCAGTGTGACTTCTGTTGGGTGACAGGTGACATCCCGTTTTCGCCGGGCACAGTAGGTGTTTCGGCTTCTCTCGGCTCCACTGGGGAGATGTTTCAGGGGTTCCCCGGAGACCCCGACACCGGCTCCCTTGGAAGCTCATCTCCTTCTCTTGAATCTCAGTACCTGTCGTCCGTGGAATCCTTCGGGAGTCCGCCCACCACCAGCGCACCGCAAGTAAGTCACAGTATTTATTCGCATTTAAACATCGCGTTTGTCCGTACAAACTGTTTTGCTAAGCAGCGCGGCAGCTGCGAGATTTGCTTTTTTTCTGTTAGAGAAGCGCAGCGACGTTGCTAAGGGAATGCATTTGAGTGTGTTTAGATGTGTAAAGTCGGAATAGAATTCAATAGAATACTGACAAGTCAGCATGCGCGCGGAATCAGGCCGGTAGCAAAACAGATGACAAAGCTCCGCAAAGATTGGAACTCTCCAACGTTCGCACACGAAGCTCCGCCCTGCGCTCAGTGCTGCTGCTCTCGCTTCGGCGTGACGTCAATGCGTTCTATTTTGGAGTGTTACGTTGCGTTGCTAAGGGGAACACCGGGGGTGTGACGGGGGCGGAGGAACAGGGACGGGAGGGGCTATTAGAGGCCGCTCATTGGCTACGGCGTACTGCGTGCGCCTTTGCCTAACACGCTTTTATATGAATATTAATGAAACATGGAACTCACACTGGCATCACTGGGCTTTCTTTTTCTTAAAAAAAAAGAGACCGTACCAATTTAGATTTTCCTCCTAAATATGTTTTAATAGCTGTGTACAGATATATTGGTAAAACGTAAAATATCCACGACGTTTATGTTCTTGTATTTGGAGACTCATTTGTAATTTGTTGGAATTTTAAAACAACTTTAAAACTAATAATTAAGGATTCACGTCTTTTTCATATTTTTGTTGCTTTTCATTATCCTTACTCTTTTTTTTCTGTTTACATGATCTTTAGTTTGTAATCTTTACATGGAGGAAAATACAGCTTTACAGCAAGTGGTATTTTACTATCATTGTTATATTATTATAGTCTTTGTTAATATTTTGAAATAGATTTTATTTTTAGATTTTCGGTTTTCGGTTTAATTTTATTTATAGTTTTAGTAGGCTAAATGTGTTGTGTGTTTAGTTTATTTAATTTTAGTTTTTTTTCAGTGAAGCCAAAAAATGAAAATTCTGTCAGCATTTAGTGTCCCTCATGCTGTTCCAAACCTGTGAGTTTTTTTCTTCTACTGAATATAAAAGAAGATATTTTGAAGAATGCGGGTAACCAAACAGTTTCTGGTCCCCACTGACTTCCATAGATTGGAAACAAAATACCGTGAAAGTCGATGGCTACCATCAACTGTTTGAATACCCACATTCTTCAAAATATCTTCTTTCATGTTCAACAAAAAAGAAAAAAGAAACTCCTACAGGTTTGGAACAACTTTAGGGTGAGAAAATGATGATATGATGATAGAATGATGATAGAATTATCATTTTTGGGTAAACTATCCCTTTAGACCAAACGAAAATGAGAAATGTTGCCTCTATTTCATTTTTTTCAGTCAATGTTAATTTTGCTTCAAGTAACTAAACAGATTTTTATGGTTTTAGTTAACGATAATAACCTTGTTTACAGCAAGCTGGTGGGGCCCATAGTTATATACTGTTTATGTGTTTGGTTTCCAGGAGTGTGTATCAGCCACTGGCGGGGTAGGGGTGGGTGGAGGGTCAACTGGCACCGGGGCAGGGGTGGACATGCCCAGCTCATTTGTGCCCACAGTGACGGCCATCACCACCAGCCAGGATCTGCAGTGGATGGTGCAGCCCACTCTCATCTCCTCCGTGGCACCAGGACAAAGCAGCACAGGCTCCAGCACCATGACGCAGCCTGTTGCTTTGGATCCTTATGACCTGCCAGGCCCAAGCTTTTCATCTGGTGGAGGCTTCACCCCACCAAGCTCTGATACTCCTGGCCCAGTGAGACAGTCTCGGAGCCGTCGCCGCGCACGGGATGAAACGGTGAGTAAGGAGCATGACGGCATGGTTAGTCATTTGACATTTTGATAAAAAAAAAAAAAATGAAACATTGAATTTGTTCTATTCACAGCTGACCCCAGAGGAGGAGGAGAAAAGACGTGTTAGACGAGAGAGAAATAAACTGGCTGCCGCTAAGTGTAGGAACCGACGGCGTGAGCTCACAGACAGGTTACAGTCGGTGAGCGATGCTGTACTCACATATAATTACACTTGTTGCATTACAATATTTCATCCATAATAACAGATGAATGCAAAGGCATCATAATTACTGGATTCATAACAATCATTTTTACAATGATAGCTTTTTAAATGATTCCAACACACACATATGCATTATGCAGCATTGTAATTAGAACAATGAGTGCATAAACCCACCTTTAATTATACTGTGGGAACTGAGTTGGCAATTAAGAAAACGGCATTTTCTCCAAGTTTATTTTGTTGTCGCTCTCTGAAGCTATAGCAACGTAGCTCTGTGTCTGAACTACTATGATAAAAGGAAACCCTTGTTTTTGTCCTCATTTCATGTGATAATATAATTTCTGTCCCTTTGTGTCCTCCTCTTGTCTCTCCATCCTAAGGAGACAGACATGTTGGAGGAGGAGAAGGCCGAGCTAGAGGCCGAAATATCCGAGCTGCAGAAGGAGAAGGAGCGCCTGGAGTTCGTCCTAGTCGCCCACCAACCCGGCTGCAAAATTCCCTATCAGGACCAGCCCCCCGCGCCGCTGCCGCAGACGTCCACACAGACGCCTTCTGTCTCCGTGGTGGGTTTGACTGTGAAGGAGGACACTTTCTACCTGCCGCCCGCCTACTCGTCCCACCACCACCACCACGTCCCGGTTTCACAGCCCACGCAGACACAGCCGGCCCCAGCACAACAGCAGCAAGGGATGATGCAGGAGGTAGCCTTTTCTAGTTCTTTCTATGGGCAGGGCCAGCCGGCGCCGGACGGCCCGTGCCTTGTTGCCGACGGTGGCGGTAACCCTGACGCCGGCAGCTACATCCCCTCATACACATCTTCATTTGTGTTCACCTACCCAGAGGGAGCCTGTGGGGCCAGCGCTAACCAGCGAACCAGCAGCAGCGATCAGTCCTCTGATTCCCTGAACTCACCCTCGCTTCTTGCACTTTGAGAGCTCTGCGTCTCTCTGCCTCTGCTTGCTTGTCGACAGCAGCACACGCACATGTACAAATTCAAACACCTCTCAGACGTTGTACTGATCTTTTACATTAAAGCCTTTCGATTTGAAACCTTTTGAGGCCCAGATGCGTTAGCGTCTGAGTGACTTCATCAAATGATGTAAGTGTATATTAATTCACAATGAATTCAGGCTTAATATCAAGATGAGTCAGTAGCCCATGCACACACTCACACACACGCACACACACTTAAATTGTCATAGACATTCAAATCCGTTTGACATAACAATGAAAGCACATCAGCGCACTCCCCCTTGCTTTTATCTTTTCTCGCTCTGGCTTACATTGGTGTACCATCTCCCTCCTTCTCTCTCTATCCACGCCAGGTGCCTGCTGTGTATTTGTCTAAGCAAAAAAAAAAAATGAGGGGGGCACAGAACTGCTTTGTGGGTTTTGTTTCATTTTGTTTTGCGTTTCGGGCTACCTTGCTACCCTTTCTTTCTCCATCCAGTTCATCCACACCTCTTCCTGTGACAAAAGGACATGACCACACACTCTCTAGCTACAGTACCTAGCTCTCTCTTTTGTTTCTCCCTCCGTTGTCCATCTCCACATCTGTTTCTCCTCTCTCCTGTCTCTATGTACCTCTGGTTCTCTCTGAAGTCTTCAGCCCTTGAGAGCCCGTTGGACCCTGAAAGCCCATGGAACCTTGAGTGAGTGCCAGCCCACACCCCAACACCACAAATTCCCTTCGCACGGACCGGCCCACAGTGGAACCTCAGACATTTCAAAAAATCTAAACGAACCAGCCACAGATCGCGCGCAGATCAAATGCCATCTCAGACGCCACCACACTGGCTAAAGGAACGGGACTCTTTATTTCTCCTCAGCACTGAGGATTTCTTTTCGGATGACAAGGCCAGCGGAGGAGCTTTGGAGAGCCCTATGAAATGTGGAGGTATGAGATGGTGAGAGTATTCGCATGACCATGCTCTACCTGTCATCTCCGCTGTTCCTCTGAGAGCTTTCGCACAGTGTTCGCCCTTTCCCCTTTCTTAGAGGAGTTTGTTTGTTTCATTCTGTGTTTCAATGATAGTATTATCTCTGATCTCAAAAGTGGCTTATCTGATGATAACTTACAAGAGTGGCTCGACACTCTGTGTTTGAAGAGCATTATAACGAGCAACCAAAAAAAGAAAAAAAAAAAAAAAAAGGACAACCTCTTGGTTTTGGATGAGTGGCCTCTGTGCTTCTGAAAGTCCTTGACATAGTCCTTGAGTTGGGGATGTGGTTTAGCACAGCTCTAGGCTTTGATTGTGAATGGAAGCCACAGAGTACTACATCTCCAGTTGATTTCTTTCTTTAAGGGGGTTGTTGTTGTTGTTGTTAAAATGGAAAAAAGCACAAATGCCGGCTGCGGACGGAAGGAACACAAAACAGTGGCCAACCTAAAGGACGGGATGTGCTTTTGAATATGAACCGTTTACTTTCCTGTGAATGTTTTTGATGTTTTGAGTTACTGATTTTTTTCATGATGCTTTTTCTCTTTTGCTCTTGATTGTGCCGTTGCTGCCAAATGGAAGAATTTTGTGGGGCTGTTAGCTGCTCCTTCTATTTGTTACTGTTGTCTTACTGCAGTTATCACGAATATTGTTATTATGGTTATTATTATTATTATTATTATTATTATTTCATAGTTATCTCATGTTGGCAACTAAAAAGGCATGTTGTGCACTATGAACCTTTTTTATGTCTAAAACTATATATATATATAAAATATATAAAAATATGTATGCATATATATATATATATACATATTCAGTGTGTATATATATACAATGATTGTAATGTATGAATGTTCAGAAAATGTTATTTTTGTCAATGAAGACAGGAGGGAGAGCTTGATGCACTTGGTTTTGGTTTAAACATAGATATTTTTCTAAAAGAACAAAAGTATATTATAATAAACAATAACACCCCGCCTTTCCCTTAATATGAAAAGCATTGTCACTGCCTTTCATTCGAAACGTGTAATATGTATGATGACTGTATTGAAACTGTGGTGCATATAGTGTTATATATGTATCACAGATTTGTGCTTGATTTGTCAATGAGGTTGGTTCCACAGCCCTTGTTCATCAACCCCTGTGGACAAAACACACTGGACGCAAAATATCTATAAATGCATAAATAAATCAATCAAAAAGATGATATGAATTGAGTGTCTCAATGTATTCTAGATGAGCATCTGATGTTCAGCTTTCAGTTTCTCAAGCAGTGGTGTTGCATTGATTTATCATGTCCAGTGTGTGCTGTCTGCCCCTTGGCTTCTTTGTGCGTGCGATATTCAGGGCTTGATGGACAACTTTCAACCAGCCCTTATTAATTCACATTACGGACATGATCAGAACATTATGTGTGTCGACATCATACACAGATGGGAAGTATTGTACAATCAGATGAGGTCCATTGTTCCTATTAACTTTGGCTTCATCGTGTGGAGTATTTTATGGGGTGGAAATGATAATATTTGTACAGTTGTTTAAATCGAAATGCCTTTTCATGCTACATTTATATACACAGGTGCACCATTGTCTTGCTGGCTGAATTCAGACCCAGAGCATCAAATTTAAGCTGAAATGGACACAACTGCGTGAGCTCTTTCCAGCAGAGCCGTTTGATGAAATTACGTTCTCATTTGGCAAAGAAAACTGAATTAAGGCATCTCGAACAGTGACGTAATGAAGCCAGAGCTGTGATTTCACAAAGTGGGACATTATGTAATATTAGAAAGCACATTATCAAGCAGCTCCATGCTCCATTACGTTGATACCAATTCAACTTTTCTTCAAAAGACGTTATTGTGTGTCACAACAGTTTTATGTTGTTTTGATTTTTCAACTGTTGGTGCTTTTGTTACTTCTACGCCAAAACATTTTGTTACTGTATCTGACTCTGATATGATAGCATAAGGAGATGTTGGTTAAATGATACAGTATCAGTGACTCTGTGGTCTTCCACTTTGCAAAAACTCCTTGTTTAGATTGAGCTGCGCAGTCGTGTTCTGGCTATGATCGTCCTAGGTATTTTCAAATTCACAGTGCTTTGGATTGACACAGTGGAATGCAATATATCAGATACTCTAGGAGAACCATGTAGCAAATCAACTGAATTGTATGATAAAAGTCGTTCCTTATGCTACAGTGTCACAGTGAAGAATGGAGACAATTTGTTTTGTCTATCCAGTTTACCTTACATATGATTTACTCTGCTGAGACCTCAATGACGGGATGGTTATACATTATGAGGATGTAAAATGTCAGTACCTCTCGGGTTTAGTGAGTGTCATTTGATAGGTGAACTGTTTTACTTTCTAATGAAGATTGCCTTCAGTATAAAAGAAGTGAAATATTAGTCTCATGTTACAACCACTTGTTGAAAAAATCGAAAAGTGAAAGTGGGCTGACCTGTTTCTCGTACGTGTTTTTTTGCCTTTTTTGAAGGGAAATGAAAGTTAGGTGTAATAAGAAACATCACATAACATTTCAGAAATTATATGGTGCTTTTTCAATACTGTTTGTCTTTGTATATTCTTGATTAAGAGTGCCGATGACAGAGGTGTCTGGGAGATTTGAAGTTATGGGTTTAGGACACTCGTGATTTTAGAGTGCTTTCCTTGCCATGACTGCTCCAAGTTCTCATATTGAACAGCATATTTAATACATACTGAACAACCCTTGTGAATTATATAATCCTCTCTTTTCACCCTTTCTCCATTTCATTTCACTTTATGCTATATTTCTAGCCCTTTAATGAATGGAGAAGGACATTTCATATTGTTACATAGACTGTGAAATCTTGGTGTACTGTCCTATCTTAATATCTTTGTATGACGTCCAATTTTTTCTTGTAAAGGAAATGTCTACAAAATAAACATATTCACAAAGACTTTCTATCTGTTCTTTTTCCAAACATGCTTTAGTATGTAAAAATAGGACTCAATGTACTGTGCTAACACGAAGGAATTTTCTGCATTTCACTTGTATTTTAATTTATGCATTGCATTGTGTTGTGTTTTAGGGTTGAAGGAATTGGCTGGCTCTCGCACAGGGATTATCATATTTGGGGTCTGCGGCATCTGAAATTATTCATTTATTTTAATGAATATGATATTAATGAGTTTTTACCGCCCTCTAGTGGGTAAAATAGAAATAGCATGTAATTTAAAGCATATTTTCACCCAAAAATGACAATACTATTATTGTTTGTTTACCCTGATGTTGTTAAAAAGCCGTAAGACCTTTTTTCACAGATGAAAAAGAAAAGGCAGAATGACACCATTCACTTGTACTGCATCTCTTTTCCATATTATAAAAGGTGACTGAGAAAATTCCGTTTAATAACAAACTTTCAATTGTTATGGTGCCGGTAATTAAACTTAAAAGGACCCACTGGAGCAGCAGAAGGTTGAATAAGTCATGTTTTGGAGCCAGTGATCGCTCGGCTCGCTCGGAACATTCGGCTCTCAGCCGATTTGTTCCGAAGACGGAGAGGATGTTACGTCACAAGATTTCCGCTACGCGTCGGTTTTTCTCTGGGAAGATGGCGACCGTCACAACAGGTGAGAGAAAGAAATGCGGCTTATATATGGAATATGGTCACTGTATAGGTCTGTAAAGACGCTTAAATCAACATTTAACTATCTGCGAGAGGAGAATGTCTTCTGGAGGTTAAGATTTGGTATTCACGAAGAGCTAAAGCGCAATACTGCGGCTGGTTCATTGAAAACAGGCCACGCACTACATTACTATTGTCTTGTTTTGACACAACATTGTTATTTATGTGCGGTTTATATCACGCAGAAGTGATTTAATATATCATTTTAGCGATTACAAGGAAATATTTTTATATTGTATAATTTAGTAAAAGTCATTTCAAGTGGTTTATGTAAACATGCTTGTATGCAGTCCCTTAAAATGATTGTGGCAGAAAGTATGTGTAAACCAAGAACTGTTTTATACTCCACTGAAAAACAAAACACATTTGTATAATACCAAAACTGGTTTGTAGCACTAAACTAGTCTCCCAGCTTGGTTAGGTTAGTCTGTTGGCTGATTTAAGAAGGATTTTTGCAACTCTTCAACTGTGAGGCCAGTTTGCTAACCAGCTGAACTTGACCAGTGTTTGAAATCAACTTAGACCAGCAAAAAGTTTCTGCTTTTTCCCCTCCTAGAAAGCTACTATAATAATCCTCAGAATATTATATCTTCTTGTGTGCACTAGTAACATTTCTGAAGTACTGTGAGTGCTCAGTGAATAATGGAAATAAACCTTTAGACATCTTAAGGTTTATTTTTCTTTGACTCTATCCATTCAGATAGTTTTGCTCAGCTTGTGAACAGACTTGAGCAGGAGAAGTCAGTTACTGACACAAGACTCATGGCTTTAAAAATAACACTCACGCAGCTGCTCTGGCAGACCATGTGTTCTCTGTTTGTCATGCATGTCTCATATGCTGCTGACCTCCTTTCCATGTTGGGTCTGCAACACTTTGTTTGTCTACTATAATTATTATTTTTTTGAGTCTGTTGTAATCTTTATGTGGTTGTTTTTCCTTAACCATATGAAAACACACACTGTGTCATCCAATTAATGCCAAATACATAATTTAAATTCTTGATCTATGGAGTTACAGTTGTTATTGGTGTCGCAGAGAAAATCTGAACATCAAAACTGCTATTTTTAGAAGTTGATTTTTTTTCCACATTCAGTATTTTGAGTCCATTTATTTTTAAAACCACTTGATTTTATCTGCACGTTAAATGATTTCCTCTGAGACAGTGAATAGAGAGATCTGGCAGCTGACATTTCACAACATTGTCTGCAAATGCTAATCCATTCTAACCAAATAAGATACAAAATACAGTATTGTTTCTATATCAACAGATAAAATAGTGGTCTTGACCGTAATATGTGTGATATTGCTGACAGCTTTAATTTTACAGTCACTTTGTAACAAAAATGTACACGTTTCCCTTTGAGTCAAAATGTATGGTATTTTTCAGAATGAATATAATCACTGTGTTTTCTTTTTTTAGCCACCTCAGAATGGATCCAGTTCTTCAAAGATGCTGGGATCCCTCCTGGACTGGCTGTCAACTATGCTGTGTCGTTTGTTGATAACAGGTAAAAACAAATCATTGCTTTTCACTGGCTACGTTTACATGCAATCAAAAAATAAAAAAAAATAATGGCCACAGGATTTTTATTTCTTGATAAATATAAACAGCACAGCACAAAGCTTCATGTGCTCATAGTCTCCTAACCCGAGGAAAATATTAAGTCTGCTCTTTAAAACAAAGAAAAGAAGCAGTGGTAGGAGAATAGTGCAAACAGCGGGAAACTTTGTATGTTTGTGCAGTGTGCGTGTCAAAAGATCAAATCTGATATAAACCTTATGACATAAATGTGCACATCAACCCGATTTATTTAGACACTGCATTCAGATTCATCAATCAGAATCATTTCATTTCGACTGAAACGAAAGGTGTCCATGTAAATGTAGCCACTGTAGTAAACATATCCAAATAGACATGAACTTGTTCATCTGGTTCAGCACAGGGTTGATCTCAGTCTGCTTATGTGTGCTTTACTTGCTGGATGTTTTTTTCACCGTTTCGAACAGTCAAAATCTGGCCTTCTCTGATATTTCAACAAACAACATTCTGAACAAAATGGTATTCCTGTACAGCACAGCTGTAAAAGCCTCAACTACTTTACTGTCTTCAGGATTCAGAAAAGCATGCTCATGGACCTCAGTAAGGAAATAATGATGGACTTGGGAATTACAGTCATCGGGGACATCATAGCCATTCTCAAACATGCAAAGCATGTGTATAGACAGGTGAGTGCAAATGTTATATTTTGAAGTATTTGGGTATGTAAATGCTGCCAAAAGTGAAATATGTCTTGTAGTGAAACAACAATTTGCTAAAAATTTTGTGTTTTCTGATAACAATCTACAACTGGCAGATTAATTTGCTGTTTTCAAATAAAAAACAAATTTATGTGATCATCCCTTCCTCTTTATTAGCTATATCATGAAATACGCATGATACATTTCATTAAATATATGCACTATTTTAGCTTATAATCATTATATTTTACTTAACCTGTTAGTGATGATAATAAATCTGTCATAAAAACAAGTTATGACAGTCACTGTGTGAATGATTATATTTCAACAATGAATCGGCATATAAACATGATTTTATAATTTACTTTAGAATTTAACATTTTTTTTTTTCATTATAGATTTTTACATTTTTATTATAGATAACCTTTTAACAGTTGATTATCCAGTTCACTTTTATTGTTGGAATTTCATCCAAAAATTGTATTTTTCAATAAGTTCAACATTTGTTGATCACTTAAGGTTTTCTTGTCTTTCATGCACAACCGTGCAATGTAAATGTGAAATAATGATCTTTTATCCTCGTAATGCAGGATATGTGTAAAATGACAACTGAGGCCATTTCGTCTGGACAAACTAGTGTACAGGCTGAACTGAGACGCACTGCTAACACTCGTAAGTATCTTAAGCATTAAGTTGTTTTGCATATATTAAGGCTGCACGATATATTGCATGCGATATTCATGCGCATCTCATCAGAAAAGCCGGTTCTGTTATTACAAATAAATCTCTATCACCTGTTTTCAGATGGAGCGGCATTTAATACACAGAGCTGTAGTTCATTGACAAGCTACGCAATTCGCGCTCAAAATCACAGATGCATCGCATGCGATAGTGAACGTGATATTGCGTATCTTGTCAGTGAACTATGGCTCTGTGTATTAAATGCTGCTCCATCTGAAAACAGGTGATAGAGATTTATTTGTAAACACAGAACCGGCTTTGCTGATGAGATGCGCATGACTATCACATGCGATATATATCGTGCAGCCCTAATATATATATATATATATATGTATGTGTATATATATATATGTATATGTATATATGTTTTTTTTTTGTTTGTTTTTTTTTCTTCTTTCTGTTCTTAACCGACCGTTTCCCTGCAGTTCTTCTACTGGTTGCTCATACAGGGAGTGATTTATCTTTGTTTGAGCGGGCTGAAGCTGTAGCTCTGGTAATGTTCATGTTCCCCTGACAGCTGCCACACGCATGATCGCCAATGCTCTGAGCCGGGACTCCCCACCAAGCACGCCTGCTCGGCGCCCTGACAACCGAATTTCAGTAACGGTCTCCAACGCCAGTGCCAAAACAGGTACATCTGATTATGTTAACAAGTAGTGATGTTAAGTCACGTTTTTTACTGCATGCAAAATGCAGGGCACTTACATATAAAATGTATATATGTACCATATATACTATTGTTCAAAAGTTTGAGGTCGGTAAGATTTTTAAAATAAAGTACAGTAAATACTGTAATATTGAAATATTATTACCATTTAAAATAACAGTTTTAATATATTTTAAACTGTATTTCATTCCTGTCATGGCAAAGCTGAAATTTCAGCAGCCGTTACTCCAGTCTTCAGTGTCACATGAGCATTCTAATATGCTGATTTGGTGCTTAAGAAACATTTCTTATCAGTGTTGAAAACAGATATGCTGCTTAATATTTTTGTAAAAACTGATACATGTGTTTCAAGGTCCATAGAAAGGAATCGAACGGTGTTTATTTGAAATAAAACAAATGCTACGTAGAATGTAGACATATTTACTGTCACTTTTGATAAATTTAGTGCATCCTTGCTAAGTGAAAGTATTAATTTCTAAAAAAAAACAAAAAAAAAAAAACATGTACTCACCCTGAACTTTTGAGCAATAGAATACATGTTTGGATTAACGATTTCTTTAAATGGAACAGGATGATTTAAAACTCTCTTCTTTTTTTTTCATCCTCTCACAGTGCCCACCAAGCCAGCAGAAGAAAATGGGTTGCAAGTGAAGCGCCGGCGAGTTACAAGAGAAATGGAGGGGAAATATATAATAAACATGCCAAAAGGCACAACAGCTCGCACTCGACGCATCCTGGCACAGAAGGACAAGAAAGGTGCACTGAAATAGTATATTTGTTGAGTCTTCAAACTTATATGATTTTGCAGTAATTTGAACTGTTTAAATTAGAACTGCCTAAATGATCATTTGAAATTGATACAGATGAGATTGATCTTATAATCTTCCCTTTCATTGCCACAGCTAAGGTTTTAAAGCGTACTTCAGTGTTTGATAGACTTGGGGCAGAATCTAAGGCAGACACCACCTCAGCCATTAAGGTGAGAAATTGTATTGATTTTGTCCATCAGATAAACAAGACCGCAAAACCCCAGACACTAAGAATTATTTTCTCTTTATTACACACATGATCATTTAATGACTCTGTAACACTACAGTAATGTTCAAATTATTTGCTTTAAGTATCATAACCCAGCATTAACCCAGATTAATCTATATTAATGTTAATTTCAAAATGGTTTATTCTTGTTTGGTAATAATACATGAACTCATGTTGGTTTATACAGCTAAAAATGTATTAGTATATCTAGAAATTAACATAGAACCAAGATGAATGAATGCTGTAAAAGTATTATTTGTTGTTTGTGATTCCTAATGCATTAACTGATGTTAATATATTGTAAATTGTTGCTATTTTTCACATCACTGTCTTTCTGTCTGTTTTTTCATGCAGCAGCCAACAGGTGTGTTTAGCCGACTGGGTGAAGAGAGTGGAGGAAAGACCGATGGTGTTGCAGACACCTTCGAGGACAATGACAGCGACTGTGAGGGCTCTGTGCTGCAATATGCCGGCGTCCTCAAACGACCCCCACCCACTTCTAAAAAAGAGACTGTAACTGCCAAATCTAAACCCCTCACTCTGCGTCGACTAGGAGCAAAGTACATACTCCCCTCATCTGATGGCACCCCACCAATCTCCTCCTCTACCTCCTCCTCCAGCCAGGAGGGGACACCCAAATTGGGTGTACTGCAGAGACTGGGCAAGGCCCCATCAGTCAACCCTACCTCCTCGACCCCTCTAGTCAGTCAGCCCGCAGACACCCAGGACAGTCGTGTTACGAGTAGCAGAAGCAGAGCCCAGGGCAGCTTTGCTCTGGCCAGCCCTAAGGTCAGTAGTAGCACAGGGGACACTCATGGGGCTCAGATGGACGCTGGGGCAGTCAGTGTATTCAAGAGACTGGGGGCCCGGAAAACCTAATGTCCAAAAAACTGAAAGGGCAACCCTTTTTATCCAGTTTGCCCCTTTTATAACTTAAAACCCACCTGAATTTCCATTTGAGTGAGTGGAGAATCTCTAGGACCACGCTTGATGGATTATGCTGTACCTCATGGAGTGTTATGAACTGATGATACTAGGGGAAAAAAGGGACAGCTGCAATATCTGTTAAATGTCAGTGTGGACATACCTGTTGTCCTTATGTTTGGTTATAGGAATCATGCTCTATCCCACTATCCTACTTTTATAGCTGCTCTCCTGTGCCCCTGTGAGTGAAACATTTTTCCAGATTAAAGGGGGGTTTGTAATAAAGATTTTATAATGCATGGCGCCCAGCATCAAATGCTTGAAATGTCAAGGGGTTTTTTTTCCAGTACAGTAGCCGAGACTTAAGTGAAAGCATGTGCTATGTTTACCACAAACACCTCAGCTTACCGATTCCTCCATGAAGTAAGCTCAAGTTCAATTATCCTCTTACCTCCCAGTTTATAAAGGGACAGTTAACAAAAAAAAATTATTTTTTTTTTTTTTTTTTTTTTTTTTTTTTTTTTTTTTTATCAAATGCATGTCAGTGAGCACCAAAATGATTTGGTTATCAAAATTCTTCAAAAAAAAAAAATCATACAGTTTTGGACAAGAGGAGGAGTAAATGGTGACTCTTTTCATTTTTGGTTGAACTATCCCTTTCACTTTAAGGATTTTTTTTTTATAAGGAAAAAGCGTTTTATTGGCTTAAAACTGCACACGTGAGCATTTCCATTAATGCGCCTTAAACTGCGGTCACACTAGACTTCTAGGAAAAAAAAAAAAAAAACATTTAACATCTAACAAATAATGCATCCAAAATTAAAAAACATAGTCTACTCCCTTTCCTGCAAATCTGCCGTTTTAAAGTTTTATTTATTAAGTGTTCTTTTTATTCAGCTTAGAGGTCACATCATGATGTGTCTTTCTTCTATTGATAACATCACAATAGAAATTTGCAGGTCAGAGTTGACTAAAAAATTTGACTTTGGAACGCCCAAAAATGCAATATTTTTTCGCATGACCTTTCCGGTCTCATGCTTTCAAATGCATATAAATGAAATTGAAAAGTGTTGTGTGACCGCCCCTTCATGACCACAAATGTAACCTTGCTTAAAGCACACAAAATCACAATCATGATCTCTGTGTTAAAGAGTCTCTGTTCTCAAATTTTCGGATTTAAAATGCCATCCAATGTACGTTTGTGTTGTTAAGTGTTACTTGGGCAAGCAGAGCAAATATAGCTTTGGTAATAGCATGCTGTTGCCAAGCAACACACGTGGAGGTGGACCCTTGTGTATTGTATAAGTTTTCACCCCTTTATACTGTTCACTACAGTACTAATCATGCCATTGTAATAGGAATTCACCTACACTTTGTGTTTTGTCATGTTTCCTCTGTTTTTATAAATATTATGATTTTAAGCATCTCAAATGCAGAGTTTCGTTACATAATGTTTAAGGAATATTAAGAGAGATAAAACATTTTAATTGGATAAGTTTATAAAATATTGATGAAGATTATTTGTCTTGGGAATGGACTGAATATAAAAAGATAAAACAGAAAAATCTTGAATTGTTTTTTTTTATTATTAACATTATACAATTTTATATGAAGTGCATTGTTGGGTTTTGGAGCATATTTTAGTTATATTTTATCACATTTATAGTTATAATTACTACCCTATGAGTTTTGCATTTAAAAATGCAAATTAATCTGCACTCCCCTTTCTACAGTGGTTAGGACGAAAGAGTTAGGCCCTTTTTCCATTTATGGGGTTGTGTAGCAGAACACAAACAAGTTGATGAATGAAGGTCTGCAATCATTTGTATGAACCAGCATTAATATCCTGCATTCTTACATTTGAGACTTTTACTGCGTAATTAGTTTGATAAAGAAGGTCACTATACAGAGATGAGATGATTTTTAGTTCTTATTGAAAACTGATGCGCTAGCAAAGAAATGTTGCACTGAGCTGCCTTTACTGCATGCTCTAGTAAATGATGCAGATGGTGAGGACTACATAAGCCCTTATGTTTCCAGTGTTGCAGTACACTGAGCGATTTGTAAAAGGATCTCAGCAGTTCATCACTGTTCAACATTCATGCTGACTCTGTTTTTTCTATTAGGCTGTGTTATTAATTTAGCCTAGATGTGTATCTGCATTATAATTTATAACTGCACCAACAATATTTGTGTTTTTATGTTCTTATTAACTTAATACATGAAACACAGTACAAAGCAATAATAGCCTTTTAAACACTTCTTGCATTTTGATAAATGATTTCTTCAGCTTCGGCAGACTTCAAGGAATAGTTCACCCAAAAAAAAAATTAAAATTTGCAGAAAATTTTACAAAAATGCAGCTTTTCACAAGATGTTAATTGATGTACTGGAGTTGTGTGGATTTTTGTGATGTTTTTATCAGCTGTTTCGACACTCATTCTGACGGTACCCATTCACTGCAATGGATGCATTGGTGAGCATGTAATGTACTGCTAAATTTTTCCAAATCTGTTCAGATGAAGAAAAACTCATCTACATCTTAGATGGCCTGAGGGAGTCAATTTTCAGCAAATTCATTTTTTCAGTGCCAGCTCTGGGAAAATTAATAATTCAAGCTCCCAGTGAGACTATTTCCACTTTGATCTGGAGGCTAATTTAAGAACACATTTTACATGCTTCATGCATGTCTTTTTGTCCTGTCCTGTCTCAGCTGGTGCACACTAGCAGACTATTGTGAACCAGCTACCAGCTGGTCACATCATCTCAAAGTGGCTAAGCTGATATTTTTTTAACATGTTAGCTGATCAACCAGCTAATGATCATCTTAGACCAGCCACCATGTTCCAAAACACATCTACCAGATGAGCTGGATTTCCCAACAGGGATTCCACACAGTGTTGCGGTAATTGCCTGCCTGTGCTTTTTAATGATAATGGCGTAAAGATGACCAGCCTTTGCATATGTTATTCATATTAGGCTTCACGACGCTTGGAGATTTACCGCTCCTCTTTAATGTAATCGTTATCCACCAGTAGCAGCAGCATCTCACGATTAATTCCTTCCCAAGTTCCCATAATGCCTCGCGCTAGTGCTCATTGGCTCTGTCTGTGGTGCTGAAGCTGCTCTCGCCGGCGGCAAGAGTCCTCCTGCTCCAGCATCACCTCCATGCAAAGGCGTTACGCGCTGGTCAACGAGAGACAACCGCGATCACATATTTGTTTGTGCTCTTTGTCCCTTTCAACGCATTTTAATAGTCGGGAATCTTTAGTGTTGTATTGAGCTCTCCCTGGAAGATACTATCCGGTCGCGCTTGTGTTTTTCGGCTCCCGTTTGGCTCGCATCCTTTATGCACAGCACGCTGCTCCAGCCCTTAAAGAGAACACAGGCATCCGTGTCGGAACAGCATGGCTTCCTGAGCGAGATGGAAGCGAAGCAGCACTCGATCAAGAGCCTGAAAAGCTATCCGGAGGCTGGGGGCCGGAGTCTGGCGGCGGCGGCGGCGGCGGCGGCGGCGGGTGGGGACGTCGGCGGCGGAGGTGGAGTGCATCGCGTCGGCGGCGCGGAGATGGAGATGGAGGCGAAAATACAGAAAGCGATCGACTTCAAACTGGAGGGTCACCGATGCTACAAGGAGAAGAAATTCCGGGAAGCTATTGGGAAGTATCACAGGGCGCTGCTGCAGTTGAAAGGGATCCATGTCGTCGACGGGACCACCGGATCTGAGGTGAACCTCCTGAACCAAGCCGCGGCCAAGCTGACAGAAGAGCAGCGGCGAGCGGTGGAGAGCACCGAGATCGAATGCTACGACAGCCTGACAGGTGAGACCCGAATCCCGTGAAAACAGCCGCTGCCACTCTTCTGAACGGAGGCTGAAGCCACTTTGAGATGCTGCCGATAAGATGAAGGTGTTAGAGGCTACATAGAGGGCCAGGTGCCTAAGAAAGGGCTTTAATATAAATACGGACAAATTCCACAGCAAGAAACCGATTGTGTTTTTATAAAGACAACACTGAAAACAATCAATCAAGCTATTGTTTGTGCTTAACGACCAGTTTGGCCTTCGTTGTTCCAGTGGGATTCAGCCAGTGTCATAACAAACCAAGTTCATTTAATGTCACGTTGTGAATATTTGAGAGCGTGAGAGGATTAAACGTAACACGCGAGCTAGTATTTTAATACGTAGCTTAGTAAGCGCGCTAATCAATTTAATTCATTTTTATTTGTTTTACTTGCCTTTCAAGTTCTAGGTGATGTGAGGTAAAGGTTGGAGTATCAGGTCTATAAGATTCAGTATCCAACAAGAACCCGGAAGAGGAGAAGCGCGTTCGAGACGGATTCCATCAGGAATTTACTTGGGTTGTTTTTGCAAGAGCGGCTTTCAGTTTTTGAGAAAAATAAGGTGTTGTTGGTTCTACTCGAAGAGACTTCCACGCTTTGTTCTACAATATAAATTACTCAACGTCATACCTCAGACATAAAAGCTAAAGGTTATATCAACATGCTTTTGTTTGTGTGGATAGAACATTTTGAAATTTCCCCGAACCGTTGTGTTTTACATAAAGACTACAACAAATGTTCGATTCGACATGCACATGAACTCATATCATTGTGGTATTTGTAGTCTTTAAATAAAAACGTGTTATCAACTTGTTTTTGAAACACAGCAGCTTCAAAATTGAAGCTTATGTGAATTTTGAACACAAAGCAAGCAAAAGGCTTCCAAATCAAAGTCTAATGAGTATCAATTTATTATGGCTATGTGAAGTCAATATATTCTCCAAGCATTCATTGCATCTACAGTCTTTAAATTACAAACCCTATGTGATTATAGACAAATGCCATTAGTTTAGTTGTCGATAAACAGGGGATAACATAAAAAGGATCACAGATGCCAACTGTGTTTGTTCATTGGAAGAATATTGGTTAATACTCCTGCACACCTGCTTGATCTGGATGGGGGTGATGCCTGGTGTTCATGGCCCTTGATGTCTCTGGTGGTCTCACGTGGCGGTCGATTTGAGGTTAGGCTTGAATGTCACAAATGTGGCAAACACTTGGGGGAAGCATTAAGGCGTGAAAGAGAGAATGGTACATTTGACCGGTGCGGCCACCACTGCAAAATTTCCATTTGTTTGAATTCCCTCTCACAGTCACCTTCCTTTGTTTGTCCTCCATGATGATGATGATGATGATGATGATGAGGGTGAGCTGGAAATAAATAGAGAACTTATATACATGCTTATATAAAGATGCATTTCATAGTTACATACAGTATTTAGAGCCTCTGAGGGTTGAGATGCACGTAGGATGCAGACAAGAGTTTTGTGTTTCGTCTGGGTTGGATGACTTTAGACATCATGTGTTTTCATCTGGTGACGTATTGCCACAGTACTTGATCCATAATACAACCGATTTTAAAAGCAAAAAACCTGCTTGCTGTATTGTGCCTACATGGTGTTCTGTTTCCAGCAATCACATGACAAGTAGCCCATTGCTTGTGTGCTGTCGCTGGCCTCAACGATTGTACTAGAGTGGTGTGTGTTGCCAAGTAAGGGGTGATGGGGAGGGAGAGAGCCAATAGAATAGCCTACTGTGTGATCTGCAAATCTGAATGATGCTGTTGTGTGTGTGTGAGGTAAAGGGCCTTCTAAACTGGGTTTGTTCTGACAAGGCCAGTCCCTTCCATTTGTATTGTTCAACTTCAGCCAGCCACAGCAACTTCTGCAGCACTCTTTTACAAAGCATGCTGAGTCGTCTCTAGCGAACACACCGAGTCTTGGCTCAGCAAGGTGTCATAAGTCAGTCTTGACAGGACGAAGAGACCATACAATATGCTATGTCTGAAGCTCAACTGAAAGAGGAAGATATCAAAACATGAAACAGCTGAGCAAAGAGATGTGAGAGCTAGCTTGCAAGAAAGACCTTTTGTATTGTTTAAATGATAAACAAAACTCAAGAAATACATGTGCCAAGAACAATTACCTAAATCTGTCTGAACAGCAAGAAGATGAATGGTTTATTTGCCATCCTTATTCATAACACCATGTCTAAGCCGTGCACTCCCAAGAGGACAGGACAGCGTTTCTAAGTGGGTTATGCCTACATTTAGTCAAAACTTTTTTTGGTAGTGTAGTTACGTAAGATACAGAGAAACTCTTTTTTTTTTAGCACACACCTAGACTAGCTGTTGGTTGCTTTTTAATCTCACTGAAACTGAGAATATGAAAAATAGTGTATATAGTATCATATATAGCTATTAGTTTACATAATCTACTCACCAGAGTCAAACCGTATTCATTAGACTAACATGCTCTTCGGTAGTGTATGGTGGGGAGAGTGTGCGTTTGTTTAATGTGTTGTGATTTATATTGCATTCTGTCAAACCAGCGTTCATTCGAGGCAGTGCCAGATATAAGCGCTGAACCTGAGAGCTTGTGAAGTCACTGCGGCATAAAATCAACACTATGTAATTTTAGCACATTTCAAGCTGTATTATCAGAGACAATAATGCTAATGCAAACAGAATGAAGCTGTTTGGATAAGCTTTTATTTTATTATTACTCACATATTACTCAACCCAGCTGTTGTGCTTTTATCATGCTCATGTTTCGACACATTTTCATTTCAATCTGTATTTGTATCATGTTTTCCAGTAAAAAACAAAACCAAAACAAAATCTAAGCATCTTTATACAAGATACATTTTCTTGAAAAGCAAAATTGAAAAAAATAAATATATATATTTCAGAGAATAAGTTTGGGTTCAGTAATATTTCATTTTTAAAAGACATCTCTTATGCTCACCAAGACTGCATTTATTTGATCAAAAATACAGTAAAAATTGTAATATTATGAAATGTAATTATAGTTTGAAATAACTGTTTTCTATTTTAATACAATAATTTATTATATGCAATAATGTATTTATAATAAAATGAAATTTATTCCATTGACAGCAAAGCTGAATTTTCAGCAGCCATTACTCCAGTCTTCAGTTTCACACGATCCATCAGAAATCATTAATATGCTTTTTATTATCATTAAAATAATTGTGGTGCCTAATGTTTTTGTAGAAACTGATGCATTATTTTTCAAGATTTTTTTTTTAATAAAAACTGCATTTATTTTAAATAGAAGTCTTTTGTAACATCATAAATGTCTTTACTGTTACTTTTATATCAATTATACTGTATATAAAAATCCAGGTGGATGTTTAAAATACATTAATTTTAATTATTTAATTGTAAAGATAAGTATTAGGTTTTGTTATTTTAAATTGTTTTAAACAACATTTTGTGAGTGTTACACTTAACGGTGTACTCGATTTTTTTTTTTTTTTTTTATTACTTTATGAATAAAAATGCTAGAGTATTCTTTTCATCACAAGGCTTGAGGAAATCATGTGAATTATGTGTCTATATAACACTCACTGACCTTTTGTTCTCTCATTACAACAGACAGCGACAGTCAATGAACTTCTCAACCCTGATGTCCAATTAGAAGAGGCCGTATTAAAATGAAATCAAGACTTTCTCTCTGTATTCCTCTCTCTCTCTCTTTGCCTGGCTGACTCTGGAGAGTTCAGATAGGGGTTGCATTACATTCATCAACTCAAGGAAATGTTCTTATCGCTGTCCCAAGAGCCAAGCACTTAAAAAGGAAAGAAATATTAAAGACGCTCTTTTCATCTGCCAGATCTCTCTGTCTGGGAGACTTTCTGATGTGCTTTAGGTATGAATGCTCAGGGCTGCAGAGAGGGTATGGCGCAAATCACAAAATCCTACTGACCTTAATTTATATCGATCACTCCTCTCTGACTTTTCTGCTAATGTCTCTACTGCTGAAAGAACATACTATCATGACAAAATTAACAATTCGCCTAACTCTCGCATGCAGCTGACGACTTTGCCACATTCTTCATTAATAAAATTACTAACCTCACTGCACAATTCTCCACACCACAAACTGTCAAACACATCTTACCATCAAACATACACTCATTCACATCCTTCTCTCCAGTCTCTGAGGCAGAAGTCTCTAAACTCATCCTTTCCAGTCATCCTACTACTTGTCCGCTTGATCCTATTCCATCCCATCTCCTTCAAACCATTTCTCCTGCAGTTGTACCTGCACTCACTCACATCGTTAACACATCCCTTCACACTGGAGTCTTCCCTCAGCATTTAAACAGGCTCGTATAACCCCACTTCTTAAGAAACCCACTCTTAACCCAGCTCTTTTAGGGAACTATAGACTGGTTTCCCTTCTACCTTTCATTGCAAAAACACTTGAACGTGTTGTGTTCAACCAAGTTTCTGCCTTTCTCACACAGAACAACCTCCTGGACAGCAACCAATCTGGCTTCAGAAGTGGACATTCGACCGAAACTGCCTTGCTTTCAGTTGTTGAAGCCCTAAGACTTGCAAGAGCGGCTTCCAAGTCTTCATTACTTATCTTGCTGGATCTATCTGCTGCTTTTGATACAGTCTACTACCAGATCCTCCTGTCAACCCTATTAAGAAAGGGCATCTCAGGAACCGCACTCCAGTGGTTTGAGTCTTACCTCTCAGATAGATCCTTCAAGGTATCTTGGAGAGGTGAAGTATCCATGTCGCAACATCTAGCTACTGGAGTGCCTCCGGGCTCAGTCCTTGGACCACTTCTCTTCTCTGTCTACATGGCATCACTAGGTTCTATCATTCTGAAACATGGCTTTTCATATCACTGCTATGCTGATGACACTCAACTCTACCTCTCATTCCATTCTGATGATCCGACGATAGCTGCTCGCATCTCAGCATGTATAACAGACATTTCTTGCTGGATGAAGGACCATCACCTTCAACTCAACCTAGCTAAGACAGAACTGCTTGTAGTTTCAGCAAACCCATCACTTCATCACAATTTCACCTTCCAGTTAGGCTCATCAACCATTACTCCTTCAAAAACAGCCAGAAACCTTGGAGTTGTGATTGATGATAAGTTGAATTTCTCGGACCACATTGCTAAAACTGCCCTGACCTGCAGATTTGCTTTATACAATATTAGGAAGATCAGGCCCTTTCTTTCGGAACATGCAACACAACTCCTCATTCAAGCTCTTGTTCTGTCCAGACTTGATTATTGCAATGCTCTCTTGGCAGGTCTTCCAGCCAATTCCATCAAACCTGTACAATTAATCCAAAATGCCGCTGCAAGATTAATCGTTAATGAGCCCAAAAGAACGCACGTCACACCTCTGTTCATCAATTTGCACTGGCTACCAATAGCGGCTCGCATAAAATTCAAGGCATTAATGTTTGCCTACAAAACCACCTTTGGCTCTGCACCCCTTTACCTAAATTCAGTACTTCAGACCTATGTGCCCTCTAGAAACTTGCTTTCTGCAAGTAAACGCCACATTATTGTGCCATCCCAAAAAGGCACAAAATCACTTTCACTGACTTTTTCATTAACTGTTCCCATCTGGTGTAATGACCTGCCCAACTCAATCCGAGCAGCTGAATCCTTAGCCATCTTCAAGAAACGGCTTAAAACCCATCTCTTCCATCTTTATTTGACCCTCTAACTCTAGCATTCTCTTTTCTAATTCTATTTTATCTATCTGCCTTCTTTTTATTTAAAAAAAAAACACACCTCTATCAATTGCATATTTATTCTCTAACTGCTAGATTTTCTTGAAAAACTAACACCAGCTTTCTTTTCTATATTCTATCTACTTGTTTTCTTTAAAAAAAAAAAAACCTTGCTAGGCTAACCGAGACTTGTCATAGTGCTTGCATGTTGTTGCTCTTTTGTTGGTTTTGATTGCTTCTATTGTCCTCATTTGTAAGTCGCTTTGGATAAAAGCGTCTGCTAAATGATTAAATGTAAATGTAAAATGTAAATGAATGCAAGGTGAAGAGTACAAGAAACGTGACGGAGTGAGGTGTCTGTGTTAATTATCGTGCTGGTTGGCCAGCAGAGGCAGCTGGTGCCAGGTCCGCAGATGGCATGGCATCGCCATAGGGTTCCTCTGGGCACAGGCTTTACTTACTGTACAGTACACTGTATTATGTTATAGCGACCTGGGGGGATGGAGCAGAAAATGAGAGAGATCATAAAGTACTGGATCAGACGAGGTTTGGCAGGGTGAATGTGTTCGTGGATATTCACAGAGACTGAATGTCTGTTTACCTCTTTTGGGTCTGTAGAACCTGAACATGTTGTTTAGGTCCCTCTACGCTGTAATGCTGAAGTTTTGGGTCATTTTTCATTGTAAAAAGATGAAGAATGGCCACCAAAGCCAAGAATGCATCTATAAGAACTGCTGTCACTTCAGTTAGGGAAGTAATAGGTGCACTCCAGTCAACCACTGAAGTTACTCAGATAATATCAAAATATGTAATTTTGCTGGCTTGCTTTGAAAGCATATTTCTAATAGATATTTGCTTGTTCAAAGCAAGGTACTGACCAAGAAAACATTGACTTCAGAAGAACAAACTTGCATTTATATAAATAAATAAGCAATCAGTGGGCTACTGGGGACTTTATTTAAATGGTCTGATCTTGATGTCAGAATCTATGGAATAATTAAAGATAATATCAAAAATATCTGAGTGAAAATAAAACTGGCTTGATATTATATCTAAATGCCGAATCGATGTGGAACATCTACAGCTAGAATCAAGGTGAAGATTTGGTTCAAGAATATTATAAATAATACAAATTTACTGTATGGTCTAGTAAGTTTACATCAGCACAAGCTAATAAACATTTATGCACTCATCCTTACTATGTAGTGACATCACAAGCAGCTCATCTTTGGTGTTTTATGAATAATATAAGCAATATACAAGATAAACTACAGCTAAAAAGTCTAAGGTCATAAGATATTTTAAAGAGGCTTTTGAAAAAAGTCTCTTATGCTAACCAAGGCTGCATTTATTTGATACAGTACAGTAAAAACTGTAATATTGTGAAATATTATTACAATTTCAAATGACTGATTTCTGTTTCAATGTATTTTAAATTGTAATTTTATTCCTGAATTTCCAGCAGCCATTGCTACAGTCTTCATTGTCATAGAATCCTCCAAATCATGCTCATTTGGTGCTCAACAAACATTTTTCATTATTATTAATGTTGAAATCAATTGTGCTGCTTAATATTTTTGTGAAATTTTTTGGATCCCTTGATAAATAGAAAATTCAAAAGGATTTCATTTATATGAAATTGAAATCTCTTGTCACATTATACATGTCTCTTGATTAATGCATCCTTGCCGAATAAAAGTATTCATTTACAGTCAAACCAAAATTTATTCAGACACCTTCAACATTTGTCACATTATCACAGTTTATTCGCTATAGTTTAGAAAATGGTAATAAAATATGACAAGAACTCAAGAGTTAAACTGTGTCAGAACAAATTCATCTTGATGATCACAAATGAATTACAGTCAAACCAAAATGTATTCAGACACCTTAAAAAATTCTTACATTATCACAGTTTATTTGCTCTAGTTTAGAAAATGGTAATAAAATATGACAAGAACTCAGTTAAACCGTGTCAGAACAAATTCATCTTGATAATGTCAGATAACTTTGATAGAAAGGTATGTAAAAAAAAAACATGGTCCAGTCAAAGTGTCAAATCCAATTTTTGTCCCAGATTTTTCTCAATTTTACTGGTAGTCCACTGTATGAAGAATTTTTGGGTACACTGTAAAAAATGTGTAATTTTAACTAAAATTTTGTAAAAACGCTACGGGAAAAAAACCTGTTAATAGGTTAACAGTAAGTTCCCGTACTGTATACAGGGGAAAACTGTAAAAGATCTAACCAGACATTTCATGTAATTTTACAGTAAAATGCTGTTAATTGTACAGTTTCTAGAAGTAAAAAATAACAAATCAATGTATAATTTACAGTCAAAAACTGTAAACTGATATTCCCAGAATTCCCTGCGTGACACTCCACATTTGAAAGTATTTTGTTTAAATAATCATGTTTTTTAATAGTTTTTGTTATTAGTTATGTACATTTGGGCTTTGTTACATCTTCTGTTGTTTAATGAAAGTTTATTGCTTTATTTAAGTATGGTGTGCTACCATGATGGTGTTTTGTGTTTGCATTAATGACTCTGTGTCTTATATATATTAGTATATACTTCTGCTTGTGGCGAAGCTGCTTGTGATGAGCTTTGATTCTTCATGTGGCTTTCTCTTTTACCACCTGCATTATTATGGTGGTTGTCAGTATGTTAAAGGTACAAAACAGATTTTAATAGCAGTGTGCGTTGTTGAATTTAGTGGTTTACATTCAAATTTTCTTGTTTGTAAATTACAGTTTTATACTGTAAAATGTACATTTTTGGCCGTAAATGTGTTTACAGTTTTTCTGTATTTTTTACAAAATTATTCTGGCAACCACAGCTGCCAAAATGATTTTGTAAAAACTACTTTGAATTTTTTTTTTACAGTCTATAATATGTCGCAGTTTACTTTATTTTGCTATCCTCACTTACATAAATGAACTATAGTGTCCTGCACACACTAGTAAAAAAAATATCAAAAATTATATCTGGTATCTGAATAATTTTTGGTTTGACTGTATTTTAAAAAATAAAACAATTAATATATTATTGACCGCAGCAGATAGTTGTAGATATGTAGCATCTGTTCATTCTACTCTCATCATACCTTTGTGTTCAAGAACATCCTAGCATATCTACAACAGGACGTGTTACAAAGCACTTTCATACTGCTGCAGTTTTATATCCTGCAATGCAGGAGAGTTAGTGTTGAAACCTATTGTAAGCACATCATAAAAACAGAAAACTCTCCTGTAAGGACCCCAGCAAATACCGGCAATGTCTTATGATGCTGAGTCATGTACTGATTGGTGTTTGCAAGAGAGAGGGAGAGGAAGCACACCCCTGTGCGTCAACACAATGCTAGTCCTCCCTCAAGATAATCTCACTTAAGATTTCTCTTGACCTGAAACACTTCTGTGTAAAGGCCTCATTGTAAACAGTTTAGCAGAGTGATGTAGAAGCCGCCGTAGTGTCTCGAAATTAAAGGGATAGTTCAACCAAAAATGAAAAATCTGTCATTATTTGCTCACCCTCAATGATAGATTTTCTCTGTGATGTTGTATTTTAATCTGGGAGGCTTTTTCTCACGCAGTGCCGTTGTTTTGGGAAAACTCTGCACCTAGAAAGCCTACATGTGAGCTTGCACATGTTTATGTGTGAATGTTTTAAATAAAGTAGGTTTGAGCTCCAGATGGTTGTAGTGATGCTGACAGCAGCACACAGCTCCAGATGCAGCCTTTGTGTGCGGGGTTTAAAATGAAAACCCTTGGAAAGTCTGGTGTTGCATTCTTATTTCAGCAAGAAACAGGATTTTCCTTAAAAAAGTATGTTGAAAGTGGTGTGGTGAATTAATGGTTGATGTAAAAATCTTTGATATCAGAGAAAAGAGAATGTTCTGTCATCATCTATTCACCCTCATTTAGTTCCAAACCTGTATGAATGTCTTTCCTCTGATTTCACTAGCTTTACAATACAATTTTACTGGCTGCTCCAGGGCTCGCAAAATTTCAAAATCTCTGGTAGCCCTTCGGGCAGGTACTCTTCAGATTTTGGTAGCCCGAAAATTCATTTAACTAGCCCAAATAAAAAAAAGACCTTTTTTTTTTTTTTTTTTAAATATAGAAAATCAGATAGGAGTCTAAATGTCAATCAAAAATATTTTCAATACACAAATATCAACAAATATGAAGGAAGAAATTTTATTTCACTATTTACAGGGTATCTGCAGAATTTTTAAAAATAAATTTAAGGCAATTTATGAATCTTTTTAAGAGCTGCACAAGTAAAATTAACAGTATGAGCAGGGTTGGGCAACCAGTGTTGCCAACTTAGCAATTTTTTTGCTAAATTTAGCAACTTTTTCTTCCAAAAGCACCTAGCAACAAATTTAGCAATTTTTATAATTTATTTGGCTACTTTTAGCAACTTTTCATAAGTGACTCAGACAATAAAAAGGTACACATTTTCCATCCAAATTACACAAAAAAGCAAACCAAAGATGCCTAGCAGTACACACATCATGTGAATTGAGTTTGCTGCTGTTTGCAATTGTTCAGTTTAATTATAATAATAATAAAAATTGAATAATTGTTCATTTATGATACACTTTATTAGTAGCTTGTACTTGTGATTGTTGATCAGTCAGTACAATGCAAAAGAGTCTAGTAATTTTCCAGGACATTATTATCCATTGTAACCCTGTAACCCGAAAACACAATGCGTAATTTAAAATGCAGGTAAAAAAACAATACCGAAAATTCTTTCATATTAACATACTGTAGTAGATTGTGTCCTATTTTTACAGACTTTTCTTGGAGTGTAGCATACTAACTATCTACTAATACACTGCTTAAATTGTTGAGAATGTGTAGTATTACTAGTTTACTAGCTATTAAAAAAACCTAAATTGTAATCATTCAAAAATGTGTGTTCAATAATTCATTGTATTTAAAAATACAGTTATTTATATTTTAATATTATATTATGCATATTATTTTACAAACAAATCTAAATTAACATATATAAAATATATATTTTTGCTGAGATTTGATGTTGTGACACAATTTTGCGCTGTGATTACGCAATAACATCACAATGTCATTTAGCAACTTTTAGCAACAAATTGACCTTTCTCTAGCAACTTTCTCTGAAAATTAGTTGGCAACACTGTGGACAACGTCTATGATAACATACAGTATTAAGCCATAAAATGACATGAATTACAGTTCAGATACAGGTTTTCACAAAAACAAAAATCTTATATAACAGCATTTCAGCCTTTAGACCATTTTTATGAAAAGGGATAAATGAAGCATATAAATTATTATGTTAATTTAAAATGAATAAATATTACTGTCTTAATTGTTTAGATTTTTAGAAGGCACATTAACTTCTTTCTCATTTACAACTCTGTGTGTTTGCTGCGTAAAAACATGGGTCGATATTTGCATTGATCTGACCATAAACAGCAAGAAAGGCTTATTGTAAATGCAAATTCATTCTCTGCCACGAGGTGGGGCTTTAGGAACGGCTTAATATAGCGGTTTCGCTCAGAGAAACTCCCTGTTAGCGGCTGTACACAAAGCAGCACCGTCCGCGCTCATTAACGCTGCTTTATCAGGCATTATAGGTAAGATTAAATAAAAATGCCAACGACACATTTCTGAGGACAGTCGGTTCCCTTCAGATACATTCACATAAAGACATCTGCGCCGCGTTTTGTCTTGAAACCTACAGAGCTCATATTTATTGAATTGCATCATTGCCTTTTGAAGTTTAATCCAGCTGTATTGCCATTCTTGTCTTTCCGTCCCCAACTGTAAGACCTTTTGAAATTATAGTTAAGACATTTCTTATACCATTTAACGTATTTAAAACTTTTTATGGCCTTAAGTTTGATACAACTAAATTGAAGAGTTTTTAAGGGGGAGCCCTGTATTTAAGGTAGCCCGTCGGGCAGGGCGGTGATACATTTTAGTAGCCCGTCTGGAAAACACAATAGCCCCGAAATGTCGGGCTAGCGATTTTGCGAGCCCTGTGCTCTTTTCCATGCAGTTACACTGAATGGGGACTGAATCTTTCAAGCTTCAAAAGGGCAACAAACAAACAAAAACTGTTGAAAGTCATGAAAGTGGTTCAAAACTAATCTGAAGTCATACAAAATTTTGGGTAACATTGTCAGTAAATAGACTTAAAGGGATAGTTCACCCAAACATGAAAATCTTGTCATTAGTTTACTCACCCTTATGTCGTTCCAAACCAGTAAGACCTTCGTTCATCACAAATGAAGATATTTTTGATGAAATCCGAGACCTTTCTGACCCTCCATAGACAGCAGTGCAACTACCATGTTCAAGGCCCAGAAAGGTAGTAAGGACATTATTAAAATAGTCCATGTGTCATCAGTGGTTCAACTGTAATGTTATGAAACTACGAGGGTAAAGCTTGAATAAAGTCATTATTTTTATTTTTTTTAATTTTTTTTGTGCACAAAAAGTGTTCTTGTAGCTTCATAACATTATGGTTGAACCACTGATGTCACATGGACTATTTTAATGATGTCCTTACTACCTTTCTGGGCCTTGAACGTGTCAGTTGCATTGTTGTCTATGGAGGGTCAGAAAGCTCTCGGATTTCATCAAAAATGTCTTCATTTGTGTTCCAAAGATGAACGAAGGTCTTTCTGGTTTGGAATGACAATGAGGGTGAGTAATTAATGATAGAATTTTCATTTTTGGGTGAACTATCCCTTTAAATTTCAATGTGTTTCTCATAGAAAAGTATCTCATGGCTTCAGAAGACTTGGAATATGGTGCATGATTCACATTCTATTATTTGTGTCCTTTTTGCAGCTTGAACACTTCTGTCCCCATTTATTATAACTGCATGTAAAACACAACTCGATATCATGAAAAGTTTTGGGATATTTTTGGTGAATTTAGATGTTTTGAGTGTTTTAGAAATACTAAGCATGAAGATCCACTCTTAAACCTAACCCCCAGAGAGGTTTGTACAAATTCATATGAATTTGTCACTAATTCACCAAAACATAAAATACTGTAATTACAGTTTGTCATTAGAATGTGTTGGGAAAACAGCCCCAGTACAAACTTCAGGATTTCTCCTTTTGCAATTAATGAAAGAGATTAAGTCATATGAGTGAGGACCAGTAATGCAAATAATGGCAAAACTTTGGGTGAACTATTCTGTCAATGTAAAGTTGCTGTGGCCTATAGCTATTTTCAGTGGACTTGACAAGATGTCACTCACTGTAATCCAAACTGCCAAGCACATTGTTGCACCAAGAATATTTTAAGAGCATTGGAAGCTGGCCAGCATGATGTTCTTGAGAACTTCTCTATTTAGATATCTCACTGCAGCAAAACATTCAGAAAAAAACAGGCATTTATTTCTAGAAGTCTACTTGAGTCCACCTAACAGTGAACATACAGGATGGTTATAATTCCTGCTGCTTGAAGTGTCAACAGAGTTGTTAACAAAGTGTAATTATGCTGTTTTCAGTGGAGGAGCCAATGTATCCCTGCTTAGTCGAAAAGCAAAAAGCTGTTGTCGTCTGGTGGTGTTTGTCCTCTGAGCGTGAGCTGTGTGTGACCGCTGTAGGGAGCCGTACTGCTGATGCACCATTGGCCATTTCTAAGGACGCAGAGTCATTCAGGGACAGTCAGCAGCCCTCCTCATTAACTTCAACACTATGGGTCAGCGACACAACACGTTTCCCGCCTGGAGATGTCCAAGTGAAAACCTCCCTGTGTTGTGGTCATGAATTCCCAAGTCCATGATTCATAATATTGCAATGTTATTGACGTAGTACATTGATAAGGTACTTGTACCTGATTTATTTCTAAAGATTGCATATTAGTTCCTGTAGTACACAAATTAGTACCTAAATGGTGCATACAGTAATAGCACTTTTTGAAAGGGTACCGCCTTGTACCAAGCAAACATTATTTTCTTAATTAGTACTTTACTTTTCTTGTTTTCTGGTAAGTAAATAAATAAATAAAATAATACAAATTCTGGCATCCTCTGGTAAATGTGTTTTTTTTTTTTTTTTTTCTTGTTTTAAAGTGTAAATATAATTGTGCTAAAACAAGAAAAAAAAAAAATGCACTCTAAAAAATGCTGGGTTAAATACAACCCAGCGCTGGGTAAAATATGGACAGAACCAGTGATTGGGTTGTTTTGACCCAGCGGTTGGGTTACCATCCAGAAGGTTGGGTTAAACATTTAACCCAACTGCTGAGTCAAAACAACCCAATCACTGGTTCTGTCCATATTTTACCCATCGCTGGGTTGTATTTAACCTAGCATTTTTTAGAGTGTAAATAATTTGCCAGAGGTGGAGGAAAAAAATAAATAATAAAACATATTCAAGATATATTTAATAATTTATAAATAGATATAGATACATTTACATTGTTAAAGAGAAATATACCTTGAATTATCTTTTCATGTGTGAAATATTTATATATTTTTATGTATATTTATAATATATATTTATATTTTTTCTGCAAAAATCCTGTTTATTTTATTTTATTTTAATTTATATTATTTTATTTTGCAGTGTACAAAATGTTGTGAAACCACCAGACTTTTGCACTTTAAGCATTTTGGAAAAGTTTGTCCAAAAAAATCATTATTAAGAAAAAAAAGTATTAAGTGACCTCTCTAAGGATCTATATCATCTAGCTCTTTCCGCTGTTATGCATATTCATCAAATCTCTGTTATTGTCCGTGTCTAAGTGGAGTTACATCAGTGATGTTTCCATACAGTCATAATGGTTTACTGAAACCTCTGGTGCTAAGTGCATCGCTTAAAGGCTCCGACTGGGAATCCGGCTGGCCGCAGTCTGCTCATCATCCTCTAGCCTCAGCATCAAAATTCAATCACGGAATATAAAAAAACAATCTTTACACATTTTAAATCACAGGCATATGATCAAGTGTCCATACAGGGATGTTTTGATTACTGTCAGCATGTGCATATGGTGTTTGAGGGCTTTATGGGAGGGAGCTGCAGGGATACCCCATTCATATTTCATCCTCTCCTCTTAAACATGCTCAATGATTCTCTCTCTGCTGAGGTTCTGCAGCTTGCAAGAATATCTGACTGAGTAATCTGGCTTTTTTCTCTCCACAATCCATGTTGCACTCTGGGCAATCCATGCAGACAGGACAGTGGACATTGATGACTGTGAGGGCTTTGTGGGAAGAAGAGGGAAATATTGCAGTCTGTATGCTTTCTGCTGCAGCATTAGACCAGTGGCAAGTGCTTTTTTTATTTATAATTAAGGTGGAGAGCATTTTACACGCCCTAATGGACAAAAAATTGTATACACCCCTGTGGAGAAGATGAGTCATCAATATTTTTGGTCAGTTTTCCAGGGAGAGAAAGACTATTTAATGCAAATACCTGTAAAATCTGTATTTTGTCAACTAGAGATGTCAAAATTGGCTGTAATTTTCTTCATTAATGTAAAATAAGGATCTGAGATGGTTGTTGTTTTTTTCTTATTAGGTTTAAAACTGCAAAGTCATATATGCTGTCAGCTCCCCTGGCGTACATGTGCATGGTGTGGTGAACAAGGCTGTCGTTCTGTGATTACAGATGGTCAGAGGGAGAGACAGGCTGAGGGAAAAGACAAGAGGGGGGAAGGGGTGGTAAGCAAAATATGGTGAGTGGGCCTCATCGAGTCCCTTTAGAGAACAGCTCAGCGTTCAGTGCGTGACTGCAGGCTTCACCATCACCCACTCCAGCAATCAGTATCACTTCAGCCTTTTACTAAAGGGGCTCCCTCCAAACCCCACCCCTTCCGGGTGTAAAATCATATTCATTTTTTCCATATAGATTTTTAGTGATATCACTTTTTCAACACAGACCTGGCAGCACTGAGATTATTAAAGGAATAGTTCACCCAAAAATTAAAATTGTGCCATTAATTACTCACCCTCATGTCGTTCCAAACCTGTAAGACCTTCGTTCATCTTCGGAACACAAATTAAGATATTTTTGATGAAATCCGTGAGCTTTCTGACCCTGCATAGACAACAACGCAACTGACACGTTCAAGGCTCAGAAAGGTGGTAAGGACATCGTTAAAAAAGTCTATGTGACATCAGTGGTTCAACCTTAGACTGACACAGAAGAGAAGAAATTGTTGAATAAAGTCTTATTTTTGTTTTCTTTGCACATAAAATGTATTTTCGTAGCTTGAATCACTGATGTCACATGGACTATTTTAACAATGTCCTTACTTCCTTTCTGGGCCTTGAACGTGGTAGTTGCGTTGCTGTCTATGCAGGGTCAGAAAGTTCTCGGATTTCATTAAAAATATCTTAATTTGCATTCCGAAGATGAACAAAGGTCTTAAGGTCTTATGACATGAGGGTGAGTAATTAATGACATTTTCATTTTTTGGGTGAACTATCCCTTTAAGTGATTGTTAAGGTATATATATATATATATATATAAAGTTTCATTAAAAAAATAAATAAAAAAATCATGTTTACTAGCCTAATTCTAGGTAGAGAACTACATTACCCATAATCCTGAATAGAGATCCACCAATCAGAAAATTTACTGTTATCATTGAAATGTAAACAGCAACATAAGAGCTCAGCAGGGACCTCCACGCTCATGTATGATATAATTGAGTCTCCCTGCCCTCTCAAATTTTTCATTTTATTTATTTATTTATTTATTTATTCATTTGTTTGTTTATTTGTATTTGAATATAAACTTTAAATATATTGTATTTTATACTTATAATCAAAGACTGTGAGTCAGTAGTTTTATGTTTTAACGTAATGCTTTATGTGCCTTGTACTTCTGTGTTTTTATCCAGTTTCCATAATATCCATATATTATCCAATATCCATATACTTTTTTTGCTTCAAAAACTTCTTTTTTTTTTGCTTGTAATGTTGTGATTCATTGATATTCAAACTGGTTGGTTTGGATCATGATGTGAAACTCTATATTGAGGAATATTTTGAAAGTGTTATGGAAGATATGAATGAAAAAAACCAAGATTGCTGCAGTCTGTTCTAATTGGGATTTATTCTGAATGTGCAAAATTATAAAATATGTTATATATTCTGGTTACACTGTATGGAGTACAACAGTTGAGTTCCAGAAGTAAAAATCCCATTAATTTTCTCCATAGCAGAATTTATTTTTAAATGATAACGTAAAAAAAAAGACAGCCCTACTATGAGCTCCAAGGTTGTTAATGATGGTATGCTTTTGTTGAAGCCATCTGTCTGCATTATTTCAAATTAGTGTTTAAATAATCATGTTTAACGGTGTAATTCCTTGTGAAAGACTACATTTCCCATGATTCTGCAAGAAATCTCAACTAATCAGAGAACTGCGAGAAGCAGATCATGCCATAAGATTTGGAAATATTTGTGTGTATATGCATAATTTGCAGTAAGCATTAAATGTTATTTCTATATACACAATCAAAAACTTTAAATCAGTAGTTTTATATTTATCCATCATTTTCAATTTGGTTATGTCATTCACAGTGCTTTATGGGATTGTAGTTCTTTTTAGCTTATAACTCTGTAACAATGCCTTTTTTAAATCTCTATTGGAAAATAGAGATTAGATTAGTTTTCTGGTTGATTATACCCTCGCTCATTATTTGTCATTTATAGAGCCTTGCTGCTGTCCCAGAAACAGATGTGAATTCTCAGGAAACCTGTTTCAGTGGTATCTGTCAGGTAGTATGCCTGTTATGTGTGGAATTTTGCTTACAGCACCTATAACCTGTTAGAAACTTATTAGATTCATGGTAAATGTGAATGTAATAAGAACAAAGACAAAAACTGTGAAGGGAAGATGAATTTGTAGGTGATAAGATGAATGAAGAAGGGAAAAGTGACTACGCAGTTACCAAACTTGGAAAGGAAATGAGATTCATACAATATGAATAGGTCATTTACTCCAAATCAGAAATAGTGAGCTAAAGATGAGAAGCTGAAGGGGGGAGGGAGGGATGGATGGGTAGAAAAAGAGCCATCGGCGGCTGTCTCAGGGCCTCATGATTTAGGGCAGCCTTCCTCTTAGCGTCCTTCAAGCCACAGTGCACTGTCTGACAAGGCCATTATCAACAGGCTTCAGTGCAGGGGAGAGGAACTAGCACTTAGCAATAACTAATGTTTGAATTATACATGTGAGCTCAGGGTCCCTCAACCTTGTTAAATAAGACTGAAAACCAACTCAAGCACATCCGCAGCTAACCTATTCTGAGACCCGCTATTGTTGCTTTTAAAGCAGTCTGTTACTGCTTCCTGTTGGGGGTGATATGTTTTGTTTGCTGAGGGTTGAGCGACTGCCTTATTAAAAACTGCATGAAGCGGGAAGCTCATACTGCTGTGTTTTATATGATATTGGTATCGTGATAAAATGAGTAAACAAACAAATGCATCACGCTAAATTTGATAAAATGAGCCATGTGTTTATCATTGCACTGTAAACTGTGAACCACGTAATGTCATATGTGGTTGCTTATGTTGACTAGATGTGACTAGATCACTAGATGAGATGGAGAGGCGGATGAGGTTGGGTGTTATATGTAGTCTCAGCCTCAGTATATTCTTGATCTGACAAGCTGTATTCTGATTGGCTGTCTTTATGTAACTTCCGGTATATTTTTATGAGTACTTCTGGAAATTCATGAGTTGGAATCTATCATTCATTTGCACGCTTTCATTTGTTCTTTTATTTGTTTGTTCGTTCAATCATTCTATCTATCATTTGTTTGTTTGTTCTATCTCTCTATCGTTCTTTTAGTCATTCAATCGCTCTATCTATCGTTTGTTCGTTCGTTTGTTCTATCTCTGTATCGTTCGTTAATTGGTTCAGTCATTCAGTCGCTCTATCTATCTATCTATCTATCTATCTATCTATCTATCATTTGTTACATTTACATTTACATTTTGGTCATTTAGCAGACGCTTTTATACAAAGCTACTTACAAATGAGGACAACAGAAACAATCAATTGTAGAATTAAAACAACTAAAACTGATCCAAAACTAAAAGCTAAAACTTTATAAATACTACATAATACACACACATTAAAAAAATTAAATAAAAATGATAAATTCATACAACAAAATTTCTAAACTTAACATTTAAATGAAAACAAAAAGCTACAAACAATTAAAAATATTAAGAGAACAAAAGGTATAATAGTATAATAATGATTCTAACATAACACTAAGCCAAACACCAAAAACAACTACGTGTGTATGTACACACACACACATCCATAAATTCAATTATTTCATTTCCATTTAGTTTGTTGCAGTACTAAAATAACTCAAATTAAATAAAACTAAAACTTAATAAATAACCTATACAGACATAATAAAATGACAAACTAATAAAATGACAAACATTACTACAATTGTAACTAAAATTAAAATAGATAACACATACAAATCAAACTATATTAGTTTAACAGTCATCCTAAAAAAATAACACCAAGTCAAACATACAAGTAAGAAATGGTTATAAAAACTGAAACAGAAGTGAAACAAGTAATAGGAAAGAGAATAAATAAAAAGCGATACTTATCCCTTGCCGGTGTCCCTGTCCGGTGGAGTCGCACGGTAGAGTCGATGGTCTTTACACTCTTTGGTCTTCACACGATGAGGGCTTCACACGAGGGCTGCCGCGGTATAATAACCTTTTTTATACCCACAAATCATTAATTGAATTCAGCTGGACACACTTTCCTGTTAATCACAATAAATGGCCAAGCAAGCGCAGACACTAACAAGATATGCGATACAGTACGAGACCAAACGCGATTTCAGCACGTCTCCACACAGTAAACAAAACAAGCATTTCCTAGCAACGACAACTGTGCTAAACACTAATAAGACAAGTAAATACACTTACAAGCTGCTTTAACTTCCGCTGATACACTGCTTCTCTCAAAGAGTATTTCTTTACATTGTCTTCTGCTGGCGCTTGAACACACTTTCCTGTTAATCACAATAAATGGCCAAGCAAGCACAAGGTACGCGATACAGTACGAGACCAAACGCGATTTCAGTACGTCTCCACACAGTGTTCCTTCATTTGTTCTATCTCTCTATTGTTCGTTCGTTCAATTGCTCTATCTATCTATATATCGTTTAGTCATTCAATCGCTCTATCTATCATTTTTTCATTTTTATTTTTCTCTATTGTTCGTTTATTGGTTCAGTTGTTCAGTCGCTCGATCTATCTATCTATCTATCTAGCTATCTATCTATTTATTGTTTGTTCGCTCAATCATTCTGTCTATCTATTGTTTGTTTTTTTTCTCTCTCTCTTTGGTTTGTTTAGTCATTCAATCGCTCTATCTATCGTTTGTTTGTTCATTTATTCTCTCTATCACTTGTTTATTGGGTCAGTGTTTAAATTGCTCTATCTATCTATCTATCTATCTATCTATCTAGTATAGTCACAGTTCAAAGTTTGTTCAAATGTTATTTCTTGTTCAGAATAAGTTGTGGTGTGGAACAGACCTTTGCCGTTTAGTCAGAGGTCTGGCTATATGAGAGTAGGTGTTAAGCAGTGGTGTAGGTGGAGGGCAGAATCAAGACGAGGTCGGTGTGCGGGTGAGTAAGGACACAGTGGGAGGGGAGGTGTCATTCAGATTCATGGCTCCCTGCATCAACCATTAAGCATCAAGAGAACTAATTACCATCAGAGTGACAGCAGGGTAATCACCACAAACCAACACCGCTTTAAATTAGCTCCACTCGCCTACCTGATGCTGTCAGCCCTGCACCTGTCAAAAGAGCAGCGCCCCTGAGAGAGCTAAAGGGACAGAAAAAAGCACAGAGGGGGAGAGAAGATAATAAGGAGTGCAGAAAGAGAGAGGGAGTGATCCAGTCCGCTGGAGATGGATGTTCCGGGAGGAGGGCGTTTGAAATCGATTGCCCTCAAGTTCTCACTCCCTCTACTCTGCCTCACCTTTTTGCTATTCTCTGCGCTTCACAAACCACAATCTGCTGTCTTCCTGCTTTGCTAATTTCTCTTCCTTTCTAACATTTGTATCTACTAACTAAAAAAAAATGCTGCTTATTTAGTTTTTTCTTCTTATGTGAAGGTGTAAATATGAGGGGAATCCTGAACATTTGCTAACCACTCCTAACTATTGCTCGTCTTTCTCTCCCACATACACACACACTCACACACACACAACAGCTGTCCCTGCACCTGTTCGGTTTTAGTAAAACTCAAGCCATTGATCTCCGAAATCATCTTAAAGGGATAGTTCACCCAAAAATAAACATTCTGCCTTAATTGTAGTCAACTTCCTTTTGTTCCAACTTCCAAACCATTATAACTATTATTTCTGTGAAACTTAAAAGAAGATGTTTAGCTGAATGTTCATGCTGCTCTTCTTCATGTAATGAAAGTGAACAGGGCTGATTACTGCCAAGCTCCAAAAAGACACCATAAAAGTAATCCATGTGACTTATGTGCTATATGTGAGCCTGGACCACAAAACCAGTCTTAAGTCGGTTTAAGTCTTAAGTCGGTTTAAGTCTTAAGTGGGGTATATTTGTAGCAATAGCCAAAAATACATTGTATGGGTCAAAATTATCGATTTTTCTTTTATGCCAAAAATCATTAGGATATTAAGTAAAGATCATGTTCCATGAAGATATTTTGTAAATTTCCTACCGTAAATATATTAAAACTACATTTTTGATTAGTAATATGCATTGCTAAGAACTTCATTTGGACAGATTTAAAGACAATTTTATCTGTATTTTGATTTTTTTGCACCCTCAGATTCCAGATTTTCAAATAGTTATATCTTGGCCAAATATTGTCCTATCCTAACAAACCGTACAACAATGGAAAGCTTATTTATTCAGCTTTCAGCTGATATATTAATCTCAAATAAAAAAAAATTACCTTTATGACTGGTTTTGTGGTCCAGGGTCACATATATTACTTTATTATATATTTATATATAGCTTTGTGACAGGAACAGACCAAAATTCAATTTGTTAGTTGTTCGGTCGCACAAAAAATATTACTGCAGGTCTTAAATCTACTTTGTGTTTGTTTGTTACAGTTTTTCTCATTCGCTTTGGTGCATTTCTCGAATCCTCCTTAATATTTGCAAAGAAGTATGTGCATTTCTCAAAACAATTTGTACAAACAGCACCACACAATGGATTACCAGGAAAAGCCTGTAGCTTACTCAAAATCTTTAGTTCATCTCTCAAAAGTAAGTATTTATGTCAATGAACATTTCACTGCCATCAGAATGAAAAGACCTTGTGTCATTGTTCACAAACAAGATAGTCAAAATGCTTGGTCATGTTGTCAATATAACAGTGCACTCTGTTAGTATTACCTGCTGTAAATTATGGCAACAGTTTGGATGACAGTTAGGCCTACTGTATTGAAATGCAGAAGGCTGCATTTCTTCTGTATGCCATATATCTATTTCAAAAGTTCAAATTTACACACTACTGTATATGGGGTATTGATTGAAAGAGACTGGATAGGATTCACAGTACAACGTCATTGAAAGATGGGTACAAAGGTGAAAATACAAAATTAGAAAGGCAAACACAGGAAACCCACCACAGCCATTGTAAGCCATGATTGACAACATGGCCCACAATAGTGGTCCTTATTTCATCTGATATGCGCCTATGTCCTTGGCCTCTTCTGCCTTTTCCTCTGTTTTGCCTCTGTACCCTTCCACCATGGATCCTTACTCCTATTGCTCCTCTCAGCTGTTGATCCTGATCATTTCCTGGATGTTCATCCATTGTCAGAATTTGTAACTCTTGTGTTGTCCTCTGTCTATATGCTTTCCAATTGAAGGTTCATGAGATGCACCTTTAAGCTATTTCAGAGAACTGGTTTATAATTGGTTGATCTACATTCTCTTCATTAGTGAAAGTCAAGATTTACCTCCACAATTCATGCTAAATTTACAAAAATCTAATAGAAATGTGTAGAAAATATGCTTGACAGATATGACAACTAGATCAACCATTTTGCATTTAATTGCTTATATGATGAACTAATGACTAGATGTTTTGAGTGGTAAGACTATTGCACTGAGAACTATATAATACATTTTGAGCAACTTGACATTAGCAACTGATAATTTAGGAAACCGCAGACAAATATACATAATCATTTGCATAAATGTACCAAAGCAATCGCAACGTGTTCAAAAGAATGAGAAACTGCTATTATGATGTGCACAAGTGATGATGTGGAGGTTGAACAAGTAGTTTTGAGAATTTCATTTCTGATCTGAGAAATGCACCAAAGCGACTGAGAAAAACTGTAATGCATTACAATTTAAATGTATTCAGTTTTTATTTTGATTTTATTATGTTAATAATTATGTTAATGACACTATCGTTCAGTGTGTGGTTGGCAAGATTTTTTGGTAAGTGTCTCATTCTCAACAAGGTTGCATTTATTTGATCAAAAATGCAGTAAAAATAATAATGTTACAATTTTAAATAACTGTTTTTCAAGTTAATAAATATTAAAATGCAATACAATTTGTGATACATTTTTAGGATTCTTTGATGAATAGAAAGTTCAAAAGAACAGCATTTATTTGAAATAGAAATCGTATTAAACATATGTCTATACTATCACTTTCAATCAGTTTAATGCATCCTTGCTGAACAAAAGTATTAATTTCTTAATACTTATGAACCCCAAACTTTTGAACAGTAGTGTATGTTTTATATAATTATATTATGATATTTTAAGATGAGGCATGAAAACTTATTTTAGTTTTGTCAGTTATGCCAATTCAATTCATTTCTCATTACTGACTGAATTTTGAATATGCAAATGAGACATAACAGAATTTTTGTGCAAACTAAGGAAGTAAGTGGTGAATGCAAGTATGGTTTACCCAAAAATATGAACATGAAATGACAAAATACTCATTTTTGGGTTCATCTTGCACAAAAATCAATCTTTTGAAAACTAATGAACCACGCAAGAGAACTGACAGGTCTCTATGTCAATATATAGCAGAGCAGATTTGTTGTGCTTTTAGCTTCATCAAGGGTGACAAATCTATCAAACCCCCCTCAGTAAAGTTGGATTATCTCAAGATGGACCCTGTTAGTCTCTGCCCTGCTCAGATGACCAGCTCTGGCTTTCTAGCTGTGCTCTTAGCAGTTATGTTCTCATATAACTATGATGCAGCATAAAGTGCATCGGGTCCATTAATATGTGATGCCATCCTTATTACACGCATAGAGCCACTCAGCAGACACTTAAGTGCAGTATCCACAATGCCACGCCTTATCCATTTGTGTGATGAATCAGTCTGCAGGATTTGTCTGTGTTTGTGTGCGTGAGCTTGTGGGTGTGTTGTGGAGAGAAAGGCCCAGAGAGAAAGATCAGGATATCACAAGAGTTAGGAGCCATTAGACCATTATTGCCTGAAACTGAATACACTGAGAGCTTGCCAGGGTTCCAGTTGCCCAGCATGAAGATGGACAGGACGCTCGATGAGCGCGATTGTGGTGGTGTGCTGAAAGGCAGTTTCTCTCTCTCCTGTCCCAGACCAAATGAGACAGGCCAACCCAGTTAATCACAAAAAACAGAGATCACGGTTAAGATGCATGAAATGACACCAGGAGAGGGCCTTTAATCTCTCAATAAATTGCTGTATTGTTTTAGAGGGAAAGTCAATACATACCAAACACCAAATGTTATTGTATACTGCACATTGCAGGACAGTTCTTCTATTTATGAGGGAGTTTTTGTTTCATGAAATTTTAGACAGTGTTATCTTGTGAGTATTTTATTGGGAAAAGGGAAAAAAGAGAAACCAGAGGGAAATATAACAAATGAAAAAGGCTGGAATGAGATGGTTGGAGAGAAAGGAAGCCTTGTCAAACTCTCTAGTCGGAATGAAATTTCAGTTATAATGAACTAATTTAGATTAGGTGATTCCTCTCACAGCTTTTCATTTGTCACCTAATCATCTCACTTCTGCTCGTTAGTTAATCCTTCTGTCTTTATAACCTTCATTAGGCTGGGCAGACCATGTTTTTCTCCCCCTTTCCTCCACTGACTATATACAGTCAGGTCCATAAATATTGGGACATCGACACAATTCTAACATTTTTGGCTCTATACACCACCACAATGGATTTCAAATGAAACGAACAAGATGTGCTTTAACTGCAGACTGTCAGCTTTAATTTGAGGGTATTTACAACCAAATCAGGTGAACGGTGTAGGAATTACAACAGTTTGCATATGTGCCTCCTACTTGTTAAGGGACCAAAAGTAATGGGACAATTAGCTTCTCAGCTGTTCCATGGCCAGGTGTGTGTTATTCCCTCATTATCCCAATTACAATGAGCAGATAAAAGGTCCAGAGTTCATTTCAAGTGTGCTATTTGCATTTGGAATCTGTTGCTGTCAACTGTCAAGATGAGATCCAAAGAGCTGTCACTATCAGTGAAGCAAGCCATCATTAGGCTGAAAAAACAAAACAAACCCATCAGAGAGATAGCAAAAACATTAGGCGTGGCCAAAACAACTGTTTGGAACATTCTTAAAAAGAAGGAACGCACAGGTGAGCTCAGCAACACCAAAAGACCCGGAAGACCACGGAAAACAACTTTGGTGGATGACCGAAGAATTCTTTCCCTGGTGAAGAAAACACCCTTCACAACAGTTGGCCAGATCAAGAACACTCTCCAGGAGGCAGGTGTATGTGTGTCAAAGTCAATAATCAAGAGAAGACTTCACCAGAGTGAATACAGAGGGTTCACCACAAGATGTAAACCATTGGTGAGCCTCAAAAACAGGAAGGCCAGATTAGAGTTTTCCAAACGACATCTAAAAAAGCCTTCACAGTTCTGGAACAACATCCTATGGACAGATGAGACCAAGATCAACTTGTACCAGAGTGATGGGAAGAGAAGAGTATGGAGAAGGAAAGGAACTGCTCATGATCCTAAGCATACCACCTCATCAGTGAAGCATGGTGGTGGTAGTGTCATGGCGTGGGCATGTATGGCTGCCAGTGGAACTGGTTCTCTTGTATTTATTGATGATGTGACTGCTGACAAAAGCAGCAGGATGAATTCTGAAGTGTTTCGGGCAATATTATCTGCTCATATTCAGCCAAATGCTTCAGAACTCATTGGACGGCGCTTCACAGTGCAGATGGACAATGACCCAAACCATACTGCAAAAGCAACCAAAGAGTTTTTGAAGGGAAAGAAGTGGACTGTTATGCAATGGCCAAGTCAATCACCTGACCTGAATCCGATTGAGCATGCATTTCACTTGCTGAAGACAAAACTGAAGGGAAAATGCCCCAAGAACAAGCAGGAACTGAAGACGGTTGCAGTAGAGGCCTGGCAGAGCATCACCAGGGATGAAACCCAACGTCTGGTGATGTCTATGCGTTCCAGACTTCAGGCTGTAATTGACTGCAAAGGATTTGCAACCAAGTATTAAAAAGTGAAAGTTTGATTTATGATTATTATTCTGTCCCATTACTTTTGGTCCCTTAACAAGTGGGAGGCACATATGCAAACTGTTGTAATTCCTACACCGTTCACCTGATTTGGATGTAAATACCCTCAAATTAAAGCTGACAGTCTGCAGTTAAAGCACATCTTGTTCGTTTCATTTGAAATCCATTGTGGTGGTGTATAGAGCCAAAAATGTTAGAATTGTGTCGATGTCCCAATATTTATGGACCTGACTGTATGTGTCTGCCTTAACAGCTGTTTGAGCAGTCAGCAGATGTTTGTTTTAGTTTATGTCTGTTCAGCAGCACACGACCATCCTTTTATCAGTGATCTCAGTTTTCTGGTGCTTATGTCATCATCCTCCCAGCATGCCCTCAAACCTAAGTGCTTTAATAATGCTGTTGAGGAATGTAGTACATTATGTTTCTCTAGAGTTCCTTTACTGTTTGTCAAGATAATTGTGATGGATATTCTGATTTTCGCAACCTGAGCTCATGACGAAAACATACCTGTGGAAACTTTTTCGCAAGATGCGAAATATGTACCGCCATGTACGTTTCGTGACATATTCGATGTGAAATTTCCACTGAGTGGCGCTAAAAGTGTTCAATTTTTTTCCCCAGAAGAGATGCACATACGTATGGTACATTTTATGTGACATTGGTTTTGTACGTGTCACCGCAGTTCTGATTTGAAATATCCTTTGAGTGGCCTTGTTCAGACTTTTGTGATTTTTGTGCAAATCCGATTGAAATCCGATCATATCACGAACTACATGAAATCCGATTTGTGCAAATCCGTTTCGAGCTACATTCGTATGTGGTTTGGAATCCTATTCAATTTGCATTCCTGGAAATTCGTTTCAGTCTGACCGGTCAGATCGGATTTAGCATAGCTTTTTCACATCCTCACGCCACGTAAAACGTAAAAAGTAAGATGTTTTTGTAGAAAACATAATGAAAATCTTTGCAGAAACAAGCTTGTGGTGTTGCGAACTGCAAGTCAAGCGTAAAAAAACAATATACTGCTAGTATACACACCTCTTTGAGTGTTGAAACCATCGGAGATGGCAGCACAGAATAAAGTCATACATTCCAGCTTCCTGCATTTCTGCGGCTGTCATAAGACGAAATATAATCAAGCGCGACAGCAACGTTGTCGTAAGACAACATCTGTATTGAAAACTGTATTGCTGTTATTGTTGTTTTTAGCGTAGGCATAACAACGCAATGGCATTGCCATAGAAACCAACACACATTCCGTGAAATGAAAGCGCGCTTATGGACACACAAATCGGATATAAAAAGTTGCGATATACTGTGTGCACAGTCAGTTATTCAAATCAGATTCCATCCGGATATGCACAAAATCGGATTTGGGCTGACAGTCTGAGCGAGGCTTAAGTCTAATGCTCCGTGATGTTTTAAAATAACGTACCATCTGCACTACACCTAAACCTACCCAATAGTATGAACAAAAGCAAATGTGATGTTAAAACCCAATCGCAAGCATGCCGTTTTAGCTTGTTTTTTTATCTCTCTTCTTTCAGCTCTTTTATCGTGAGTTATGTTTTTGACGGGATTCGTACCCAACGATTCCGCATCCTAAGTCCAATTCTGTGCCAGCTGAGCTACCGAGCAAGCTTGTTATGTCCGAAAAGCGAAACATATGGAGCTGTAATCATAACTGTGTACGAAAACAATTACAAGTGCTCAATGTTTTACCACCTCTAGTGTTCATTTCTGTTGGAAACTGCAGTGATATGTACTTATTGGTACGTATTTCACATCTTGCAAAAAAGTTCCCAAGGGTTCGTTTTCATCATGAGATCAGGTACGATTTTCAACATCTCTATCAGTTATTTTACCCAGTATTTCAATAATTAAATTATTATACATTTTATTTAATTACATTATTTATTTAAATAATACTTAATAATTATTTACATGGCTTACTTGTCTGTTTGTAGATTTTGGAACTGACACAAAGGGAAACTACCTTTCCTGTTAATTGGCCAGTTGAACATGGTTATATAACAGTTAATCATCCTGGCACATATATTGGTCTGTCACTCATTTTTCTTTTATTTGTGATTTTTACAGATTGTTGTGTTCGTTTACTGCCAGTTTGACACTTTGAATGCTGTGTGGAGTTTGTGTGGTGATAAATCGTGCTGTAGAGTTTGAATTTGTGGTGGACTGATCTTTTTTTTGTCTCTGTCACCACTGACGTCCTGCTTTGCCGATACCCCTGACTCATGACTTTCACAGAGGTGTCAGCGACAGGCTGATGGTTGGAGGAGTGTAACAGGAAAGGACAGAGAGGGAGTTTGTCGATATAAAGCAGCAGCTTTTGTCAGTGTATTTGGTGGTCAGCAGGCTCTCAACTGCACAGACAGACATTAACCTTGGCAGGGGTCAGACCTCTGCCAGTCAGACCGGGCCAAGATTGGTGCTGCACTGATGCAGTTAACAGGTATTGAGCTAGATAAAATTTAAAAGATACAGCGGGGTCACATATTTTCACTGTGGTTTCACTTTACTTTGAGGTTTGATGATGGTGAAAATTAAGGCCCTGTTTACACTAGTGCATTTTTGTTTTAAAACAGTTTAATACATCAGCTAATCAGCTCAAAACACCTGCAAAGGTTTCCCGAGCCTTCAAAATGGTCTCTCAGTTTGGTTCACTAGGCTACACAATCATGGGGAAGACTGCTGATCTGACAGTTGTCCAGAAGACAATCATTGACACCCTTCACAAGGTAAGCCACAAATATTCATTGCCAAAGAAGCTGGCTGTTCACAGAGTGCTGTATCCAAGCATGTTAACAGAAAGTTGAGTGGAAGGAAAAAGTGTTGAAGAAAAAGATGCACAACCAACCGAGAGAACCGCAGCCTTATGAGGACTGTCAAGCAAAATCGATTCAAGAATTTGGGTGAACTTCACAAGGAATGGACTGAGGCTGGGGTCAAGGCATCAAGTGCCACCACACACAAACGTGTCAAGGAATTTGGCTACAGTTGTCGTATTCCTCTTGTTAAGCCACTCCTGAACCACAGACAACGTCAGAGGCGTCTTACCTGGGCTAAGGAGAAGAAGAACTGGACTATTGCCCAGTGGTCCAAAGTCCTCTTTTCAGATGAAAGCAAGTTTTGTATTTCATTAGGAAACCAAGGTCCTAGAGTCTGGAGGAAGGGTGGAGAAGCTCATAACCCAAGTTGCTTGAAGTCCAGTGTTAAGTTTCCACAGTCTGTGATGATTTGGGGTGCAGTGTCATCTGCTGGTGTTGGTCCATTGTGTTTTTTGAAAACCAAAGTCACTGCGTCCGTTTACCAAGAAATTGTGGAGCACTTCATGCTTCCTTCTGCTGACCAGCTTTTTAAAGATGCTGATTTCATTTTCCAGCAGGATTTGGCACCTGCCCACACTGCCAAAAGCACCAAAAGTTGGTTAAATGACCATGGTGTTGGTGTTGCTTGACTGGCCAGCAAACTCACCAGACCTGAACCCCATAGAGAATCTATGAGGTATTGTCAAGAGGAAAATGAGAAACAAGAGACCAAAAAATGCAGATGAACTGAAGGCCACTGTCAAAGAAACCTGGGCTTCCATACCACCTCAGCAGTGCCACAAACTGATCACCTCCATGCCACGCCGAATTGAGGCAGTAATTAAAGCAAAAGGAGCCCCTACTAAGTATTGAGTACATATACAGTAAATGAACATACTTTCCAGAAGGCCAACTATTCACTAAAAATGTTTTTTATTGGTCTTATGAAGTATTCTAATTTGTTGAGCTAGTGAATTGGTGGGTTTTTGTTACATGTGAGCCAAAATCATCACAATTAAAAGAACCAAAGACTTAAACTACTTCAGTCTGTGTGCATTGAATTTATTTAATACACGAGTTTCACAATTTGAGTTGAATTACTGAAATAAATGAACTTTTCCACGACATTCTAATTTATTGAGATGCACCTGTATATACGTAGATGCCTCATTAGCGACTGTTTCTATGGGCCGCTATATGTAAGCCGTCCGCCATATTGTAGCAGTCTTGACTTGACGTCATTCACCATAGTAATCACTGAATATTTGAAAGATGCCACAATCCTGCACAGCCGATGGTCTGCGAACCCAACGGCTCTGTGCGAACTTACTGTATGGTGAATGACGTCAAGTAGACCGTTCCAAGATGGCAGACGCGTCTATGTGCTTGGAGTGGTCGAATGGGGCGTCAATACATGTCTATGGGTACAACAATGAGCATGATGTTATTGTTTACATGGTCGTCAAGGATATGGAGAGTGAATGTGGGCAGTCGCGCCATCGTTTTCAAAAGTCTCAGTTTTGGTCCGTTTACACTGAAAACTAACCTTGGAGTTTTCAAACTAAAACGGGGTCTGCGGCGTTTTCGAAAGTCTCTGTTTTCGAAGGTTGAAAATGGCAGAGTAGTGTAAACAACAGGCAAAACCACTGCAAAAGTAATGCGTTTTAAAACAAAAACGCACTAGTGTAAACGTAGCCTAAAGGCCCATTCACACCAAGCACGATAACTATAAAGATAACGATAAAGATATAGTTCTAAAAATCGTTCTCAATATCAAAGTATAGCAGAGTCCACACCACAACTATAACAATAAAGGCACAGATAAACAATATCGTTGGAATCACTTTCAGAATGATTTTTTCCAGCTGATGAGCGATACAAACATTGACAGTCAATCAGAATCCATCCTGCTATCACAAGCTCAAGAATTTAAAGCGGCAGACGCAGGTGCACTTAGAATAAACAGACGATATTGTTCACTGGTGTGGACACTAAAGCCCCGTTCACACCAAGAACGATAACTATAAAGATAACGAAATTAGCGTCCACACCAGCGAACGATTGGACGAGGGGTTGACAACATGCACCAGCTGCCTAGAAGGCACCGCAGTAATTCATTTGCTGTGCAGATGTTCTTTCAGGGCCAATGCATCTAATTAGTTGCAGCTTTTTTTTTTAACCAAAGACCTCCATATTTAATTCATCCAATGAAATATTAGAAATGGATGTGGAAAATTTTCATATTATTATCTGTCATTAGCCATTATAATTTCAAAATCCTGTATTCTGCTTAGTCAAAGTGGAAGTATTATAGCATCATACAGTCATGTGTTTCTCATAATCTAATTTAAATCTATCTATCTATCTATCTATCTATCTATCTATCTATCTATCTATCTATCTATCTATTTATACACCCCTTTAAACTTTCATCTCCTGTTTTTCAATAAAGCATACATTTTCAGATGTATCCAACACTTTTAAGGAGCAGTTTTAGATTAGGATGTGTCTCGTTTGGTTTATTTTCTCTTTAGACAGCAGATGAAACAATTACTTCATCTGTGTCACTGAGCCTCGAGTGGCTAAAAGATGCAATTAGGCCTTCACTTTGTGCTAATGTGGTTATCCGAGACCAATAGCATTAAAAACTGCTGCTCTCAGACCTTCAGTACAACTGATGACTGCGAGAAAACATACTGTCCATTTTCTGCTTTATCTATCAGACCAGGGTTTTGTAGACCAGCATATTTCATGGCTATTTTTACTCCCCTCTCCCTAGCTGTTCATTGATTTATTCATTTTAGCTGCTTTATTGTTTTGTCCTGTCCTTTTGACTGTACTAATTCCCCTCCTTCTCTTTCTCTTTCACACTCTCTGGTTCTTTATAGCGTGCTTGCTGCAGTCGGAGCTGGTGAATTATGAGCGGGTTAAGGAATACTGTTTGAAGGTTCTCGGACACCAGCAGGATCACTTTAAGGCCATGTACCGTGCTGGGATTGCCTTCTATCACCTGGGAGACTACGAGTGTGCCCTGCGATACTTACGCGATGCCAAGTGCCGTGAACCCACAGGTGGGCTTTATGAGCGCTTTAATATCATATACAGTAGTGCTTCTCAAATGGCTTTACTTTCATGTTGCAGATTTTACAATGGAGTGAAAACTATGAAAAATATTTTGTTTAACAACATAAAAAAAAATTCATCACAATTAAGCCAAAATCATCACAATTAAAAGAACCAAAGACTTAAACTACTTCAGTCTGTGTGCACTGAATTTATTTAATACACGAGTTTCACAATTTGAGTTGAATTACTGAAATAAATGAACTTTTCCACGACATTCTAATTTATTGAGATGCACCTGTATATATATTAGTGCTGTCAAACAATTAATCGAGATTAATCGCATTCAAAATAAAAGTTTTTGTTTACATAATATATGTGTGTGCTGTGTGTTTTTATTATATATGCTATTATACATGCATGTATATATTTAAGAAAAATGTTATGTTTATATATTAAATATATTTATATATAATATAAATTTATACATGTAAATATTTTCTAAATATATACTGTATGTGTGTATTTATATATGCATAATAAATATACACAGTACACACATATATTATGTAAACAATAAGTTTTATTTTGGATGCGATTAATCGCGATTAATAGTTTGACAGCACTAATTAATTAATTAACTAATTAACTAACTATTTTATTTATTTATTTATTTATTTATTTATCTAATTTTAGCTTTATTTCAAATAACAAAACCATTTTTAATAATTTAAGGTAATAACAACGCTGCCACAATTCAACAGTTGAGAACCATTAATATAAATAATATGTAATCAGTTTAGCTGTATTTGTTATGTTGACATGCTTGCCTACTGGAGCAAGTTTTATTCTTATGCTGGTGTTTTTATTTCTTTCTCCCTTGCTCTTCTTATGTTCTATTCTTCATCCTCTCTCTATCTAGACACAAATGTGCTGCGATACATCCAGCTGACGGAGATGAAGATGAGTAAGTCCAGTCAGCAGGTGCGTGAGAGTGGGAAAGAGTCATTGGGTTAATTCAGCCCGACGCCCCCTCCATGCCACACCTAACACCTAACCCTGATAGAAAACCTCTCTTCTCGAGTCTCTCCCCTATATCCCACAATTTCCCCCTTCCCTTGGACAACCAGGATACATGTGCTGCGCCCCTCTCTGAAAGCGGACTTGAAACGGGCACAGCTACAGCACAGCACCCCGCGACTGTCTTTTCTCGCTCTGAGATTTCTCTGTCCCTTTAAATCCAACGTCCCCGGTGCTTTTCATTTGCCAGGTATTGAGAATTTGACTGACAAACAAAGAACACGAAGACAGAAAAAGAAGAAATGCTGTATTATAATGATATAAACAATGGGGTCTGACATTACATTTTAAAATTACATGATCAAATGAGGATATTAAAATGTTTTGAATGAAAAACATAGGTGGCGGAATTGAATCTGTAGGTAGAGAATGGAGTGAAAGCACACATATCAAAGCTACACTGCTACTTAATCGCAGAAGATGGTCAACGATTAGGCTAGTGACCTTTGAACTCACTCTGATCCAATGAGATGCACTCTCTCTACTCAGTACAGAGGAGAAGCTGAGAAGTCAATGTTCAATTAACGCTCACCTGCCAATGCCTGTTACTTTCTGTCTCCTTTTTCTTTCTCTTGAATTTGGGCATATCTCAACTCAATTTCTGAACTGTTTCAATTCAAGGGCTAATTCAAGTGTTTGTAATTTGTCCTTTGATATCGATTTTGTTTCGCCTCTCGGTTTGCTGTACTATAGTGGTTTGAGCAAGTTGTTATCTGTCCCTTTCTCAAAGGTACAACATCCTCCATACTAATGTTAGCAGGTGTTTTGTGAACCTTGTTGTCCATTTCCCTTGTATTGGACTGTCGCATAGCCCCTCCCCCTTTAGAGAAGAGCGGCTGGAATATTAACAAATGGAGCCATATTGAAAACTTTTGTGTTTCTACAAGAAACGGGATGAACGACATCTGAAGTGCTTGATAGAGGTCTGCTAAACTTAAATAATATATCTACCCCAAAATATCAGTGTTACAAAACAGTGGTAAGTAAAAGGACAAAAATACTCTGTTAACTCTGAGAATTGTAGTTTTGACAACCATTAAGCGTTTCGCGTTTGTCCTCTTCTTAATGTTATGCTTTTTTGAGCTTTATTATGGAAACTGATGATGATTTGTTCATTGAGGCAGCATCTCCAGTGGATTCATTTGAATGTGAAGACGCTGTTGACAGCACATGTCATTCTGAGTCTAGTATGGATTAATGGCTTTGAGGAGATGGGGACAGACAAATGAAATTATCCATCTGACCTAATATAAGGCAGATTTAATTGTGTCAGTGGGACTCTGGGGATGTTGTGCCATAGTTTGAGATGAGAAGACGCACTGATGAGATTCAGAACACATAGCAGGCCATACAATCCCATCTCTTTGTTGCAGTGACACTTGAGGAATATGGTGATAAAATAAGGCGCATTCAGTTATTTAATCTTGATTTAAAAAAGGTTTTATGCATAGAGTGAGTAGAACCTTTAGTGAATATAATTAAAATGATGAATACTCACATGCAATCAAGACTCCAGTCATATCTTCTGATTTATTCCACATGGAGCAGGTTGCCCTCTCATGGGGCTTCCATGTCTAATAGTAATAAAGACAACAATATCAATGATAATAATTATTAGTTCATTACTATATAGTACTTTCTCAGTGCTCAAGGCACTGTGTTCAGCAGTTAATATACCAACTTCATACACCCACACCAGTAGGTGTCAGTATATGCTTCTTTGGGATGAAAAAGAACTGGTGAAACACGAACAAAAACTTACTGAGTGCACCTTTTAATTCTCAAATCAACTCTTGATAGTGTAGTCATGAACAATTGGCAAGAGAAATCAAGTGATATCTTTCTGTGCTGTTCTAACCCAATCTCATGAGAAAACTTAACTATTTTATGAAGTGCTGATTGTGCATGAATTTGCACGATTGGCAAAGAAATGTGAGATGTAAGCATTAAGGTCCATCCCTAACCCCATCCAAAAACTAACCTTCAGTGGGATGTAAGATGAGCTTTATAAAAATGTACAAATGAGATTATATGAATTAGCCACCAAAATGTTATACGAATTAGCCAGCAAAATGTAAAATAGTTACGACTTGCCATGACAGTGTGTTGGCTGTTCTGACGCTCTCCTTTCCAGCTCGGTCTCTTGTCTCTGTTTTGTGGCAGTTCTCTCTCCACCTTACCTTTGATATGTTCTTTTGATTTTTGTAAATGGTAAAGGTCATTTTGTCTATAACAGAGCAACGCTGACAACGCTGATGTCCTGTAAAGAAACTCGGTCATCACGTTTGCTTCTTTCAGCTGTGGTCCATATGTCCCCATGTGCTGGATTTCTTTCTAAACAGATGGAGAAACATCAAATCTGACTGTTGTCAACAGACAACAACAAAAGCACAAACTGGTTTATGGACAAGCAAATAAACTTACTGTACTTTACTTTTTCTTGGATGTCACTTGAGGTATGTGTTTGTTGAATGTCAAAGTAGACTTGTGCGGTTTAAAGACATATTAAAATGGTTGTCGAAAGCTTTACTTTATTAAATTGTTTTTATCGATATGTGAGAGAGCAAATGAAAAGGATAAATAAAAGAGATTTATGGAAAAATATATTTAACATTGTGAGGGGCAACTTTGTACCTGTGTATATGTTCAGTTTTCCTCTTGTATCTTGGCTTATTCGTGATGTCTTAGCCTTGTTTTTTGTCTGATTGCCAGTCTGAGGATTCAGGGTTTGCCCTTTGACCTCCAGAAAGAAAGGTCGTCTGGGGTGGGTCTGGAAATAATGACAAGAGGGATTTTGCAATGAGGAAGAAGGGGTGAGGGTACCCTACTGTCCCGAAAGAGGGAGAAAAATCCACTGGTTTCTTTTTTCTTTTTTCTTGCCTGTTCTGGAGAGAGAGAGACTTTGATCCTCTGGTTGTTCCGGTTACTATAATGTTAATGCATTACTGCGGTCATTCATTGCCTCTTTGGGAAGTACTGTACATACTTCATCCGGACATCAGAAGACCTGCGAACTGGTTATGTTTACCTGCAAGTCCAGGAATGCACTACTGATTGGTATTTGAAGTCTACAAATAAAGTTTAAAAAGAGAAACTGTAAGAGTATTATTGTTTGTTTTTGTATTTTTTTAAATGCAGGATATAATATCATTTAATGCAAATCCAAACATTTATAGAAGAAACTATGTAAATTCTATAAAATTTTGATGATCCAAGTTTTTTTTTTTTTTTTTTAAATTTAGAAATATGAATTGGAAACTATGTATGACCATGCTTTACTTCTATCACTCACAGCTTCATTTTCATTTCTGTCAAAAATTAAATACGCCGCTGCCCTGACTAATCTCTAACGTCACAGAAACTAAACTATCACTGTCTTTAAGCCTCTGCTAAGGGTTGTTCACACAGAATGTGTTTTTGCATTCCACTGCGCTGCTTTTCCATTGTTTTTCTATGCATGTACTCACATCTCCTGTCTTTTGCAGCATCTGTAGTTCAGAGGTGTCCAAACCTGTTCATGATGGTCCACTCTGCTGCAGAGTTTAGGTCCAACCCTAATTAAATACACCTGAAACAAAGTAATCAAGGTCTTAAGATTCATTAGAAACTTCCAGGCAAGTGTTTTGGAGCTGGTTGGAGCTACACTCTGCAGGACATTGCGCCTCCAGGAGCAGGATTGTACACCCCTGATCTAGCACATGACAGTGTTCAAGTTACATAAAACTTCTTTGATATAAAACATCTTTGATCGTCTTTTGCATCTCGCATGTGACATGCCATACTAAAAATTTTAAAATCAGTTATTTTAAAAAATGACATTCTGTGCTTACTGTAGTGACTCATGCACTTTATTGTGATTTACCATAGCTTTGAGCTTTGCTGAAATGTCTGAATGCACAAAAGCATGAATGAGAAATAAAAGCTAAAATGTTGAATGGCTTCTCACACAAAACTTTCAAAAGGCTTACAATACGGTGCATGAGTCATACTGACTACTTTTATGGCTTTTTTATACATTTCAGATCTTGACAACCCCTGCCCACTCTGTATGTTGACATATTGTATGTAAAAGAGCAGCTTGGACATTTTCCCAAAAACTCTTTTTTTGTGTTCCATGAAAGAAGTACAGTGATACAGGTTTGGAATGACATGAGGGTGAGTTAATGATGCCAGGATGTTAATTTTTGGGTAAACTATTCATTTAATGTGCATACAGTCATGGCGTTGCATTTGTTCCCATTAGGCTTCTCTCTTCACAGCGCTGAGCACCAGCAGCCAAGCATCCAGAGATTCAGTGTTTGTTTGAATCCTCCACAGATTCTGAACTGTAACAGTGGAGCCGCTGGTCTCTCTCTCTCTCTCTCTCTCTCTCTCTCTCTCTCTCTCTCTCTCTCTCTCAGTGGGACATTGTGTGTCTGTCACCACTGACTACCTTCCATAATGACATCCAGGGCTGTGAATGTAAAAGGTGAGAGAAAAACACAAAAATATACACACCTGAATAAATACAGGAGGAAGATAAATGATGGGACAGAAAATTGGTAACACTTTAGTATAGGGACCAATTCTCACTATTAACTAGTTGCTTATTAGCATGCCTATTATGAACATATTGGCTGTTTATTAGTACGTATAAAGCATGTATTTTATATTCTACATCCCTAATCCTACCCAATACCTAAACTTAACAACTACTTTACTATTAATAACCAGCAAATTAGGAGTTTATTGAGGCAAAAGTTGTAGTTAATGGTTTGTTAATAGCAAGAATTGGACCTTAAAATAAAGTATGACCAGAAAATCTATGAAGAAGCAATTACAGAGTGCAAGATAATAAATTGCGTAATGTTACACTGACAAAAATCATTTGTAATATCAGAAAGTGGGATAATGATTAGTTAGGGGTGGCCAATTTGTATATTAGGAATTGGAAGGAAAAAGTAAAGGATTTATTAAATCAGAAAATAAACTGTCAAATCTAATATGTACATGTGGAGGTCAAAATATGATCTGTGTGTGTAATTGTTTTGACACACTCCCTCATACTTTTGTCATGTCCACCATCTTCCCTTTTTTTCTTTGTAGTTGCTTTTTATAGCATTGCCATGGGAGTGAAGTGTGGTTGCTAAGTAACTGGCTGGCGTCTGGAAGAATAAGCTGCTGCTTTCACAGACAAGAGCAAAGCTATGTCAGGATTTGAGTGTGTGCAGCTACATGTGTAGTGAACAGTGGCGAGCTTTGGTAAGCTTTTTATAACTTCTGCACTGGAGGCAGAGTCAGGCCCGGTGTTTAGCATTTACAGCCAGTATCGTTATCGAGCAGTTTGAGGGTATGGATTATAATTAAATATTTCTAGTTTATTAAATCATTTTTTTTTTCACATTTTTGTTTTCATATACTCATTTCTCTCTGTAGAGTTGAATACCTCAGTGTCCTCAGAGAACAATCGCTGATGTAAACAGACCAGTGTTTGAGAGCGCGCGCGCACGTGCACGATGGAGCCAGAGATGCTGCTATGCTTATGTCATGCTATTATGCTCTTAAAGCAGAATTATGAAATATTTCTTTGAGTGTGCGTTGAGAGTGTATGACATTATTTTAATTCTTATAAAACAAAGCAAGCGGAAGTGATAATAAAGCTGTTATTTTTGTGCTTACGTGAACATAAAAGCACAAAACAACATTCTCTAGGAATCCATTGCTTCATAATTGTTCAACTTGCGTCTGCGGGACTTTGTCGACATCTAGTGTCCATTTTTTAAAATATGGTTTGTTTATGGGACGAGCATTTGTGCTTAAAAAGTATATAAATTTGTATTTTTCTTACAAAATGACCCATTGTATCGCTTGATAAGACCCTTATTCCTCGGCTGTTTTTCTCAAAAACCTTAATTTCTTCTCGACTGAAGAAAGATGACATGGGGGTGAGTAAATTATCAGGAAATTTTCATTCTGGAAGTGAACTACTCATTTAAATGCTTTTCAGAATCAGAATAAGAAAGAGCTTTATTGCCAAGTGTGTTCACACACACAAGGAAATTGTCTTGGTGTTAGGAGCTTCCGGTACAGAAAGTACAAACATAGTGCAAACATACATAAAGTTAAGGTAATAAAACACTAATATTAAAGAGAATATACGATAAATTATGAATAACAGTAGTAGTAAAAATATACAGAAAAAGGAAAAATGTCCAGACAAAATTGTGAATGTGCATATGTGCTACTATACAGAAGAAAGAAAAAAAAAAATGACGTATTGTGACCCATACTCGAAATTGGTGCTCTGCATTTAACCCATCCAAGTGCACACACAGCAGTGAGTAGTGAACAAACACACACCCAGAGCAGTGGGCAGCCATTGCTCCAGCGCCCAGGGAGCAATTGGGGGTTCGGTGCCTTGCTCAAGGGCACCTCAGTCATGGTATCGAAGGTGGAGAGGGTGCTGTTCATTCACAATCCCCACCTTCAATTCCTGCCGGTGCGAGAATCAAACCGGCGACCTTCAGGTTACAAGCCCGACTCTAACCATTAGGCCACGACTGCCCCAGGTTTGTTGAGTTGTACACAGATGTCCAGTACTGAGGTGTGTTATGTGTTGTTCAGGTATGGCCTGAGGGAAAAAAACTGTTCTTGTGTGTGGCTGTTTTGGTGCTCAGTGCTCTGTAGCGTCGGCCAGAGGGCAAAAGTTCAAAGAGAGAGTGAGCTGGCTGTGAGGGGTCCAGAGTGACTTTCTTAGCCCTTTTCCTCACTCTGGAGGTGTAAAGTCCTTGGAGGCTGGGCAGAGGGGCACCGATATTCCTCTCAGCAGTCCTGACTGTCCGTTGTAGTCTTCTGATGTCTGATTTGGTAGCTGAACCGAACCAAACAGTTATAGATGAACACAGGACAGAGTCGATGATGGCAGAGTAGAACTGTTTCAGCAGCTCCTGTGGCAGGTTGAACTTCCTCAGCTGGCGGAGGAAATACAGTCTCTGCTGGGCCTTTTTCACAATAGAGTCAATGTGATTGTCCCACTTCAGGTCCTGAGAGATGTTGGTACCCAGGAATCTGAATGACTCCACTGCAGCCACAGTGTTGTTCATGATGGTGAGTGGGGGGAGTGCAGGGGGGTTCCTCCTGAAGTCTACTATCATCTCCACTGTTTTGAGCGTGTTGAGCTCCAGGTTGTTGTGACTGCACCAGACAGCCAGCTGCTCAACCTCCTGTCTGTAAGCAGACTCGTCTCCGTCCTTGATGAAGCCGATGACTGTAGTGTCATCCGCAAACTTCAGAAGCTTGACAGAGGGGTCCTTTGAACTGCAGTCATTTGTGTAGAGAGAGAAGAGCAGTGGGGAGAGAACACATCCCTGAGGGGCGCCAGTGCTGATGGTGAGAGTCCTGGATGTGAGTTTGCCCAGCCTCACTAGCTGCTGCCTGTCTGTCAGGAAGCTGGTGATCCACTGACAGATGGAGGTGGGTACAGAGAGCTGTGTCAGTTTGTCTGAGAGAAGGTCAGGCATGATGGCCGAACTGAATTATTGCATAATTCTCAGTTTTGTCGAGGTGTTGCAGGATGAAATACAGTCCCATGTTGACTGCATCATTCACAGACCTGTTTGCTCTGTAGACAAACTGAAGAGGATCCAGCAAGGGTCCAGTGATGTACTTCAGGCAGGCCAGGACCAGTCGCTCAAATGACTTCATGACCACAGACGTGAGAGCGACAGGTCTATAGTCGTTAAGTCCACTGATTTTGGGCTTTTTGGGGACGGGAATGATGGTGGATAGGTGAATGTGTGAAGTGCAGATCAGACCGGATGGGGGGTGGTAGACTGGCCTTTTCAAATCGACAGTAAAACACATTCAGATCGTCAGCCAGTTGTTGATTCTCCACAGACTGTGGGTGTGGTGATGTTCCTCAGACCAGTCCATACTGACGCCGGGTCGTTGGCTGAAAGTTCTTTTCTCAACTTCTCAGAGTAGTTCTTTTTAGCCACTCTGATCTCCTTTGTTAGTCTGTTCCTGGCCTGGTTATACAAGATTTTATCCCCACTTCTGTAAGCGTCCTCTCTGGCGTGACAAAGCTGTTTGAGTTTCCTTGTGAACCATGGTTTATCATTATTGAATGATAAGAATGTCCTGGTGGGGATGCACATATCCTCACAGAAACTGATATATGATGTTTCAGTCTCTGTGAGCTCATCCAGATCGGTGGCAGCAGCTTCAAAAACACTCCAATCAGTAAGGTAGAAATTTGAGATGTGAGATATGAATGTAACAAATCCTCCCCATAACAGATCTGCAATAAGTGCTGCTACCAGTAAAAAAAAAAAAAATAATTATGACTGATTTGTTTTTATCTTAAAAACATTCCAATTAAAAGCTTATGCAATGGATTAAATTATTTTAGATAAATAAATAAATAGTAACTAAAAATTATTTAAAATGATATAATAATAATAATAATAAAGTTATTGTTGCATCTTTTAAGAGGATATTGTGTAATTATGAAAACACAAGATTTGACAGAAAATTAGTATCAAAACCAACACATCATTGCTTGTAACGATTATTTTAATAAATACTCTTAGTGTTCCTCACACAGGAAATAAGGGGGTGGGTTTGTTCAACCCCTGCACAGAGAATTACCCCATACAAATGATAACAATAAGAACACAAACCACATGCACACACACCCGTCCGCTCACACACACTCACATACAGGCATACTCATTGGTGGACAGTCAAAAAAATACTGTCTACTATCAGGTTTAATGGTTCAGCACAACGAATTTGAAAACCCTCCAGTGTGCGTTTCTCAGCACCATTCAGTCCGCCAAAAGAACATCCTGTATTTCCTGCACAAGTGTAACGTCATTAACAATCTCATCACATGTCTCTTTCCACGTGCCCTGGCATGACAGTGTCCTTCACAATGCTCTCTGTGGTGACGCATTGTCAGATCTGGTGTATACATACTGTTCCTTTCTCTTCAGTTGAATTGTTCAGTAGGTGGAGGAAGAACATCACTTAAGGAGGTAAGGAAGTGTCTGTCTGGTACATAAAAAAAAAAACAGGTAGTACATGTTTGCTTTTTATTGCCAATTGTTACAAAAACCCTAATTTTCCCATTTCTGTCTCCATTGTCTCCCTGACATTGTGTTGAGGAGAACAGAGGCTCTTCAGATGAGTTTATGACGAGAGGGGGAAGTAAATGCTTTTCACTTGAAACATTCTAGAACAGAATGAACGAAATAGGGGCTTACTCATCCAGTTTTAGTCAGATTGACATGCACAGTAAGAAGCACTTTCCACGAATAGGGTACAAAGGCTTAACCTTCAAAAAATGTTGACCACAGGTCGTCCAACTAATTATTACATCAAGTGTTTTAGTCATTTCCTGTAAGATTTACAAATTTGGGACATATACACACTCCTGTTCAAAAGTTTTGGTCAGTTTTTTTTTTTTTTTAATGAAAGAAATTAATACTTTTATTCAGCAAGGATGGATTAAATTGATCAAAAGTGACTGTAAATACTTTTTTACATTGTTATTTATTTATTTATTAAAATATTAAGCAGCACAACCGTTTTTAACATTGATAAGAAATGTTTCTTGAGCACCAAATCAGCATATTTAAATGATTTCTGAAGGATCATGTGACACTGAAGACTGGAGTAATGGCTGCTCAAAATTCAGCTTTGCCATCATAGGAATAAATTAAATTTTAAAATAAATTCAAATCAAAAAGCAATTATTTTAAATTTGTAATATATTTCACAATATGAATGCTTTTACTCTTTTATGCGTTTATACTTTTACTTTTTATTTTACCAAATAAATGCAGCCTTGATGAACATTCAGACTTCATTCAAGAACATAGAAAATCTTTCTAACTCCAAACCTTTGAACACTAGTGTAGAATTGATTTAGGATCACTAAATAGAGTTTATATAGAGTTTACCTGGTTTATTTGATTTTGTTATTTGCTTGCAATAAACATCAAAATAAATAGACAAAATACATACAATTAAAAAAAAAAAGAAGTTCCATGCACTTATTCCCCATAAGTTAAAGACAAATATTTTTAGATTATTTTTTCTTTAATACCATAGGTAACAGTTGAATGTTGAGCTGGTCAAATGCAGTCATCGCTTCAATTTGTGTAAAATTTGAGAACATGCAATTAGATTTTTTGCTTGTGTGTATTAAATCGTGCAGAGTTGTGCACAAAATGTGAGACGTAAATAGGACTTTTGTAGTCATTAAAATATATTAATAAACAACAATGAATTGAATATCAATTTATATGTGTTATATGTGTATTTGTATAATATGTCATTATATTTGTTGGATACATTAAAAAGTTCAAGGCTTCTGATAGGGGTGTATGATATGATGATTTTTGATCGTGGACGATGAAAATGTCTCCACGATCTGCTTTTGGAGAAATATCGTAGTATGGTGCTACAGCGCATATACTATCAGCTGCAGTTCTGGCACCTCCGGATCAATATACTGTACAACGCGACATGCATTCACATCAGTGTTAACTCAGCGGTAGAATTACTCTCACGGGACACTGCACTTATTTGCAATCACAAAAGTGCATTATTTGCGTGTGCTTTAAAGCCTTGCCAGTTAAATGTTTCATTCACGCGCTGGTCTGACGTGCGGTTTTTCTGAGCTCGTACACCTGAAGCGCGCGCACTAAAAAGCCCGTCTAACAGCGCCTGATTACTCAACTAAGTTATCTTTTGCGCTAATACTGTCAAAACACACAAAGTTTATGTATAGACTCAGCTGGTTATGTCTAAAATGAAAGTAAACAGTTCAGACAAACGGATGCATGCCTGTATATTAGATGCGTGCAGGTCTTAAAGGGACAGTACTAAACATGCTGCCGACTGTCATTAAAGGGATGGTTCAAACTATTTACTCACTCACATGTTGTCCCAAACCTGTATTAATTTCTTTCTTGTGCTGAACACAAAAGAAGATATTTCGAAGAATGTGGGTAACCAAACAGTTGCTGGTCTACATTGAATTTGATAGAAGGAAAAAAATACTATAGAAGTCACTGTGGACCAGCAACTGTACCCACATTCTTCAAAATAACATTTATGTTCAGCAGAACAAAGAAACTCATTCAGGTTTAAAACTAATTTTGAGTGAGTAAATGATGGTATAAATATAAAACACTATGACAGAATCGACAGACAGATGACAGAATTTTTTAATGTTAAAAAAAAAAAAAAAAAAAAGCAAAGAGAAAAAAATAACTCGCTACTCTTGACAGAAAAAAAATAATACAGCTGCTTTAATAGGAATCAATCTATATAGTGTTTTATTTTTGTATTTGTTCATTCAATTTCTTGAATGCTCCTGCTAAATATGCCTATTTTACCTGAAAATAAAGCACTGTTTGTTTTATTTGTATATTATGTGTAATTGTAATGTGTATCTCTGTTCTTATTTTTTATAACAAAGATAAAATAATGACAAAGATTTTTTATCTTCGTCCACTTTGGCCTAAACATCCACCATTCTTTTTTTATATTTTGTTACCTTGAAAGGCTTTATAACAGGGAAATTATTTTGGCTGCACTGCTCAGACAAAATGGTAAAACTAACATGACAAAGAATCATGATAAAATCCTGAAATCATGGTATTTCTAAAAAAATCCCGATATGATATTTTTGCCATATCGCCCACCTCTAGCTTCTGAGGTGGGACAGGCCAAAATTCCCATTTTACCCTTAAAATGGGAATTTTGGCCTGTCCCACCTCAGAAGCTAGAGGTGGGCGACATTTTACTTTTTTTTAAATTAGCTGCTTTTCATGATAAGTTCACCAAAACCATGAGATTTATGCCTCTAATGCTTTAAAAAAGTGTACCCTATCCTTGGAAAGTGCCAAGTACTTCCACACATGGAAAGAAAGCATCTGCTCATGTTTCATTTCACATTTGGACTGCTCTCACATTCTGATTAGGTCATGCAGAGAGTAGTTTGAGATGAAGTTTGTTTTATCCAAAACAAAAATATAAAATTATTATGGTACACCTATTTTTATATTGTATCAATATATTACAATGAATGCAACTCACAAAAGAGCTCCCTGTGTCATTGCAATTAACTGCATACACAATTCTCCTGAATGTAAATACAGAAAGCATCACTGAACTTTACAAAAAAAAAAAAAAACCTATCATTTTTTTTCCAGGCCAAAAAACAGGTTGTACCCATGAAGACCATGATGAAGAAGAAGAGGCGAGAGACTGGCCCTATGATAACAGAGATATGGACAAACAAGGAAGGTCACAGACCTACAGTAGTTAGACTGCCCTCTCCTGCTCACTATCGGCCGCTGTTTAACCAAACGATCTCAGCCATTATGAGGCCCATTAAACTCACAGAGAATGAGTCATTGCGGGCAGGCGGAGATAAACAAATCAAGGTCATTTATCTCTTAACCTGTCCAGAAGGCGTCTGTTTAGCTACTACAGAGGGCAGCTTTTCCATTAGAGCTGCCAGAGAACGTGGTCTGATGGGATCACGGGGCAAACTGTGGGGAAACCTCTTACGACGGCCACAGAGTGCTGGTTAGGGTGCATCAGCCCAGACTGTGGGGGACAGAAGTCTTTCTATGAGAAATGTTGTCCGCATAGAGTGGCCTGTGGGTGTTGTCCACACAGGGGGACGGTGCTGTCCTGGCTCTGGCCTTCCATGTCCATGTCGAGAAGGCTTTGATGAGCGACACCCGCTCCAGCGCTCACTCCGCTGTCACCCGAGCCCAGCGGACTGTCACAGCTGCTACCTGGAGACGAACTGAGCGTCTGGGACAGAGATGATAGTTTCCAGGGGTCCGGACGTGCCCGAGCCGGGGTGGGTCGGGGGCGAGGAGCGAACTCAAGGGTTTTGGGACGCTCGAGTGTGCCCGTATGGCTGTCTGGCTCTGGCATGGGGATGGGGATGGGAGGAGGAGGTTTGCGCCGATGGGCTGAGGGGTAGACCATAGACGGGTCAGGCAAGCGTGGAATGTCCAGAGTTTCACGAGAACCTGGAGGAGACATGAAGGACTCTTTAATAACATTATAATTTACATTCAAGAAATATAAAATAAATGAGTAAATCATATTTTATCCAAAAACCAAGAGATATGAGAGATTGTATTTTTCTTAATGAGGCACATTAAAAAAAAATATTTACTTTATTTAATTAATGAATTACTAAATATTTACTTGAATATGAAAATAAAACATTATTTCATGATATATACACACATATACAGTGGGTACGGAAAGTATTCAGACCCCCTTAAATTTTTCACTCTTTGTTATATTGCAGCCATTTGCTAAAATCATTTAAGTTCATTTTTTTCCTCATTAATGTACACACAGCACCCCATATTGACAAAAAAACACAGAACTGTTGACATTTTTGCAGATTTATTAAAAAAAGAAAAACTGAAATATCACATGGTCCTAAGTATTCAGACCCTTTGCTGTGACACTCATATATTTAACTCAGGTGCTGTTCATTTCTTCTGATCATCCTTGAGATGGTTCTACACCTTCATTTGAGTCCAGCTGTGTTTGATTATACTGATTGGACTTGATTAGGAAAGCCACACACCTGTCTATATAAGACCTTATAGCTCACAGTGCATGTCAGAGCAGATGAGAATCATGAGGTCAAAGGAACTGCCTGAAGAGCTCAGAGACAGAATTGTGGCAAGGCACAGATCTGGCCAAGGTTACAAAAAAATTTCTGCCGCACTTAAGGTTCCTAAGAGCACAGTGGCCTCCATAATCCTTAAATGGAAGACATTTGGGACGACCAGAACCCTTCCTAGAGCTGGCCGTCCGGCCAAACTGAGCTATCGGGGGAGAAGAGCCTTGGTGAGAGAGGTAAAGAAGAACCCAAAGATCACTGTGGCTGAGCTCCAGAGAGGCAGTCGGGAGATGGGAGAAAGTTGTAGAAAGTCAACCATCACTGCAGCCCTCCACCAGTCGGGGCTTTATGGCAGAGTGGCCCAATGGAAGCCTCTCCTCAGTGCAAGACACATGAAAGCCCGCATGGAGTTTGCTAAAAAACACCTGAAGGACTCCAAGATGGTGAGAAATAAGATTCTCTGGTCTGATGAGACCAAGATAGAACTTTTTGGCCTTAATTCTAAGCGGTATGTGTGGAGAAAACCAGGCACTGCTCATCACCTGTCCAATACATTCCCAACAGTGAAGCATGGTGGTGGCAGCATCATGCTGTGGGGGTGTTTTTCAGCTGCAGGGACAGGACAACTGGTTGCAATCGAGGGAAAGATGAATGCGGCCAAGTACAGGGATATCCTGGACGAAAACCTTCTCCAGAGTGCTCAGGACCTCAGACTGGGCCGAAGGTTTACCTTCCAACAAGACAATGACCCTAAGCACACAGCTAAAATAACGAAGGAGTGGCTTCACAACAACTCCGTGACTGTTCTTGAATGGAAATACAAAAAAAAAAAAAAATCCCAAAATTCCTATTCCTGTAATATGAAACAAAAGATGTATTATTTTAAACCTCTCTCTCTCTCTCTCTCTCTCTCTCTCTATATATATATAGTATTAAATATTACACTGCCAGTCAAAAGTTTTTGAACAGTAAGATGTTTAATGTTTTTTATAGAAGTCTCTTCTGCTCACCAAGCCTGCATTTATTTGATCCAAAGTACAGCAAAAACAGTAAAATTGTGAAATATTTTTACTATTTAAAATAACTGCTTTCTATTTGAATATATTTTAAAATGTCATTTATCCCTGTCAAAGCTAAATTTTCAGCATCATTACTCCAGTCTTCAGTGTCACATGATCCTTCAGAAATCATTATAATATGGTGATTTACTGTTCAAGAAATATTTATTATTATTATTATTATTATTATTATTATTATCAACATCAATATTTAAAACAGTTAAGTAAATTTTTTCAGGATTCTTTGATGAATAGAAAGACCCAAAGATCAGCATTTATATGAAATAAAAAGCTTTTGTAACATTATACACTATACCATTTAAAAGCTTGGAGTCAGTATATAGTGTGTGTATATATATATATATATATATATATACAGTGGGGCAAAAAAGTATTTAGTCAGCCACCAATTGTGCAAGTTCTCCCACTTAAAAAGATGAGAGAGGCCTGTAATTTTCATCATAGGTATACCTCAACTATGAGAGACAAAATGAGAAACAAAAATCCAGAAAATCACACTGTAGGATTTTTAAAGAATTTATTGGTAAATTCCTCGGTAAAATAAGTATTTGGTCACCTACAAACAAGCAAGATTTCTGGCTCTCACAGACCTGTAACTTCTTCTTTAAGAGGCTCCTCTGTCCTCCACTCGTTACCTGTATTAATGGCATCTGTTTGAACTCGTCATCAGTATAAAAAACACCTGTCCACAACTCAAACAGTCCAACTCCAAACTCCACCATGGCCAAGACCAAAGAGCTGTCAAAGGACACCAGAAACAAAATTGTAGATCTGCACCAGGCTGGGAAGACTGAATCTGCAATAGGTAAGCAGCTTGGTGTGAAGAAATCAACTGTGGGAGCAATTATTAGAAAATGGAAGACATACAAGACCACTGATAATCTCCCTCGATCTGGGGCTCCACGCAAGATCTCACCCCGTGGGGTCAAAATGATCACAAGAACTGTGAGCAAAAATCCCAGAACCACACGGGGGGACCTAGTGAATGACCTGCAAAGAGCTGGGACCAAAGTAACAAAGGCTACCATCAGTAACACACTGCGCCGCCAGGGACTCAAATCCTGCAGTGCCAGACGTGTCCCTCTGCTTAAGCCAGTACATGTCCGGGCCCGACTGAAGTTTGCTAGAGAGCATTTGGATGATCCAGAAGAGGATTGGGAGAATGATGAAACCAAAATTGAACTTTTTGGTAAAAACTCAACTTGTCGTGTTTGGAGGAGAAAGAATGCTGAGTTGCATCCAAAGAACACCATAACTACTGTGAAGCATGGGGGTGGAAACATCATGCTTTGGGGCTGTTTTTCTGCAAAGGGACCAGGACGACTGATCCGTGTAAACGAAAGAATGAATGGGGCCATGTATCGTGAGATTTTGAGTGAAAACCTCCTTCCATCAGCAAGGGCATTGAAGATGAAATGTGGCTGAGTCTTTCAGCATGACAATGAGCCCAAACACACCGCCCGGGCAACGAAGGAGTGGCTTCGTAAGAAGCATTTCAAGGTCCTGGAGTGGCCTAGCCAGTCTCCAGATCTCAACCCCATCGAAAATCTTTGGAGGGAGTTGAAAGTCCGTGTTGCCCAGCGACAGCCCCAAAACATTACTGCTCTAGAGGAGATCTGCATGGAGGAATGGGCCAAAATACCAGCAACAGTGTGTGAAAACCTTGTGAAGACTTACAGAAAACGTTTGACCTCTGTCATTGCCAACAAAGGGTATATAACAAAGTATTGAGATGAAATTTTGTTATTGACCAAATACTTATTTTCCACCATAATTTGCAAATAAATTCTTTAAAAATCCTTCAATGTGATTTTCTGGATTTTTTTTTTCTCATTTTGTCTCTCATATTTGAGGTATACCTATGATGAAAATTATAGGCCTCTCTCATCTTTTTAAGTGGGAGAACTTGTACAATTGGTGGCTGACTAAATACTTTTTTGCCCCACTGTGTGTATATATATATATATATAGCAGAAAATCTGAATATTAGAATGACTTCTGAAGGATCATGTGACTGGAGTAATAATGCTAAAAATTTTGCTTTGAAATCACAGGAATAAATTACATTTTAAAATATATTCAAATAGAAAACAGTTATATTTTAATATTTTAAACAGTAAAAATATTTCAAAATTTTTACTGTTTTTTCTGTACTTTGGATCAAATAAATGCAGGCTTGGTGAGCAGAAGAGACTTCTATAAAAAACATTAAACATCTTACTGTTCAAAAACTTTTGACTGATAGTGAATACTGTAATATACATCAATAAAATATTGAATCACTACTGAGCATAATGGGAATTACAAAAAAGTAATATTTTAAAATATTGCCTTTATGGAAAATATATAACCATTGCAAAAAATAATTATTATTACTGTAAACTGTAAACAAATAACCTAACAGTTTAAATATTTTAAGCAACATATAAATATATAAATAAATACATCTTATTGGTTCTAAAACATTGTCTTCATGTTCGCATTCCTGTAAAGCAAAAAAAAAAGAAATATTTTACATAATATTTTATAATTTTTGTAAAGTACTTACACATTATGAAAGTAATTGTTATACTTCATGCAAAATAAAACAATTTTACAATTAAATGTGAATATAAATGTTTTGACAGAGATTCACCCAGTACCAATTAGTATTTAAAGTGAAATGTTGTACCTGTAAATGGTGTAATGGTGGGGGCTGGTGTGGGGGGGAAGGGCATACTCCCATCAGAGGGGGTGCGGCGATGCCCCACGACGGTCTGCGCTCGAGGACGGATGGCCCCATCAGAGGGCGTGCGGCGGTGCCCACGGTTTAATGCCATAGTTGCAGAGACGTGGGTGGGTGTGAGGGACTGATTGGGCTCTCGTTTGAAGCTCTCCGCCCTCAGGTCCAGCAGAGGGTTTAATGATGGCGCGGGAGAGACCACCGGGTGAGCACTACTAGGGGTCGGGGCAAAGTCATCAGGATCAGAGGGCAACAGGGACTTGGTGGAGTTGCAGTCAGAGAGAGAGGACAAAGAGAGAAGGGTAACGGAAGGAGACGGGTCCATGCTGGGCAGGGTGGAGTCGTGATGGCGGTTGTGGGACAGGGAGAGGGACAGTGTGCGGCTGGGTGGAGAGGTGCTGCGTCTGAATCGGCCCGTGCGCTGAAACAAACCCTCCTTCTTCTTCCTCTGCTCCTCTCGCTGGTCCTGCTCATCTTGACTCATCTGAACACGTATGAATGAATAATGTCACATTAGTAATAAGGTCAAATAATAATATGATATATAGCAATAAATACAAAAATCAAAATGAGAATTACTACAAAAAAATCTGAAGAAAAAGTGTACTATAATATTTTCTTTCTTTAAAATAATGAGAATGAGCTTTATTTTATGTGAATGTTGCAAAGTTATGTTCAGCTCACATTTCACTGGAAAATAGAATAATTAGGTGAAAAACAAGTGCACTTCCATAATGTACTTAAAGTTCTCTATTTTCACGCACTAATTTTGTACTGAATATACTAAAAAATTTTCTTTAGTACTTCTTAAGATAATCTTAAGAACATCTAAGTGTACTCAAATGTGCTATTTTGAGACACCAATAGTATGAAGTAAAGTGTGCTTTTAACATACTATCTCTATATTAAAAATGTATTTAGTTACTACTTGTAGTACACTTGAACCCATCTTTCATACACTAGTGTGTTGAAGTGTACTACAAGTGGTAACTAAATACATTTTTAAATACAGAGATAGTATGTTAAAAGCACAATTGAGTACACTAGATGTTCTTAAGATTATCTTAAGAAGTACTAAAGAATAATTTTTAGTATATTAAGTACAAAATTAGTGCGTGAAAATAGAGCACTTTAAATACATTTGCCTAGGTAGTGTTTTTTTTTTGCAAAATAATTATTCTATTTTGTTTTCCAGTGAAATGTGAGCTGAACATGTTTTTGTAACATTCACTTAAAATAATGTAAATCTCATTCTCATTATTTTAAAGAAAGAAAATATTAAAGTAGTAGTAGTATATAAAAATGTAATTACTCGCATATGACAGCCCAAATAATTCAAATGATTTAATAATTACTTAATATGTAATGATTATATTTTTTGTGAAACTACTATTTATTTCAATATTAAATTATAAATATTATTTCACATAGGTATTACAATTAAATGTTAACTGAATATACAAAGTAATAATATTTATAGTCTTGTTTATGATAATACATTCATTAAAAATGGACTGAAAAAAACACTACTATCAACCCTCCTATTAAGCCTCTTTCGGTAACACTTTATTTTAAGGTGTCTTTATTACACGTTACATGTACTTACTATTATAATAACACTTAATTATGCATAATTACATGCAAGTAACCCTAAACCAAACTCTAATCCTAACCCTAACCATATAGTAAGTACATGTAGTTAATTAATATTACTCAGTACTTAGAGTTTTTCTCAAACGATTTGGCACTTTTCTCCAATGCAATGTACTTGTTCTCAAAACAATTAGCACTGCCATCCAAACACAAAATTATCTTAACCAAACAGTTCAACTTTACTGCAAAATGAAGCACTGCAATTTTTTCTAGTAATGCGTTTATTAAAAGTAAATATTAACATCAAATCTATAGGTTTGTTCTCTAATGATTATAAAACACAGTCAGCTGTAGATGCACAAATACACTAATGAAAATACATGTTTATTGCAATTCCTCAACAAGGAGTTTTGTTTTATATATATTGTGTATATCTAAACAACAACAACAACAACAAAAAAAAAAACGCTGTAAAAATGTAAAACATAGTTCTCCAACTCCTATCACCCATCTGAAAAACTAATTGCCCCTTTAAATTTAAAATCTGTTTGTGCCACCTTTAGCAGCAAGAACTGCAAACAAACTCTTTTAAAGCACAGTGGTGGATATACATGTATATATATCTATATGAATATATGTATATATATACACACATGTGTGCGTGTGTGTATGTATATATCTATATGTATACATATATGTGTGTGTGTTTGCTGTATACATGAATTATCCTGAATTATTGATCTTGCCTTTCATTTACATCTAGAAGAGAATTTCATTACATTTTCATATTTGCTGCGCTTGCATCATAGGAGAGAAAAAATGTAAGAAGCTTGAATCTATGCCTGAAAAGCTCCTGTCTCAACATCTCCACAGGCCTCTTCCTTCGTGACTGGTGATGTTGTTCTGGATCATCATGCCAATAATGCTCCTGTTCCATTCAAAATAATCTCGACTGTGCACCTAAATGATCTCAAACTAAAATTCTGAAAAATGTTTGGACATTTACAGTAAATAACAGAAGTTGTCCTAGGAGGACTAAAAATCTGTACTATCAACAATCATAGTACAACCCTTTATAAGTCTACCCCTGCTTCTCTAAAGGAGAGGCCTGTCACGGCACGGTAGGGATGCGCCACGAAAAGAACAAGGTCTGGGTCCAAATGCAGGAAAAGACTACTTTAATAATAAACGAAAAGGCCAACACGGCAAAAAATAAAACAGATTAAGGAGTGGAATACATGAGACGGCAACACAGTGCATGTATCCCCAGAGTTAAACAGCAAACACAACAATCAATTCAACCAGACAGAGTAGCGAGAGTGTGGTGTATAAATAGTCCATGGTGATGGGGAACAGCTGGGAGTGTGATGAGTGGCAGGTGTGTGGAGTTATGGCAATTGAGTCCGGGAAGACGGGAGGTGGCGACCTCTGGTGGTGAGAGGGATCATTGCGGGCCCGGACTCATGACAGGACCCCCACTTAAAGGAATGGCTTCCAGACGTTCCACACGAAGAACAAAAAAAACACACAAAAAAAAAAACAAGAGTTCAGGAGGGAGGTGGAACAGAGGTAGACCAGGGGGAGGGATGGCGGGCCAGGCCCGTGTACCGGAAGAGGGCCTGGAGGAAGAGGTAGGCAAGGGTGCCAGGGTGGTGCCGGCAGAGCAGGAGGATCGTGAGCAGACACCGCCGCCGCCTCAGGAGCTTTGTGTGCAGACACTGCCGCCTTGAGAAAATCGTGAGCGGGTACCGCCACCTTGGGTGCCCTGTGAGCGGACGCCGCTACCTCGGGAGGAACGTGAGCGGACACTGCCGCTTCTGGGAATTCGTGAGTGGGCCCCGCTGCCTCGGGAGGAACGTGAGCAGGCACCGCCGCCTCGGGAGGAATGTGAGGGGGCACCGCCGCCTCAGGAGCTTTGTGTGCAGACACTGCCGCTTCGGGGAATTTGTGAGTAGGCCCCGCTGCCTCGGGAGGAACGTGAGCGGGCCCCGCCGCCTCGGGAGGAACGTGAGCAGGCACCGCCGCCTCGGGAGGAACGTGAGCGGACACCGCCGCCTCGGGAGGAACGTGAGTGGGCCCCGCCGCCTCGGGAGGAATGTGAGCGGGCCCCGCTGCCTCGGGAGGAATGTGAGTGGGCACCGCCGCCTCGGGAGGAATGTGAGTGGGCACCGCCGCCTCGGGAGGAATGTGAGTGGGCACCGCCGCCTCGGGAGGAACGTGAGCGGGCACCGCCGCCTCGGGAGCTTTGTGTGCGGACACTGCCGCTTCGGGGAAATCGTGAGCGGGCACCACCACCTCAGGAGGAACGTGAGCGGGCCCCGCCGCCTCGGGAGGAACGTGAGCGGGCACCGCCACCTCGGGAGGAACGCAAGTAGACCATGCCGCTCGCAGCGACATCAGCGGGGAATCTTGCACATTTCGTATCAGTCTGGGACACTCTGGAAATGGACGTGAAGTACTGGGTGCGGCAGACGAGGCCTGTGACGCCTCTTGGATCGTCGCTTTGGGAGAACTGTGAGTGGGCTCCGCAGCTAGCTCCACCCTGAAGGCTGAGCCGCTCAAATGCAAAGCCAGGTTAATATAGTCCTCCAGCGACTCCTCTGGAGCCCAGTATGGCATCATGGAGTTAAAGGGGTCGGCCAGGCCTCCCCAGAAGATGACCATGAGGCAGGTCTTCTCTGTAGCCGACTGGCGAGCCATTCCCACGAACTCCCCAGTGTAATGCTCGATGCTCCGGTCTCCCTGCTGGATATCGAGGAACTTCCCTGCTGCACCCATGTTTGCTGGTTGAATTCTGTCACGGCACGGTAGGGATGCGCCACGGAAAGAACAAGGTCTGGGTCCAAATGCAGGAAAAGACTACTGTAATAATAAACGAAAAGGCCAACACGGCAAAAAATAAAACAGATTAAGGAGTGGAATACATGAGACGGCAACACAGTGCATGTATCCCCAGAGTTAAACAGCAAACACAACAATCAATTCAACCAGACAGAGTAGCGAGAGTGTGGTGTATAAATAGTCCATGGTGATGGGGAACAGCTGAGAGTGTGATGAGTGGCAGGTGTGTGGAGTTATGGCAATTGAGTCCGGGAAGACGGGAGGTGGCGACCTCTGGTGGTGAGAGGGATCATTGCGGGCCCGGACTCATGACAAGGCCATGATTTTTTTACACAGTAAATTACGGTAATTCTGATTTCATTTGAAATTCATGTTCTCCTTCCACCCTGTTGTTCACTTCCTCTCTGTCCATGTCTTCTTACAGTTTCTCCTCATGCTCTTTCCACTACACCAGTGCCCTCCTCTCTACTCATCTCTTCTCCCTTTCCTTCTCCTCTCCTCTTTTCTCAAATCTTCCTCTCTGCTCATCTCTTTCTACCTGTTACACTCTTCATCTTCTCTCTCATTACACCCCTTTCTCTACCCACTCCATCACCTTATAGACTTACACCTCTTTATTTATTTTATTATTATTTTTTTGTTTTGTTTTGTTTTTTGCATATTAGTTCTTGCTTTTTGTATACTTTTCCTTTTATTATTACTCTAAAGCAATTGTGATAAATGTGTAAATGATTAGGAAAACTGCATTTCCTGTGTTGTGTGTATAATTAACCGAATAGTTATCCAATTGAAAATATACCATGTTCATTTGATAGAATGACAAATTACAGAGTTTTGTTTGTTGTGTTTGGACAAATGCTACATAAATGTTTGTGATTTGTGTAAAACCTTTTTTCAGATATTTTAAAGTATTGGTTGGTTGTATTAACTATTGTGAAAACATTTGAGTTTTGTGCACTTTGTTTTGAGAAAATTATTTGCATGATTTGTAATTTGCATGAAATGAATGAAAACGTGTAATCTGTTTAGGACAATTAGAAAGTGTTCAGATCACTGTGTTAACTGTTTTGAGAACAGTGACCTGAGTTTGGAGAAATGTGTCAAATCGATTGAGAAAAACCATAAATGTATAATTACATTGTAACAAAGACACATTAAAATAAAGTGTAACCCTCTTTTCTTCTGTTTCTTACTTCTCTCATAACGTGTACCTGTTGTCGTCCCAGCTGGAAGATGTCAGAGCCCAGGCCCACAGCGGCCAGTATGGAGGCACAGCCCAGCAGCAGCAGGTCACTCTTTTTCCTCTGGCTGCAGCGCCGAACTGAATCATGTGAGCCTATTCCTGACCCTACACCCGCTGATCCTAAACCCACCTCCTCCATCGCTCCATTACTGCCCAGCTCAGGAGCCAAGCATCCTGGGGAGCTGTCATCAAACTCACAGTGCTCCTCTACACAGAAGATAGGGGTAGTGAATTAATAATGAAAAAAGAGAAACAAATCATAAACTTCCTATAATTTCAGTTGATATCAGTTATTAATCTGTTGATGTTAGGTCATAATGTTGGGCAAGACTTACCCATTTCATTTAGGCTTGAGAATCCAGCTGTCATAGGAGCATGTTTTGGGGACTTGCCCAGATTTGGAGCGCTGGAGGACCACACTTTACCCTCCCCGAGTGACTTTAACCTAGAAAAAGAAGGGATCAGCTTGATTACAAATTTATCAAATATACCATTATACAAATGGTATTTTATATATACACACTACCAGTCAAAAGTTTTTGAACAGTAAGATTTTTAATGTTTTTTAAAGGAGTCTCTTCTGCTCACCAAGCCTGCATTTATTTGATCCAAAGAAAAAAAAAAGAGTGAAATTTTGAAATATTTGTACTATTTAAAATAACTATTTTCTATCTGAATATATTTTAAAATGTAATTTATTCCTGTAATTTCAAAGCTGAATTTTTAGCATCATTAGTCCAGTCACATGATCCTTCAGAAATCATTCTAATATTCTGATTTGCTGCTCAAAAAAAAATTATTATTATTATTATTATGTTGAAAACAGCCAAGTAGAACTTTTTTCAGGTTTCTTTGTTGAACAGAAAGTTCAGAAGAACAGCATTTATCTGAAGTAGAAATCTTCTGTAACATTATAAATGTCTATATCATCACTTTTGATCAATGTAAAGCATCATTGCTAAATAAAATAATTAATTTCGATAATTTCTACCCCCCCCCCCTTTACAAAAGCTTTTTATTTCAGATAAATGCTGATCTTTGGATCTTTCTATTCATCAAAGAATCCTGAAAAAATGTACTCAACCGTTTTAAATATTGATAATAATAGTAAAAATAATTTCTTGAACAGCAAATCAGCATATTAGAATGATTTCAGAAGGACAATAAAAAATATTTCTTGAACAGCAAATCAGTATATTAGTATGATTTCAGAAGGATAATAAAAAATGTTTCTTGAACAGCAAATCAGCATATTAGTATGATTTCAGAAGGATAATAAAAAATGTTTCTTGAGCAGCAAATCAGCACATTAGAATGATTTCTGAAGGATCATGTGACACTGAAGACTGGAGTAATGATGCTGAAAATTTAGCTTTGATCACAGGAATAAATTACATTATAAAATATATTCAAATAGAAAACAATTATTTTAAATAAATAAAATAGTTAAATAAAAAAAAATAGTTAAATAAAAAGAAAAAGAAATATAACTCCTTTAAATATATATATTTTTGGTCTACCTGTCCTCTCCACCGACTCTCTCGCGCTGATGTGTGGAGCTGGGCCCCCATGTTCGGCCCTTCTTCTTGGTCCCTAGGTCCTCTTTCTTACACACTGCCGTCCGGCCCCACGTCTTCCTTCCATCACTGGGCGTCACTAGACCACACAGCAGTACAAACACATTTCAGAAAATACTTAATATTATCTTTGTTTTAGCATACTAAATATTGCTACCTAACTCAACATAAAGTATGGATTACATAGAAACACAAGTATGTAAGCTAAGACAGTCTCAATGCACTTCACAGACACATTCAGCTCTTTTAAAAGTAGTATTGATTCTTGGCACATGGCAATGCAGGCGTACATCAATAAAGCTACTCCAGCCATGTACTCTGGTCCTTATTTATTCTCCTATATAAAAGCAAAACATTCACGCAGTGACTTACGGCGTATGGCTCTGAGGCGAGGAATGACCCCTGGGCTGGCTGGAGGTGTGGTGCTTTCAATACCCTGACCTTTCCTCTTGTCCACGCTGGGTGATGCTTGCACTGTGATCTTGTGTTCAAAACCTAAAAGAGACAGATGCTGTCAGAGACTAACAGAATATGATCATACACATAATTTAATAGACTTTTTTTTAATACATTATGGTTATAGCGACTGGACTCTTCCAGTCAGGAGGACTGTAATTTATAATTATTTATCTGTAAATTGTTATGGCTTCCTTTCAGATTTCAGATACCCATTGTATGATAAAAACATTTAACTGGACAATAACACTAATTTATTAGGGAAAAAATTCCTTTTAATATATATGTACATAATGCAATGCTGGTCAACAGTTTGGAATAATAAAGACATTTCTCAAGTCTCTTATGCTCAACAAGGCTCTAATTGTTTGATTGTTGAAATACAGTAAAAACATTAATATTGTGAAATATTATTACAATTTAAAATAACTGTTGTCTGTTTTAATATATTTATGACGTAATTTATTCCTGTGATGCAAAGTTGAATTTTCAGCAGCCATTACTCCAGTCTTCAGTGTCACACGATCCTTCAGAAATCATTCTAATATGCTGATTTGGCACTCTATTATTATCAGTTATTAATGTTTCATATTATTAACAATTTTGAAAAAAGTTTTTGCTGGTTTATATTGTTTGGATTCTTTGTTAAATAGAAAATAAAAAGCAGTATTTATTTGAAATGAAAACATTTTGTATTATATTGATTAGTTTCCACAAAATATTAAGCAGCAGATTTAATAAAAATGTTTCTTTAGCAGCAAATCAGCTTATTAGAATGATTTCTGAAGGATCATGTGACACTGAAGACTGGAGTAATGGCTGCTGAAAATTCAGCTTTGCCATCACAGGAATAAATTACATCATAAAATATATTAAAACAGACAACAGCTATTTTAAATTGTGATTAAATTTCACAATATGACTGTTTTTACTGTATTCAAATCACACCACAAACATATAAATGCAGCTTCAAAAGTAATAATGGTAACAATGGTAATTATTCCAAATTTTTGACCGATAGTATAAATCCCCATTCTACTCACCAGATGGCAGACTGATGCAGTTGCTGTCCCTGCCAAGTTTGAGCAGTCTGCTCTTTTTGAAGTGGCCTTTGCGTTTTTTCACGTGTGGTTTCTCTTGATACATCTGATGGATGATGATGTTGAGCTCTCTCTCCACAATGTCGATCTCCCTCTCGGCTAACTCCTGCTCACGCCTCCTCAGATGCTCCTCTTGCTCCCTCTGTTCCTCTGCTGCTCGAGCCAGAGCTTCCTCCCAGGATCGCAACTCCTAATGAACAGGCGATTATTTAGACCACTAATCCACTAAGCCTACAAGTTATTGCTTATAATATTGTTGCTAGTGTAATTTCCCTAAGCGTAGCTGATTAGATTTTCCCATGCATTAGGCTCTCTTTGGTGCCACTTGTATATTGGTTCACAATACTTGTGTGTAAACATACATTGTAGTCTTAACCACCTAATCTATGATGTATCTTTATTACAAACTAAATTTATAAAATATCTACCTGTAAATGTACAATACTGTTTATATATTTGGGGTTTTTTAATGTTTTTTTTTTACTTTTATTCAGCAGGGACACATTAAATTGATCAAAGGTGTCAGTAAAAACTTTTACATTGTTAAAAAATCTTCAAATTTCAAATAAATGCTGTTCTTTTGAACTTTCTATTCATCAAAGAATACTGAGAAAAACAAAGCATGGTTTCCACAAAAAAATATTAAGCAATGTTTTCAACGTTGATAATAATGGGACATTTTTCTTGAGCACCAAATCAACATTTTAGAATGATTTCTGAAAGATCATGTCATTTTCAAATATTATTATAATTAATTTTCAACAGTTAATATATTACTGTTTTACTGTATTTTGATCAAATAAATGCAGCCTTTGGTGAGAATAAGAGAAAACATTAAAATATCCTAACAACCCCAACTTTACAAAGGTAATATACTTTATAAAACAACTATTATAGTAATATTTTATTTGTGTTTATTTTATTATTCTCTTTCAATTTTAAAAACGATATTTTATAATGATAATTTGGTATTGGTTGCTAATTGATAGTACAGAAATAAGGCTAAAAAATTAATAAATAAATAAAAAGTTTCTGTATTATTGCAGTTATTTTATTTGGAATTTTAAAAATGTTTAAAAACAAAATTTACAAGACTTCAATGTGACTGAGTTTATAGTATATTAATATAAATTATAATATTATTCATATGGTTAAATGTGTAAATTGTATGGTATTATAGTACTGGTTGACAATATAGGGTAAATGGTGATCCATATTCAGTATGCAAATGGTTAAAATATCAACTAAAGAGAAAAAAATTAATAAATAAAATAATATATATATATATATATATATATATATATATACATATATATATATATATATATATACATATACACATATATATATATATATGTGTATATATATATATATATGTATGTGTATATATATATATATATATATATATATGTATATATATATATATATATATATATGTGTGTGTATATATATATATATATATATATATATATATATATATATATATTGCACTGAAAAGATTAAAAAACAAAAAAATAGTTCAACACATGCCACTCCTACTGTCCCCTTGAGATGTATGTAATATTAAACAAACATGAATTTATGGTCCTATGGTCCTAACCTTCTCTTTTGCTCGTAGTTCATCAAACATCTGCTGGATCTCCAGCCTCCAGTCTTCCTGCAGGGAATGGAAAGACTCGAGGGGCATCTGAAACATGGCTGACTGCTCAATGTCCACCAGCCTTTTCAAGATACTCCCAAAAGATGGACGTCCATGTGGGTTAGGACACCAACACTCTACAGAGAGAGAGAAATAATGATGATATGAAATAAAGAGTGGATATCTCAAAGGTCAATGTTTCATGTGGTTCAACCAAAAACTGTTCTCACCTCCAAGCAGCTGTGCAAAGGCCTCAGGGCAGGTGGATGGGATGGGAAGGGTCAACTTGTTCATAGCAACCCCATAGGCCACAGCCAAAGCATCAATTTCACGGTATGGCACCTCACCAGTCAACAGCTCCCAGAGTAACACTCCAAAACTGACACAAAAAAGACCATAATCAGCCACAAAACCTCTAGTTAGATAGTCCAGAGGAGGATGGAAGCTCACCTCCACACATCGCTGCTTTTGGAGAACAGGGACAGCTTGATGACCTCTGGAGCCATCCAGGCATACGTGCCCGCTGCGCTCATCTTCGTGGTGCGATGCCATTCCCGAGCAAGCCCGAAGTCTGTGATCTTCAGAGTCTTCCCGCTCAGGTCGTCTCTCTCCACAGGCTCCAGAATCAGAACTGAGGGAGGAGTGAAATGAAGAACAGAGAAATATGAAGGCAAAGTGGGTTGGAGATAAATGGAGCGAATTTGGGCTCTGTTGATATTTCTGAATAATGAATAGTGGAAACAATATCAACTTCTGCATGTAATATCTGGTAATTAGTCTCAGTGGTGCTCATCAGAAGTCAAACTAGATTATTTGGCACACAAAGATGGCAAACAATATCCTTGATTTGTACTTAAGATAAAACTAAAGTGCAAACGTGTAACACACGTTTGAGTCATATGACAGTGACACAATGTGAAAACCAGTGCAGTACTTGTGTACACAAAAACAAAACTGCATCTACAGATCATCTTAGAATATCAAATTCATTTTAGCCTTTATAATATTAACTGTTATTCTTTTCCACTTTTCCATTCTCATATTGTTTTGCATATAAGTTTTTCTAAATTAATTGGTATTCGCAACTCATTTTGGTTCTGTCTGTGACGTATTATGTCTGTGACGTAAATCTAGGGTGGGATTTGATGCATCAATTGAATCATTAAAAGTGACGGTACTACACCATAATAGAGTTAAGTTGGAATGCTTGAAACACCACTTTTTAAGCTTTGAAATTAGGGGAACAGTGTTCCAGCAGGGCATTATATGGATTACATGGAAAAATCTTTGTTTCATCTAAAGAAAGAACATCATACACATTTTGCACAGCATGAGAGTCAGTAAATTATAAGTGTATTTCATTTTTAGGTTGAGTAACTCTTTAAAGGCCATGCATGCACTCAAACTCTATGGTAAATTGCTACAAATTAATGTCACTTGGAAGAAACTAGCAGAAATTATGCTTGTAAATACAGTTTACTTTTGTTATTGTGTTAGGTTGTTAGATGGCAAATGTAAAATTTAGATCCGAGTAAAAAACAGTTGATAATCTGTCCTAAAACACTACCTAAATAACTATTTGGCTTTTTGTTAATCTTATCCACGGCCCACATGGCCTTCGTTATGTCACTCAAGTTGTTTCAAAGGTCGACCTAGTTGCTACATTTTCATGAAAGCAGATAAATATTTTTTGTCTTTGGAATAATACACACCATTTAAAAATTTGGGTTTGTATTTTTTTATGTCTCTTGTTCACTAAGTAGTTAAATAGTAATATTGTGAAATATTATTACAGTTTAAAATACCAGTATATTTTAAAATGCAATTTATTCCTGGCATGACAAAGCTGAATTTTCAGCATCATTACTCCAGTCTTCAGTGGAGATCCTTCAGAAATCATTCTAATATGCTGATTTGGTGCTCAAGAAGTATTCTTATTATTATCAATTATCAAAACAGTTGTGCTGCTTAATATATGACTTTACTATCACTTTTGGTAAATGCAATGTGTCCTTACTGAATAAAAGCAGTAATTTCTTTCCAATAACAAAAGTAAATCTTACTGACCCCAAACTTTTGAACGGTAGTGTACATAATGGAATAAATGCAATGTATTCCAGAATGGAATAATTTAAATCATTCACAATAATGCCATGTAAGAAAGTAAACCGGGTCAATTTTGATTTATTAGACTAAGCAAAATGGAGACTTCTTGACTTTTAGAGCGAGCTGAAGCTCTATCAAATATTTATCAGCCAATAGCATGTGGAGGCAACACAGAGACCCAAAGAGAAACGAAATCTCTTAAACACACACACATGCTCTCTCTTTCACAAAGGTAAAGTGCACACTCATCTATACACAACACAAACTTAGCTTTACATCACAAGCGAGACACATGACAAGCTTTAACCTATTCACACATACACAAAACAGGCGCCAGTAAACTGCATGTAGAGAACAATGTCAATATTTCACAGAATTGCCATTAAAGGACAGAACGATCCTGGCATTGTTATTCACTGAATTCAGATCTATGTTTACTGAAACTACCAAGATCCACACACTTAGTTTATTAGAACAAGAATTATAGAAGTCAATAGGTACATAAGACAAAAAAAGCCATACTGTCACGCCACATGAGATTATACAGTTGTCATAAAGACTTAAAAGAGTTCAACTAGAGTCTAGTTCACATTTACAAACATGAGTCACACCGGATAGAATAAATCATCAATACAATGTGAACTATAGCTTTCTTTACAGTACTATACGTCATGTGTGCGTGTATTACATTTATATATAAATATGTGAGTGTGTACTGTATGAGAGAGTGATGCTAGTCTGTGGTGCCCTGTTCTTTCCCTCCTCCCTGTATTTCCTCCTGTGTTTCCGTGTGCGGGCAGGCTATGGAAATGTTTGGAGTGTCAATAGTCAGCTGGACTGGTTTGAGTGAGGTGGGGACGGGTGGAGCGCAGCCTGCTATTCCATTATCACCACACATATGCAAACGGGAGCAGAGAGAGAGACAGGGAGAGAACACAGCTGAGTCTGTGTTTGACTAGCACATCACAAGCTCAGGTTGAACAGGTGGAAGCTTTCTCTCTTTCCCTCCAGATTATCACATCCATTAGACTAATACATTAAATTTTTTTTGTGTCTGTTTTTTTACAACTAGATGTTTTGTCAATGAAAATAACATCATTTATTATAATGATCCAACTTACTTTTTTTTATTAAATATCATACTGTAAAGATGATATTTAGTATTGCCTATATGCATTTACAATATGTCGATAACAGAATATGGGAATATCGGGGGAAAAACACAGAAAATGTTTGCCCTACATATGGAAGCCAGGGGTGTAAATGAAGCCAAACTCCCTTTTAATATAAAATAGAAGTAAAAGCAATTAGTTTACATAATCAAAGATGCCTTCATTGATGAATTCCTGGAATATCAGATGAAAAGATGACAAAATGTACCAAAACCACTGGATATAAATGAACACTATTATTATACAATAGATGCTCTATTTTTGGCGTAAACATTGTGTTTCATATATTTCATTCGTAAACAAGGACATGCTTTCTGCTAAAAATATCTTAGAAGTTCGACAACTGCCGAGGCTAAGCAGCAAGTCAAGTTTGCTGGCAAGACAAATGAAAATTCTGCCAATGGAATATATATATATATATATATATATATATATATATATATATATATATATATATATATTATACACATACATATATACACTCTCAGATGGTACAAATAATGATGGTACAGATGGTCTTGATGGTACAAATAATGTTCCTCAAAGAACATTTTTGTACCTTTTCAATAATTGTACCTTTAATGGTACAGTAAAGACCTCTGATGATACTTTTTAGTATCTTTCAAGGTACACCTGAAATGAATAATATAAATAAATAAATAAATGTTCTCACACCAAAGGTACAAGTGATAGGCGAAAATTACTTTCATGCATGATTGGTTGCTGTTTTAACTATTAGGCATAGCAGCAAGACTCTGATTGGTCGAAATCGCTGCGGCCGTTACAGAATTTTCAAACAGAACAGAGAGCGGGAAGCAGACTACTTTTGCCCTTTTATCAACAGAAAAGCTCTTAGAGGGTGGATTTTAAATGTTAATCTTGAAGACGACGTGATTTAAAGGTGAGTTTTGACAATTTACATTTATATTAAGTTCATAAGTCGAAAATGTAAATGTTTCAGCTACTCAACGTGAAATTAATGGCTTAAATTAGCTCATGGAGCTATGCGCTCAATGGTTTTAGCCATTTGTATAACGTTAATTTTTTTTTTTTAAATGCAGTGAATGGATTTAGTATTAAATGATCGCGACCACATTTACAATATGGCGTTTGCTCAACACTGCCCACTGTAACTATTAAATATTAACGGTTAACTATTAGGCATGGTAACACAAGACTTGACGGGCCGAAGTTGCAGCAGCCGTTAACGGAGTTTTCAAACAGTGGAGAGCGGGATGCAGAGCGCCATCTACAGCACAACCAGGACTTCAGCTTCTTTACTGTCAGAGGAACTTCATCAGAGAGGCTCGAATTATCAGACGAACAGAGGAGGAAATTCAAAGGTGAGTTTTATGCTTGCATTTAACCGAATCAAAAAATGTATAAGACGTTACAGCCACCCATTCACAACAGGGAGCGTAAATAGCCAGCTGTATTTAGCCTTCTGCAAATAAATTTTAAAGCAACAGTGCTTGTGTATAGTAAGTTTGAAGTGCATAAAATAATATTGTTGAATTATTGTAAATGAATGCTTACCCTGAAGCGCCATGGTGGTGTATTGCACCTGTTGAACAACGTGATTGATTCTTTATTTATTTCAGGAAGAACCAACGCACACCATATCCCACTGTGCAGATTTTGGTAACGTCTGACTGGACACAAGTCTTCAGTGAGAAGAGAATCTTCAGCATTGTAAAAATGGAGCGATCTGAAATTTTCTGAGCAGTTGATGTGGAGGATGGTGTTTTTTGAAAATGTTAAATAAATAAATGTAACGTTTTAGTGTAATTGTATTTTATGTACTGTAACATTTTAGTTTAATTGTATTGTGAAGTGTTTTGCAGCTTTTTTTTTTAAGTGATACTGTTAATTTTTTAAGTCTTTATTGTAATCTGGAAAGATGTATTTACACAAAGAAATATTTTACTGTTCAACCACTTTTGTGTATTTGATATGTATTTGCAGTTACTGATATTAAAATATATTTTGGTTTCAGTTGTTGAATGTGCATGTTATTCAATAGGAAAATGGCTTTTAATAGTTCTTGAAGGAACATATTTGCCACAGTTAAGGTACAAATGGGCTTGTCACTGGGGTGGTACCTTAAAGGACAAGATTTGTACCTTTGATGAAGGTACAATATTGTACCAACAAGTTTTAAAAAACGAAAAGGTACATTTTGGTTCCCCATGGTACAAATCATGTCCTTTAAGGTACAAATTGGAATGGTACAAATTTGTTCCTTTATATTAAGGTACAATTCTGTACCCTTAAAAGGTACTGCCCCAGTGACAAGGGTTTGTACCTTTTTTTTCTGAAAGTGTATATGACACATGGCTGAAAAGTCCTAATACTGGCAGTTTTGCTTTTTTGCTAAATTTATTTGTTTTAAGAATGTTCAGATATTTGAACTGAACACAAAAATACTGTTTAAGACTTTTTTTGTGTGATTTGAGAATCTTATTGATTAAATGACTGATCTGTGTAAGTTATTTACCTGTTCAAGACTGTAAGAAGATTATTCTAAATACATTATTTCTGTAACACTTTACAATAAGGTTCTATTTATTTACATTAGTTAATGACAACAATAAAAAAAAAAAAAAAAAAAAGAATTTTTGGTAACACTTTAGTTTAGGGACGAATTCTCACTATTAACTAGATGCTATTAAAGCACATACTCTGCATGACCATATTCTACATCCCTAATCCTACCCAATATATCTAAACTTAACAACTACCTTACTATTAATAAGCAGCAAATTTGGAATTTATTGAGGCAAAAGTTGTAGTTAATGTTTGTTAATGGCGAGAATTGGACCTTAAAATAAAGTGTGACCGATTTTTTAAATCTCAACATTTACTAATACATCATCAAAATCAAAATCATTTACTAATACATTATCAAAATCAAAAGTTACATCTATTAATGGACCTGAGCTAACATGAACTAACAATGAATATTTGTATTTTTATTAACTAACGTTAACAAAGATGAATAAATACTGTAATAATTTAAACAATTGCAACAACTAAAACAGATATACTAACCAATGGTAACTAATGGGACCTTATTGTAAAATGTCACCAGTATTTTTAGTGAACTTGTTAAGCTATAATTTGTGCATTTTAGAAGTATGTATATATGTTTCTGCCTCTGGTGTGACGGGAGATTCGAAGAATAGGAGATGGCTGCTCACAATGTTAATAAGGCATTGTTATACGCCATGTCACCCTGAGGGACAGTTGCCACCAGAGGGTTATGAGGGGGTGAATGTGTGTGTGCAAGTATAGGATATATAGGATTGTGTGAATATATGTGTGGAGAGAGAGGGTGTTCGTGGGAGTGAATAAAGAGGCACAAAACACATTCGATGAACATGTCTGAGGTTGAACAAGCGAGGGTGTGTCAGTGATGGTAAATGTGTGTGTGTGTATACTGCATATATGTGCATGTTTGTTCCAATTAACTTCTGTTGTGGTTCTTCACTAAAGGCTACTGCCGGCCATTCAGGGCATGCATGGAAGTGTGTGTTTATGTGTTGGGATGATATATGAGAGGACAGTCCCACAGGTTTTACAACTCGCAACTGTCTAACATCAAACACTCTCAAACCAACCACCATATGCACAGGACATCAACCATAACTCCCATTCATAACATTGATATTTACACTTTATTCACAGTCTGTGTATCAAATTAATTAACCTGAAAATGACTGATCATTCACAACATCCCAGAGTCAATTTTTGTTTAATTATTTTTGGTTAAACCACTGAACTGTATATAAATGAGAAATAAGATACTATGGATGGTTTTTTGAGATAACTCTCAAATTTTGTTGATATTTATATATACAGTCAATCCAAAATATATTCAGACACCTTCAACATTTCTCAAATTATCACAGTTTATTTGCTATAGTTTAGAAAAAGGTAATATGACAAGAACTCAAGAGTTAAACTGTGTCAGAACAAATTCATCTGGATAATGTCAGATAACTTTGATAGAAAGGTATGTAACAAAACATTGTCAGGTCAAAGTGTCAAATCAAATTTTTGGTCCCAAATTTTTATAAATTTTACGGGTAGTCCACTGTATGAAGAATTTTTGGGTATAATATGTCATAGTTTACTTTATTTTGCTATCCTCACTTACATAAATGAACTATAGTGTCCTGCACCCACTAGTAAAAGAAATATCATATCTGGTATCTGAATCATTTTTGTGTGTGTGTGTATATATATATATATATATATATATATATATATATATATATATATATATCCCTTAACATAAGTTAAGGGATATAATTGACATAATTGCACACTCTGGACCCCCAGATGGCATAAAATACAACCTAATTAGCATTTCCTTAATATATATCTCCATTTGCAGCTACTTTAAACTAAGCTTGATGATGCTAAAGTGCAGTATGGTGTCAGGACACACACATCTGTCATGCTGCAACCCTTGTTTAACTGTTTGTCATTACAACAAGCAATTTGACCTTTGACTCTTCATGATCCGATTGGAGACTAGACCATTTGTCTCTTCAACAATCCATGAGAACTGCACATCATCCAGTTTTCACACAGCAGTTTAAAGTCAAGAGGGTGATAAAAATATTTGAACAGTCATGATTTATAATTAAGCAATAAAGAACTTGTGTTAGTGCGCTAATAGCTTTTACTATAGCATTTTATAATATCTGGTAAATCACACAAGCGTGGCACAGTCCTAAACTTTGCCTGATTTGTCAGGCGTACAATCCAAGAAAGAGACAAGCTGTCTCTGAAACACATTCTCTCACCCACACAGTGCTGTCCTCTTTGTCTCCCTATGGCTCACTGAAAAGGTCTGTGTCTCAATCAATCGCTGAGTCGCCCACTCTTCCATATCTTCTAATCTGAAGGCACGAATTCTCCCCTCAGTGCCATATATAGTGCACACTCAGTAGGGAGCATGAAGGCTGAAATGAAACTTTCCCCTGAAGGCAGGAACAGCTGGTACTGTGGCTGAATCAGGTCCCTTATTCCCCCCGCCTCCCACCCCTGATTCTACCTGCTGCTTCAGCCCAGGTACACTACATTACACTGCTGAGAGAGAGAGATTTTTTACAGTCCCACATGCTGACATAGCAGTTTAAATCTTTCATTTTGCATTTCTCAGGGGTTCCTATTTTCAGGCCCGCATCTATAGAGAAAAGGGGTAGGGAATGTATCAGATATTTGCTGGTGATGTAAAACACAGAGACATTGTGAATATTACACTCATGCATTCTTGCGCTTTTTTTTTTTAATTTGGCTATTAAAGGGATAGTTCACCCAATTAATTACTCACCCTCATGTCATTCCAAACCCACAAGACCTTCGTTTATCTTCGGAACACAAATTAAGATATTTTTGATGAAATCCGAGTGCTTTCTGACCCTGCATAGACAGCAACACAACTGACATGTTCAAGGCCCAGAAAGGTAGTAAGGACATTGTTAAAATAGTCCATGTAACATAAGTGGTTCAACTGTAATTTTATGAAGCTACGGGAATACTTTTTGTGCGCAAAGAAAACAAACATAATAACTTTTTTAAACAATTTCTTCTCTTCCATGTCAGTCTTGTGGCATTTTGAATCAAAATGTTATAGTAATGTATGTAGTAAAACATAAGCATTACCATGTTGTTATACTGCTGCATAAAAATGAAAATTAATAAATGAAGAGTTCATTTGCAAAAACTGATAAACGACATTTTCAAAAAAATGAGCTGATTGCCGTGCATTATTCTCCACATATAGCGCACCCTTGTTGTTTTTGAACAGAAGCTTAAGGTAACCAGAAGGTCAGGTGACAAGGCTACTTTCACTTTGAAAAGACGTGCTAGCTGAGAGGAGTTTCATCAAAGCTGACTGAAAGCTGATGAACTCTTCAAATATTCTTCCTTGTGTTTATTATGTGAAAACTGTGTAGAAAATATTGATCATTTCATTGTTTTACATTAAACTTTTTAATCTGCTTGGTTACAATAGCTGTTTGAACGCAATTATGGCAATTATTTTATGACAAAAAAAAAAAAAAAAAAAACATTATTCCACACCATTACAGAGAAAATACATAAATAACAAGACATCAGATATCATTAAAAGGTATAAATATAATGCGATCATTTTTAGTTGTATCACCTACCCCAATACAGCAGATCTATATATACTCAGATTTGAAAATATATCTCCTGAAAACATGCACATATTTCTGGACTGATAGCTTTCTTATCTAGTTGGTTTTAGCATGTTAACATGCACAGCCATCAAAGCAGAATTTCACTGAAAAGGTTATTGAATAAGAACGCTGGTGGCAAGCATGGCTGTGGACCAATCAGCACAGGCATGACTAAGCTAGGCGGGGCTTGTTTGGACCAATCACTGAGTGTGGCCCCCTTCTCCTCCCTATCCTCAGCAGTCTCTGGGAGACTGCATTTCCTCTTTATCACTGTGCCCTACAGACAATCCCTCTCATCCCCCCCTCTCTCTCTCTCTCTCTCTCTCGTTCTCTCTCTTGCCCTGCCTACCTCCCTCCATTCCTGTATGAATCAGATTCCAGCTGTCGCCTGCCGAGGCATCCATTCTTACACTCAACCAAAGGGGGGAAGAGAAAGAGAGACGGATGATGATGGGAATGGGTGAACAGAGTATAAAGGAAAGAAGCAAGGACAAGAGGAATTGGGGCATATCATCAGTGTGTGTGTGTGTGTGTGTTTGCATAAGTATGTATTTGTATTCTTGTGCTTGTGGCTTTGTGTGCTTTATATGTGGGAGTGCTAAACATAGGGAGTGACGTGGATATTTCAGACAGCAAGCGGCATCAGAATAAGACAGCAAAAGAAAGAAAAGAGAGAGGTGGAAAGAACACGAAAGAAGGACTAAAGAGGAGCTATATATGGAAGTCTGTTTGGGCTTTATAGTGTCTAATGAGACACTCATCATACTGATGGTCCCATTCATTTCATAAAGCCATGTTTAAAGTGCACCTTTGCAGAAGCTTCAGTGTATTGCATGTGCTTATTTTGTATCTTGCATACGCGACTGTAGTCTGACACAAAAAGCCCCAGATCATAGCCATATCTTAAAATTAGAGATCGTAAATACAGTCAGGAATAACTCAAATGAGTTGAACTCAAATGAGTTGGTTCTTTTTAGTGAATCAGAAACAGAAAATTGTTACCAATGTAGTCTGATTCCCAAACGAATGACTCTAATGAATAGGTTATTTTTGTGAAAACAAAACAAAAACATGGAGCAACTAGTTTTGTTTGATTCCTGAACTAAGGACTAAGGACTAAATTTTTTCTTCATCTTGAAAACTTGAAGCTGTATTTTTAAAAACTGGATTTTTGCAGTCTAAGAATTCAGAACAAAAAATCCGCTGTTTGAAAATACGTCTATTAAAAAACTGCCATAAAAAAATTCAGTTGTGTTAAATTTCATGTTCAATATTCAAGTTAAAAAAAATCAAATTCAGAGCTATGTTAAATGCCACATAATATTCAGTTTTGTTAAATGATACTTGTCAATATTTCAAATTTACACAATTCAAATTCAAATAGTTTTGTCATATTATAAGCTCCATAGTGAATCAAACTATTTTATATAGAAGTCAATTAAATGATGTTGCTTCATTTTCTGTTTGCTTAATATTGTTTAATATATAGTTAAGTCCAATAATTAGACTGTATTTATGCCACTTCTATAAAGACGTCATTAAAACATCTGTCTACACCGTTTTGTTAATGGAACTGTTAAAGAATCAGAATCGATCAGAAGAGTCACATTACTTCCCCATTCCCATCCCTAGTAAAGTGCTCACTAATACACCAGAAAGAAAGAAACCATAAATTTAAATGTGCACAGGGTTTCAGTCTAGCAGAATGTGCTTGGTTTTACAAAGACCTTGTGTCACTGATACCTTTGGTTGGCTGCAGAAGCAACACCAACGGCTCATTGAGCTTTAATCAGTTCCAGCACGGCACAATGTTGCCCTCCAGGAGATATATTATTATGGCTTTGTACCCATATGATCTTCTGCATGGTGACTTTCAGACATTAGATGCTGCTGCTTTGTTGCCTGTGCTTTTAAAAAGTCCTTGAGTTTCCGCATTCTCGATTAGAGTCAAATTTCTGCCTCTATTCGAATGTCAATATTAGACTGGCTGTAATGTCAATAGATAACAGCGTAATTAGAACCTGCGCTGTACTGATGATGGCCTTGTTCTCTAGACATACATTGAATCTCTTTTAGGGACATTTGGAATGCAAACCACCAACCAGGAACTGCAAGAAAATTTGCCTGAATAGGGAAGAGAGAACTGCAGTTGAACTCTAGAACAGAGCCATTCCTTCCTTTCCACTGTTTAATCCTCTCCAGTGTTCAACTTTATTTTATCTTCATTTAAGAATAGTTTATTTCAAGTAAAATATAAGGAATTTGAATTGGTACTGACATTCTCTTCAGCTGTTGTAGCGTTTAATGAGTTGTAGTAATAGGACACCAGTGATGGTAACCGCATGGTCTCCCTCTCCCACAGGGTTAAATGTACCTGCGGACGCCAGCTTTTCCCTGTGTCAGCTGTGCTGCTGTCAGGCCTCTTTGAGGTAAATGTCACCTGAGGCACATGCAAAGAGACACTCTATGACATAAGCAGCACATGACAGTCAGCAAAGCACCTGCCTGCCAGAGCTACTCCACTTATCTGCGTGTTGTCACATTTGCAAGACACACTTTTTGTTTCTTGGCTGTTCTTAAATAATTCAAGCATTATATTAAACTCAAAAAGAGCACACCATTTGAAATTTTTAACAACTTTTTTGAATATAACAAACATATTTACCTTAAAGGTTAAAGACGTTAAACATTAAACTGAATTACAAAAAATAATGTCTGTTTTCGAACAGGTTTCCCAAACACTCCTCTATCTGCCATTATGGCTTAACAAATAGCCACACCCAAAACTAACTCCATTGGTTGAGCCACTGTTGCTGGGCAGGATGCTCAGGGAAATCAACCCATCAATGGCTTACTTACAGTTGTCTCTGCATATTAAGTTGACAAAATATTATTTTAATATTCTGTATTCGGTAAGAAGTACACAGACTTCAGCTACACTGCTCAAACAAATTATGGGAGCACCTTTGGATCTTGATGAACGAAATATTCAAGTTGAAAAACTTTACTTATACATTGCGTAATTTGTTGAGAACAAAATTATGTGACAATAGTCAGTGGAAACTAAAAACATTAACCCATTAAGGGCTGGATTCAAAATCACACCAAAAAAATCAAAGTAAAAGATTGAATTACAGGCTGAATTTCATCAAAGCATCTAATAATGTAAATCAGTAATGTGTATGGCCCCCACATGCCTGTATGCACTTTTGACAGCATCTAGGCATGCTCCTGATGAGATAGTACAGCCATATCACCCTGCAGCCCAAGACTGGTTGCCCACTGAAGCTAAGCAGGGTTGAGCCTGGTCAATACCTGGATGGGAGACCTCCTGGGAAAACTAGGTTGCTGTTGGAAGAGGTGTTAGTGAGGCCAGCAGGGGGTGCTCACCCTGTGGTCTGTGTGGGTCCTAATGCCCCAGTATAGTGACGGGGACACTATACTGTCGAAAAGCACCATTTTTCGGCTGAGACGTTAAACCGAGGTCCTGACTTTCTGTGGTCATTAAAAATTCCATGGCACTTCTCCTAAAGAGTAGGGGTGTAACCCCGGTGTCCTGGCCAAATTCCCTCCACTGGCCCTTGTCAATCATGGCCTCCTAATAATCCCCTTTCACTGGATTGGCTCTATGACTCTCTCTCCTTTCCAGCTGTAGCTGGTGTGTGGTGAGCGCACTGGCGCCGTTGTCCTGTGGCTGCCATCGCATCATCCAGGTGGATGCTACACACTGGTGGTGGTTGAGGAGAGACCCCCCCCATATGATTGTAAAGCGCTTTGGGTGTACAGCAATACACAATAAAGCGCTATATAAATGTGTCATTCATTCATAGTAGATAGTGAATCAGGGCATTAGTGAGCACTGACCCCGGGACATGCAAGCATTTTAAATGCATGTACACTTAATATTAAAAAAAAATTAAATAAATAAATACTGACTGATCTAAAGAATTAACTGATACTTTTTTATAAAAATGTTTACAGAAATAAATACATTCATTACCTTCAAATGCATTATGTTTTTCTCTCTCTTCTCTTCTCTAATATTTGTTTCTCTCTTGTGCTTTATATCACGTAAATACAAAACAAAACAAAAATGTAACAAGGATAAATTTATAAGGTTAAATTTATAAATTATAAATTTATAAACTTATATGCGAACAAGCAAAAATATAAAACAGACATATATAGGGCCCTATGAACGGTTTTATTTTTCCCCAAATTTGTTTTTTTTTTCTAATTTATTTTTTCCAGATTCTGCCTTTTTCCATTTAAATTTTTCTAGATTCCATTTTTATTTCCATTTTTATTGAATTTTAGTAATCAATTTGATAGTAATCAACTTATCCAATTTAACGTCCATTTATTAAATGCTTACCAAAAATTAAATTTTTATAGGGCCTGCTTCATTCATTCATTCATTCAGACTTCTTTTTAAAATCCATCCTGAAATTTTATTAATAGTGCAGCCCTACTTTTAATTTATTCATCCAAAATTGGCTAAATTCTGCAACTTTCTGTGTTATACTGTAAATTCCATTTTTATGACTGGATTCCACAATTCTGTAATTAGTTTCAAACAACCAACATAGACAAAAACACAAAATGAGGGGAAATTAGTTAATTAAAATAATAATATATATTTTAATATATAATTACATTTTTAGAGATTTTTTTTTTTTATCATTGAACTGGAAAAAGTAAATAAATGTGGCCTGGTTTACCATAATTCACCCATCTACAATTTGAGATGAATTCACTCTACATTCTCTGAGATAAACCATTTTACCTCAAGGGACTGGTTAATGAAAACATTGCTGCTGTGTAATGATCTGTTTACAGGACACTCTAATACAACCTGTTCTAGGGAGGCTCTGCCTTGCTCCCCTTGCTCCCGTCTGCCTTGCTTTCAGTGCTCCAACAATACCCCTCTGACTTCTATGGCACTATAGAAGAGCAGGCCACCGATGGGCATTGTGCCGAAGATCTCTGAGACTCGGCCATGCCAGTGTGTTCTGTGTACAGAGCTATAGTGGTTGCCTGTGTTATCACATTTGCATGTGTTGTTCAGTGTGCACTGCAAGGGTATGTGGACTACAACACAACACTACACATTCTGTGTCTTTCCCACCATATCCATGACATGCTTTGTCATGTGGTGGATATGGATGTGTGGTACTGTCTGTGTTTACTGTGCCATAGTAACACCTGTAAACACTTCTGTAAGTGTAAATGTGTGTATATTAGCTGTGTGGGCAGGTCTTACTTTGATTATTGACTCTATGATGCTACAGTCCATAGTAAATGTGGGTGTGGATAAGCACTTTGTGTGTTTTCTTTGCTCTGGATCACGTGAGCTCTGGGGCAAACCTTGGACTCTAACTCTTTAAATAGAAAACAACTGAGAAATTCTCATGCCTGCAAAAAAAAAACAAAAAACATGTCTGGTTATGTATTAACTAGAACAGTTTAAAAGATACTCTGTCATATGAGGGCTGTACTCTTCAGTTCATTAACCGAGTACTTTTTGTCGTCTATTTATTGATTTTTGTGGCAGATACTGTGTGTATTTACTATCTGGCTCACATTTAAACTGTGTCAAAGTTGAAGCTAAGAAAGACACTGACCTACACCAGTCTCACTCACACATGCCTAGATAAAAGATGACCAATACATACAGTCTCTAAACACACCTGTACTGCAGATGCCCAAGTTCCCACGAAAATGGAGATCTACCAACACAGTCGGTGCTGGAGCTTAATTTTACTGGCTATAGCCTATATCAAAGAGTAAATCAATGGGAAATGGTGTGAAGTGACATATTTATGGAACAAACACTAATTTGTTTCCCTAAAAAATAAACAATATTAAAATATTTTCCAAACCATGCAAGGCATCCTTTTAAGCTGCGCTATAGATCACAGTATTTAAATTGGGCATGAAACGGAAATTGCAATCATCTTTTCTTCTCTACTGTGACGTATATCCAAATGAATGGCTTCTTGAACTACAAAACATGTAGGGTCGTACTTGATTTTGTACATTGTAAATTGATTGGATTGTTGGATCGTTGTGATTTGCTAACTGCTGATCTAGTGACAAGTTGATGGAGAGGAGGGATTGTTGACAGGGAGAGGGGAAGTTATTGTTCTTGATTAAAGATTACAAGGGCACAAGAATATTTATTTCGGTAACACTTTAGTATAGGGACCGATTCTCACTATTAACTAGTTGCTTATGCCATGCCTACTATTAACATATTCCCAGCAGGCACCAGACGTCTATGTAACGTCAGGTTGATGTTGGACATGACGTCGGACAGACGTTGCATTTTGGTTGAAAATGAAAATCTGGTTGACGTCAATATTTGACGTCAATTTGACGTCGACTTAACGTTGGATTTTGGTTGCACAACCTAAAAACAACAAAATCTCAACGTCAGCTGACGTCAGTATTGGACATCAATTTAACATTGACATAAGACGTTGAATTTACGTTGAATTTTGGTCACCAGACGTCGCAACCAAAATTTAACCAAATATCAACGTCTTATGACGTTGTGTGCCTGTTTTGTGCCTTCTGGGTTGGCTGTTTATTATTACTTATAAAGCACATTCTGCATGACCATATTCTACATTCCTATTCCTACCCAATACCTAAACCTAACAACTACCTTACTAACTATTAATAAGCAGCAAATTAGGAGTTTATTGAGGCAAAAGTTGTAGTTAATGGTTTGTTAATAGCAAAGTTGCGATAAAACCAGTAGCGACAGAGCTTTTCTTCCATATTGTGACATACATTCCAGTTAAACAAATTATTGAAAAGAAAAAATGTCTTGGTTCTATCAGTTGTTTGTTGATTTGATGGAGGCAGATCTGAATGTGAGCATGCTTTGATTGTACAAAAGGGGTGGAGTTTAAGCAGACTAAATGATTGAATTGGGGCATTTTGGTTAAATATTACAAGATCAAAAATACAAAAAAATATATATATTGAATGGGTGAATCGTTCACAATAAAATCAATAACATGGATTTGAAAAATCAATAGGATGAATTGTCAATTTCAAGCCAACTTTAAGATTCATTAACATATAAGTGTGTACTGTAAGTCTGTCGCAAACAGAAACACCAGAAGCAGAACAAAATGTCACCAGATTGGACATATTTCACAATTAATGATGTGTATGATATTACCAATATTCACGCCTGCATAGAGCTGAAACGATTGTGTGCAGAGCCTCAGATGAGTAAATGTATCGAGCACACTTTCCTAGAATGTCCTGGCTCTCAAGTAATGCTGGGAAATTCAATTAATTGCACTGAGTTGCTGCACTGGATGTTTCGGTAAAAAAGAAAAATGATTCACAGACTTCCCAACACTGCCTTGTAGTGAGGACAAAGCGATCTGCTGATTGATGTCTACTTCTTTGTCAACTAAATGCAATCAAAACAAAACTGTATGTCAAATCTAATGCAAATAACAAAAGAAACATTAATGTAATTTAATTGCTTAAAGTAATCCTCTACATAGGGCTGTACAATTTGAGGGAAATGGAATTGTGATTTTACTGATAAAAACTGAGAATGGGATTTAAAAAAGCTGCAGGATTACTGTGCTTGTTTGTAGGGTTGCACAATTGGTGATTATATATCAATATGATTAAAAAAAAATATATTACTGGGATTATTATTACTAAACATTATTAGTAAAAATAATATATTATTAATTATATTATTGTTAGTTATAATATAAAAGTGCAATATTTCACTGTAAAATAAAAACTAAGTACTTAAAAAATATAATAATAGTTGTTTACAATAGAGCTGTAACTGTTTTAAATCTTCATTTTCAAACATTAAACATTCAAGCTTTTATTTTGGCAGGACCCTTAAAGAATCTCTTTTGTTGAAAGCAGCCTGATAACCCAAAGGCAATAAAATAACAGCTCTTACCCAATACTTTGTAATACACATAAAATAATTTTAAAAAAGTAACACACTACCCTCAAATTGTCAGTCTCGCTGTACTATACTTGAAAATTATGGCTTAACTAAATACAGGTAGCGCTTCTCAAACTCTAAAAATGGTATTGGTTCATAATGTTTAACACATAAAAGTCCGGACAAATGACTCATGGTCACTAATCAGTGTGCAAACAATGCAAAAAGTCCATGGCCCCACTTTTACCACCATCCCCGTCTGACTCATCCTAATCGGTGGGAAAGGAATGTATCCTATTACTTATTAATGGATCACCTAAAATTGTGGGTGACATTTGTGCATCCCATGAATGCAGGGTGTTGTCGTAAAGGCAGGAGAGTGGCATGTGAAACTGTCAGGCATCTTTTGTAAAGTTTTTTGTAGGCTCAAGAGCAAATCTCCCGAATACAAAGTCTGTGAAAAAGAGGTAGTAAAAACAGAAACATTGTAACACACTACAATACAAATATAACATAAGACACAGTTAGAAAAGTACATAGTTTGTGATGTTATGTCATGTGCAAGTGCATGTATGCATTTGGCAGATGTTACAAAGTGACTTAAAAGGCTTTCAATGTATATTTTTTACACATAATTTCTAGAAATTGACCCCATGTCATTGCTGTTGCTTGCTACCATGGTCTACAAATTGAGCTACTTAAAATAAAGACATATAACTACAGCAATTCATCTGTCATTTGTCATTTGTGACAAATGAGTCGCTCTACCCTGTGCCCCACTGACCCCTGTGCTTATAACCCACCAATGACCCTGCCTCCCCCCTTGTGATTCAGACCCTGGGGCTTTTCCAGGACATACACACACGAAGCCATACATATATACACATCTCTTAGTATTTTCCTGTCCCCTGTATCCATCTGAACTCTCATGGTCCAGACGCTCATTTTCTCATATCCACCCTCCCCCAGTCAGGCGAGTGACTCCTGTCATTGTCAAGGCATCTTTGTCTTGGATATGCGATAAAGGGGTCATTGTTGCTATTCTGCTGTATTCAAAGCCTCTCTCTCGTCCTGTCTATCTCTCCATAATTATTTTCTCTACACCTGCTGGTAAAACACTATGTGATAAGTCTAATTTTACACCTTTACAGGGAATTCACATGCTCTGATGGTATGGACATCACATGACCAATAACTGAACTGTACTCACTAAAATGAACTCACTAAAATCAATATTACAGAACAGCCAAGTCAGGTAATCAGAAGTCCAAAGAAAAAAAACTTTAACATAAGTATATGTCTTTTTTTTATAAACCTAATATTGAAGTTGAGTGCAGAGACATAAATTGGCTTCATTAAAGTGGACATAACACACAGTTTCTGCCAATCTCATGTTAATCTTGAGTATCTATAGAGTATTACTGCATCCTTCATATCTCTGAAGAATCTTTAATTTTATCAGATTTATAAAAGACAGATACAGCTGTAAAGCTTCTCTCCAAAAACAGTCAAGCTGATGGAGGTGTGACATGAGTGGAGCTAAAGAGTCACGAGCACGCAAAACTTTTGCGTTGCAAGCAGCGACACTGATATAAATAAAGCAGGAACAAAAACTTCATTGATTTAATTTTTATTTTATTTGTTTATAAAACATTCGTCACCGAAATGCCGGGAACAAACAAACACACTTGCGCAACTCCGCATCCACTGTTCCCTTAACGCTGGGTTCTTTGGGAAGCTGAACAAGGTTATCTTTCCCTCACAACCAAAAACACACTTCTTTGGTGACATTGTTGATTGATTGATGGTCTAAAAACAAAATGACAAATCCTTCTCGAGCAAATCCTGTGAAGTGCTGCAGATGACTTCCATAACCCGAATGAAGCATGTTGATGGGCGTGCTCTTGCTCTCGCTCTGGGGTGGGTTTCTCAAAAGCAACTATAGTCGCAAGTTCCGTTGTTATCAATATAGTTCAATGGAACTAATGACCATAGTTAGCTAACGATGCTTTTGGGAAACGCACCCCTGGTCAATTTGTGCGCATGCTTTTCTGGGAGAATTCTGCCCTTTTTGACATCATATAGGGCCATGCTCAAAAAAAAAAAAAACTTTTTGAAACTTATACGAACCCTGAAGGAAGGTATTTGGCATAGAAATAATCCGTCATACGTCCCACTCGTTTTTTTAAACTTTGGCCATGTTTACCATGAAAATCCAACTCTTTAACAGTGTAAATAAGTCAGAATTATGGATGCAGCGATTAACCGGTTTCGCGATTAACCGCGCTTTAAAACGTCACAGTTAATTAATTGTAAAGGTTCCCCTAAACCGAGTGTTTCTGTTACACGGAACGGAACTGTTGCAGTTTGAGCAAAACGAAATCAAAGTTACACTAGCGGTGCACCACCTTAAAATTACGTGCTTATCAGAGACATGGAGGCTACTACACGCATTAGATTAACTGTGACAGAGGGACCAAACAGCGAAGCTTTATTTCCACCAGAAAAATGCCTGTCCATAGTGTGGGACCATTTTGGGTACACCAAGAATGACCAGGGTGTCATTTAAATATTACCGTAAAAAACTGCTGCTAAAGAGTGAATATATAAGGGATAATGCACTGCTAGTTGTACACTGAACGATTTTAATGCACGACGTGAAAGCAAGAACCACCTGACGCAAAGCTACAGGTCATTAGCTTAGCATTCTGCCCGCTTCAGATCAGAAAGAGATGAAATAGTGCGGTAAGATCACATTTATTTGAATTAATTAATTATAACATTTAGCTACTTGAATTAATTATTCGATCGAGAGAGAGAGGTGACAGTTGCCTTTGTGAATTAGCCTACCTGCGTCTGTGCGTCTCTCCAGTAGGCTATTTAATATATTGTATTAATAAAAGTCGCAGCGATCTCAAGAAGTTTGTGTCATGAATGTTTGTATATGTGTGCAGCGTGATCTCCGATCTCACAAACCAAAATAACAGACATGATTTTCTCAGGCCACATGTAAAATCATATTAATTATTATTATTAAAAGATTATTAAAATGAATACGTATGGATGACAGTTGATTACAATAATATTTCAGTTTACTTCCATCATTAGTAACAGTTTCCCCTGTGGGACAAATAAAGTTAATATTAGTCGTATATTAATAATACTTCATTAACTTTATTTACTATCCCTGTTGTAGTATTATTCATAAGTAAAAAGATTTTTTTTTTTCAGCATGTTTCCAAATTCTCTACCCCAGGTCCAAAAGAAATGTAAAGAATGTACAAACTGAAAACATTAAATACTTTTGTGATCTATTTCCATTTGTTATTTTCAAAACAGAAATACTGTCATGGATGTTTACAGAACAGAGGTCACCTTTTTTAATTCCAATGGGAGAGATGGACTTTTGTTTGTCTTTTGTTTATTATTATTTTGTGCTGTATTGTTGGTTACTGTGTTATTTCTGTTTCAAAAGCCAGCAATAAATAACACTTTAATATCTAAAGAGTGTTCATGTGATGTTATACATTAGTAATGTTGTGAAATGAATAAACGCATAATAATCATCATGCTCGTAAAACTGTGATTATTCCTCAGACAATAATCGTACCAAAAAAATCTATAATCATTGCATCCCTAGTCAGAATGCATAAAAAAAAGCATCAGACCTCCTCTTTAAGTTGAAAACAAGTACTGGACGTGTGCCACAACAAGGTGATCGGGGGTTTAGCGTTACTCTCAGCTGAGTCACCCTTCCAGTTGATCCCCATTTCTCTTTTGTTTTTGCCAGCGTGTGAGCCATTCTTTGATAACGGTAACTTAAGTCCAGTGTGAGCTCAGTTAACAACATGGACTGACCACCGACTTCAGCCTATCAACTCACACATACAGAGTGACATCACTTTAAAGGAGGTCACAGTAATCAGATTATCCTAGTTATTCAGATGCACTGACAACCAGCAAACCAAGTATGTTCAAATTAGCCCCCCAGGCAACATGAGACAGAGGCAGCTATTACAGTAATTTTGGTATGCTAATGTAAAAGTCTTTGTCCCTGACTCCTCGTGTCATTGTTCTAATTTGATACATTTACAAAGCCCCATTGGTTTTCACCAATTCTGAGGGGCTACTTTATTTTGACTGCTAAAATGTAAAGATCAGAGATCAATTTTGTGACAAATGCTGACACTAGTACGGGAATGCAATTATTGGTGTGCTAAAAGGGTTACTGTATCATACACACAATCCCGCTGTAGTGTGTTGTTGAGCGGGGACTGTACCGTGGGGGAGGGGGATGTCTAGGGTGCAATAGAGGGGAGCTGGGAAGAAGCTGGAGGGCTTGGAATCCGCCTCTGTTGCCACGGCAGCTGTGCCAATCTCCAAGTACGCCTACAGTTTGAAGAGGATACCTGAGCTCAGAGCCCCTGGATAATGAGAAGCAGTGAAACTCTAAACTCTGACGGCTAATGCTTTCACCCCTCCTGTGTCTACAGGGGCACGATAAACATGCATCCCATCTCTGGGAGAGGGAGCAGCACTGGGATGACGGTTTTCATGGATTTGACAAGGACAGGGATTAGCAGACTTTGCTAAATCTTCTTGAGTGTCTGTCAAGCTCTGCTACTGCAAAAACAGTACCCTTAGTATCTAGTGTGCAGTGTTCCTTTTCCCAAGTGCATCCATACTCATCCATTCAGCTACACTCTTCTTTCTGCCCACAACAACTCCAACTGCGTTTAGCAGCAAATAGCACAAAGGACCAAAAATAGCCCAGCGTTTTCCAGAGCAGAGCAGCTCTTCTTAAGAAGAGGAAGCAATGCCACGACAAAAGGCTATGAGCAAGAAACAATGTTTCCAAGTCCACACACAGCATCTATTCCTTTTGTTCTGTCACTACAGTCGCCCCACCTGTGCAAAACCCATAATTCCCATCGCTAATTTGAGGATGCAGAATTATATATTTGATGCACTGCATTTCTGTTGGGACTGTATCTGACATGCCAGAAGTGTCCCAAAGGCATTTGCCCTTAATCAGTATGTTGCTGCGTATGATTATGTGTTGGTGTTGAGTGCATCAGAACACTCAAAAAATGTGCAAATGTTGTACCTTTAGGGGTACAACAGCTTGTCGCTGGGGCTGTACCCCAAAGGTTCATATCAGTACCTTAAGGGTACATATTACTACTCAAAGGTACTAATATGGACCTTTTAGGCCTAGATAAGGTGCAAAGTTGTCGATTTAAGGGTACTGACCCAGTGACCAGATCCTGTACCCCTAAAGGTACAATTTTTGCTGTGAACAATAAAGAAACGTGACTCACTGTTGCTGGATTTGAGGTCTCGATGGATGATTGGCACAAAGGTCTGGTTGTGCAAGTAGTCCATTCCCGTCGCAATCTGCACTGCCCAATTCACCAGTACCCGAGGAGGCACCTTCTTCCCAGCAAGTGCCCGGTTAAGTGCCCCACCACGGGCATATTCCATAACCAGGCAAAGATTTGGCTCCTGTAGGCAAACACCTCGGAGAGCGATGATGTTGCGGTGTCGGAGCATCCAGAAAAGTCTGGCCTCCTGCCTCACGTTCTCTGCTGTAGCACTGATGTCCTCATCTGGGTCCTGACGAGCTGCTTTAACAGCTACTTCCTCATCTCGCCACACACCCTTATACACCTTTCCAAAGCCTCCAGCACCAATCACCTCCTCCAAGCACAGCTCTGAGAAATCAATTTCCAGTGGCGACTCCCCACCGACTAGACCTCCTGGAGGCAACGCCGGATAGCTGGTGTCCCGTCGGGTCACATAATTACTAGGGAATATGCCCACCTTGTCCTGGATCTTGCCAGTCCACCATCCCTCATCTCCAGACACTTTTGAGTCCTTGGAGAGCACCTCCAATAGGTCGCCGCGTCGCAAGGTCAGCTCCTCATCCGCTGTGGCCTCATAATCAAAGACAGCTGTCCAGTATGTGTTACTGCCTTCATGATGATGAGGAAGATGGGAATCTGGGGAGCCCACTGAGGAGGAGAAAGTAGAGGAGTTCTGGCTGCTGCTGTTGTGTGTCAGGCAGGGTCTTGAGTTTGCATTTGCTGGGAGGACAGGAGGAACTGGGGGTGCACAGGAACCTCCCCTATTGGTACAAGGTAGCGGGGCAGCACTGCCACCACCTCCAGCTCCTACTCCACTCAGTCTCGTATATGGGTCCATCACTGAGTGTTCAGGTCAGCGATGTGGTCTCAAAAGCTGGAGGAGGCCCTCTGTCAACGCACAATATCCATGCAGAGCCCATCTACTGAGTGCAGGCCTTCTTGATGAGGAACAAAATCAATAAGTAAAGCTTCTGCTGGGCTGCCCCTGCACTGTCCTCACCGATTGCTTGGATTGTCCACAGCACCCTTTGTGTGTCTCTTAACATTTATAGAGCCATTTTAGTCAGTCAATGTGTGCTTACAGCTCTAATATGATGATGCTCTATAGTTCTATAGCTCTATATATGATGACACTGAAAAAAAGTTTTGCAGTGCAACATAAGTTTTTCCAAAATCCTTGAGATTAGGTGAGAATATCCAGTCCATCAAGGTGTGAGAATCTTATTTTTTTGGTTGCTTGATGCAGCATTGGGCTTTTCCATCAGAAGAATCATTGAAGGATACTGTATGCTTGGTTTCTCATTTTTAACAGCAGAAGTAAATGAATATTACTAAAGATAAAACAGTAACTAGACGGGTCTTCTGATAATTTGCCTTCCATCACATATCATGTTCTAGTAGGGGTTAAGTTCTACCTAAATAGCTTGCACTGGAATGTTGTCTTAACCTCTAATCCATCTAAGTCTGATCCATGTAAAACGCTCATATTTGTAAACGTACATCGATGTTTATTTTATTTTATTTTTTGCAATGGATGCTAATGAATATTCATAGCCATAAACACATGCATGGGCAGGCTTAAGGCATCCTCAGACATTCAGCTCTGATAGGCTCACAGAGATGCACCAGCTCGCGATCTCAAAATATCCACAATTATTTGCACATTTGTAATATTCACTTCACGTTTCTCGTGTTGTATTAATTCGGAAAATTGCGAACGCTGTAAGACAGTTCAAGGAAAGCGCGCGTCCATTTTAAGATGAGAATCACAACAGAGAGATGGCAGAGCCGTGGTTGTCATTAGCTTTAATCGACATGCATAATGCACGCCACATATTTATCGCTTTGAATATCAGGAAAGGCATATATTCGGCGTATTAATATATCATCGATATACATTACTATAGCTAGCTACTGTTTGCAATTTAATCCACCTCGTAAACCAAAGCGACTGTCGGTTCGTGTTATTTCTATGAACCGCAAGTGCTTACTTCGATCATTTTGTCCTCATTTTCCATGACTGTCATTTTAACAGTAGACATTTTATTTTCATAGAGCAGTTGATTCATAAAGCTGGAGTCAGATGCGTATATAAATACAAATGTATGACAAGCTAAGCGAAACTTCGGCTTTGGATTATTATGATACAGCGATATTCAGATCTTTCTATGAAGAATGAGAGTCATGCGGATGGCTTGCATAAAGGTGACTTTTATCCAGGTCGTGGTGATTAGGCACCGAAATTCTCCATAATGTGTTTAAGTTCCCCAAATAAAAGCCGACACAAGAAGTGTCCATCATCTCTACAATAATAATAATAATAATATCCACCTAATTCCTTTTTAGATTCTGCAAAAATATTTCTTGTAATCCAGAGATCAGTAAAGTATCCATGCGCTCCTCCAGCCAAAACAACCGGTTTTCTGAATTCAGGTGTGTTTGTGGTTGCCTGGCTCGTTCACCGTGCATCACAACATCCACACAGCTCGTCTCATGGGCGTATCATAACGCTGAAATATTCTCATTTGTTGTACACTTCATCGAATTCCATTGAAGGATGCTCTTGTGATCGTGCTCCCAGCTGGGTCAGTCGGTCGGCCTGTCGTTCATTTCAATTGAATCGTTTCTTCCCCTGTTTCCTTTCCCTGCGAGAAAGGCGATCTATTCCATGGACCGGGCTGTCAACTCCTTAGGCTGACTTTGTATCCAAATACACTGGCTGGACTGGGGGTGGAAGACAGTAGGGCATTCTGGGAAATGGAGTTTATAGTGTATGCAAAGTGAATTTTACCTATAAGGACAAAATATAATATACCTACTAACTACAGTAAAAATAGTAACATTGCGAAATATTATTGCAATTTAAATTAACTGTTTTCTATATTAATGTTTTAAAATGTAATGGCAAAGTTTAATTTTCATCAGCCATTACTTCAGTGTCACATGATTCTTCAGAATTCTAATAGGCTGATTTGGTGCTCAGTTATAATTAATTATTATTGGCACTCAATTATTAATCATGGTTCTTCTTATTAACAGTGTTTTGGTGTATTGAAAATTGCAGCAATATTTTTGTGGACATCTTTTTCTATATATCTTCTGTCTATGCTTACCCCAAAAGTTTAATGGTAGTATATCAAAATTTTCCCTCATTTCCTCAAAAAAAAAAAAAAAAAAAAAAAGGCAGCAAAAACTGTTTTCAGCATTGATAAGAACTAGAAATGAGCACTAAATCAGCATATATGAATTATTTCTAAAGGATTATGTGAAAATGAAGTCTGGAATAGGCCTAATGGCTGCTAAAATTTCAGATTTGCCACCACCAGAATATATATATATATATATACAGTGGTGTGAAAAATTGTTTGCCCCCTTCCTGATTTTTTATTTTTTTGCATGTTTGTCACACTTTAATGTTTCAGATCATCAAACAAATTTAAATATTAATCAAAGATAACACAAGTAAACACAACATGCAGTTTTTAAATGAAGTTTTTTATTATGAAGGGAAAACAAAATCCAAACCCACATGGCCCTGTGTGAAAAAGTGCTTGCCCCCTAAACCTAATAACTGATTGGGCCACCCTTAGCAGCAACAACTGCAATCAAGCGTTTGCGATAATTTGCAATGAGTCTGTTACAGCGCTGTGGAGGAATTCTGGCCCACTCATCTTTGCAGAATTGTTGTAATTCAGCCACATTGGAGGGTTTTCGAGCATGAACCGCCTTTTTAAGGTCATGCCACAGCATCTCAATAGGATTCAGGTCAGGACTTTGACTAGGCCACTCCAAAGTCTTCATTTTGTTTTTCTTCAGCCATTCAGAGGTGGACTTGCTGGTGTGTTTTGGATCATTGTCCTGCAGCAGAACCCAAGTTCGCTTCAGCTTGAGGTCACGAACAGATGGCCGGACATTGTCCTTCAGGATTTTTTGGTAGACAGCAGAATTCATGGTTCCATTTATCACAGCAAGTCTTCCAGGTCCTGAAGCAGCAAAACAACCCCAGACCATCACACTACCACCACCATATTTTACTGTTGGTATGATGTTCTTTTTCTGAAATGCTGTGTTACTTTTACGCCAGATGTAATGGGACACACACCTTCCAAAAAGTTCAACTTTTGTCTCGTCAGTCCACAGAGTATTTTCCCAGAAGTCTTGGGGATCATCAAGATGTTTTCTGGCAAAACTGAGACGAGCCTTTATGTTCTTTTTGCTCAGCAGCGGTTTTCGTCTTGGAACTCCATTTTTGCCCAGTCTCTTTCTTATGGTGGAGTCATGAACACTGACCTTAACTGAGGCAAGTGAGGCCTGCAGTTCTTTGGATGTTGTTCTGGGGTCTTTTGTGACCTCTTGGATGAGTCTTCGCTGCGCTCTTGGGGTAATTTTGGTCGGCCGGCCACTCCTGGGAAGGTTCACCACTGTTCTATGTTTTCGCCATTTGTGGATAATGGCTCTGTGGTTTGCTGGAATCCCAAAGCTTTAGAAATGGCTTTATAACCTTTTCCAGACTGATAGATCTCAATTACTTTCTTTCTCATTTGTTCCTGAATTTCTTTGGATCTCAACATGATGTGTAGCTTCATTTAAAAACTGCATGTTGTGTTTACTTGTGTTATATTTGTTTAATATTTAAATTTGTTTGATGATCTGAAACATTAAAGTGTGACAAACATGCAAAAAAATAAAAAATCAGGAAGAGGGCAAACAATTTTTCACACCACTGTATATATATATCTCATATTTTCAGTCTCAAGTGAGTGATAATATTAAAACTAATATAATATCACACCCTCAATTACTTACAATTACGTATTTATATTATTGGCAACTTAATTGGAAGACCTCTTTATTACTTTGAAACATAAAATGATAGGTGAAATTAGGACACTGTACATTAGAAACTCTAATTTTTCATTTCACTTTATAGTCTTTATTGTCATATAGTAAGGTAGATAGAAGTGCAGTCCAATGAATCAGCAGACCTGCACATCATGTACAATATGGAGAACTGCTTTGCTCCATTATGTCATACTGCCCCCTGGTGAGATTCTGGATCACATCAATGGCAGTTTTTCTTTTTGGCTACTTGTAGTCATGCCATAAGGTCCTGTTCACTTTAGTACACATTGTGTCTGCCATCCATAATGACTAAGTCGATTTTGTTCCAGCTATCAGAATAGAGGACAGAAGATCCTAGTCTCATTTACCTGCTCTTTCGGCATCACTCTTTGGTCTTGTAATAACAGAATAAAGTCTGTGGAGCAATTAAAGATATTCTTAGCAAATAATGACATATATTCAGAGGATGCAGTTAGACGGTGATTTTAATGCAGAAACAAGGATTTGATAACAAATGTTTTGTTCTGGAAAATTGAACAACCTTGGTATAGATGTCAACCATTGTTTATAGCACTGTTATACATTGGGTCTTTTCCTATTTAAATTTGAGATGATGTGATAGCCTGAGGACAAGATTTTTTTTTTTTTTTTTTTTTTTTAATTGTAATTTTTAATGTAATTTAATTTTTAATGTAATTTAAAACCTGTCGTATGTTGGTGAATAATGGCATCACATATTGCTCTCATGTGTTTTCATGGACATGCAAATTCACTAGGCCGCTTTAAATATTTTTGCTTATGGAAATTCACACACATTTTTAAGGCTGGCATATTTAAATGTGAATCTCCATTAAAATGGCTTCTGATCGTTCACTTTTTTGTGTCAGAATCCACAAATACAGTGTCCGTTTTTCATAGCATTATACTTTTTGTTGTGAGACCTATATTTGTTGAACTATTATCAAATATAAAACTAGCTATAGCACATAACTAGCTTGTTTTAAAACTTGCTGTACTTAATCAACAAGTCTTTTTTTTTTTTTTTTGGTTTATAGTTACAGTTCTAGACATTTATCAGTTTTTTTTTATACGAAACTTTTTGATTGATAACATTTACAACAGTGTTAGGACATAGGACAAACTAAACTATGATAATTTTACCGAAGTATTAAAATATATTTTGAACATAACTTTGGATAATTTTATAAAGTTCAAATTATTTGCCAAGATTGGCTACAGGCTGCAAAGTATTTGCATAAACTCTGGTAAAAATGCTTTACAAACTTGTTGCAGTTGACAAACTTTAAGTTTCACAGTAAGGCATACTTTATCTTTATTGCAATAGAAGAAAGTGTCGTTTAGTCGCGTGTGTAACAAGAGTGACCACAAGGGTGTGCTATGCACTACTCAAAAAATGTGCCTGACCTGCCTGCTAAGTATAACGTGCTATAGATAGACATGCATCTAAATTTATGACATACTATAGAGCCCTCCAAAAAAGGATTTTCTTTGCAACCAAAAAATGCTTCTGTTGCACGGACCACGTGTGCGCTGGTCGCAAAAATGCTGTGAAATACCCGAAAAATATGACACTGCAGTCTGACGTAATGCAATCGCATCAAAGCACATTAATTTCCATGTGGAAACTGTGCTCATTGTGCTGTACAGCACAACACAATCAAAGTATCATCTACACATTTAAATTACCTCGTCTTTACCGCAGTCCTTAATGCGTTGGTTTTCCCATTCAGTCACTGTGTGCGGTAGCATTTAACTGTTTTAATGCCAGTGCCTTCTTTAATCGCATTTTAACCATATGGCAGATTATGAACATGAACTGGAAGTGAAAATGTATAATTTGGATTTTTTTTGTGTGTTATAAAAGAAATACTATATTTATAATGCAAAGAGGAGAAGTTTAACCCCCAATTTCAGTCGTTGTTTAATAAAAGTAAAGCCTTTGAGTTATTTAACTTGTGTTTGTAATCGTTTGTAATTCTGTGAATTAAACTCTAAACTATAACATTGCGGAATTCGCTCTCTTTCATACATTACTACAGACGCTTGTGAATGCATCCCGCGCATGCGCAGTGGCCCGTGTGTGTGCGCGCGAGCAGCACCGGGCGTCGCGGTTTCGGTTGGCTGGGAGGAAGAGGAATAACGAATGTGGAGCCAAGAAGAAGTCCTCGTTGGCGAACGGCGCTGGGGCGAGAAGCGACAATGTCCACAGGATTTCTGAAACGTTTTTACGGACTACACATGTCTCGTTAGGGAAATTCAGGGAAGTTTTCCCCTCACGCGTTCCCGGGTCGGATAAGGTAAGAGACGGTTACCGGAGATAATTAGTTTTTACGTTTAAATCAACAATGCGAAGTAAAACTCGGGAGCCTTTGGACAGCTTTCAGATTTTGTCATGTTTCTTTATTGTGTACACGAGAATATAGCGGGCAGTGGTGTGATTAATGAAGCAAGCACTGGTCATTATGCAGGATTTGGGATCACTGTAATGTGTTTTCATTAAGTGAAAAATGATAGCAAATATAAACGCTTTAGTCCTTCCTGATCAGTCAGCGCGCATGCGCCAACGCTATGTAGTTTTTACTCACCTGAACTAATAAGGCCATGCTACAATACTGAGACTACAAGTTTCACACAATGGTGCCCTTGTCCTTACAGAAGTTAGTGTGTTTTGAAGCATCTTCAAATGATGTTGGTGAGGGCAGATTGTTGCTTTCTTGTAAAGTTTCAGCACATGGAAAATCCTTGCTATAGGCAATATCAGTCTGTTGATTTGCAGTTTGTTTAGGCATAACTTAGCTATTTAGTTGTTTTGTGTTCAACACTTGTAATAAATGTGTGCATTATTTGGATATATACTTTATGTATTTTTGGTAATGGCAGAAGACTGTAATTTATCTTCATAATCTTAATAACAACAGGTGGCTTGTGTGTTGTTATTGGATTAAAGGAATAATTCACCCACATTATTATTCTGTAATCATTAATTTACTATCATCTTGTTACAAACCTGTATGACAGGTTGTTTTTTGTTGAATACAAAAGTTGTAAAATCATAGCTTCAGTTGTTTCCTTTAACCCTGTAAACCCATGTAAAACATTGGTCAGTTACCATCTAATTGTTTTGTAATTTGAACCGTTAAATCTAGATAACAAAAACAGTAAATTTTGGTTTGTTCATTGTTTTATTTATTTGATTGTTTTTTATCATGCTCAATACGCTATAAAAATCTGATAGCTTGTAATGTTAATCAGCAAGATCTTAGCAGACATAAAATGCATATAAATATCAGTTGTCATTCTATATTGCCCAATAAAATGTCATAAGATAATATTTAATTGCTTAGTTTTATGATCAAAGCTCGGTAGTTTCAATTGTGGGGACCAAAACATATAATTCCATTCAATAGAATGATGACTGAGTATAATAAACATTCATTAAAAGTCTTTTAAATCATATTTGATCATTTTAACATGATTTTTTTTTCCATATTGGTAATCAAGTAAACATAAGTTGCTTCAGTCCAGCAAGTAAATATTATTAACAGCATAAAATTAATATTTTATAAAATGTAGAAACTGTAACTTGAATGCAATGTAAGTGTAACTTGTAACTGTAACTTGAATGCAATGTAAGTCGCTTTGGATAAAAGCGTCTGCTAAATGCATAAATGTAAATGTAAATGTAAATTTTGTTTTTAAAGATTTAACAGGAGAAAAAAAGTGAAGATGGACATTTTTAGAAGTTTTTAGAGATTTTTACAAATAGGACTCCTATCAGATGATAAAAGGCATGTAGTAGATTGTGTACAACAGGTCTTTCAGCAAATTATGATCATATCATTTAAAAGCCTTCATGTATCAAATATGATTCGGTAGGCTCCATAGGGTTAATTTTGTATACAAGTCCCTAACATTTCTGCTTAGTCATACAAGTTTGTATCAATAGGTTGAGAGTAAATTGATATAATTTATATAGTAGGTTAATTTATATAGTAATTTTCATTTTTGGATGAACTATCCCTTTAAGGGCTTTGTTAAGAATATTATTAACTCCACTGCAGGTCATGCACTGATGTGTAGCTGTATAATTAAAAATCAGCATATGTTTCAGGGGAAGTCAGATGGCATTACCAGCGTGCAGCACACCACACCACCACATTAAACAATATAAAATTAGAGAACCAGACTGTCGTGCCTTGAATTTAGAGGTTTTATTTTAGTAACTTCCTCTCTGAGGTTAATTCAATCACATGAACGTATCTGATACCAGTCATATTGGCCAAATTCAGTTCTCATGGTATGTGTATCAGAGAACAGTGAAGGGCTTTTTTCTGGACAAATGTGGACATCAGTCACTGCTGCCGTTGACACAAAAATAGTCCCAAACTTGGAGCCGATTTTTCATTCAGGTAATAACTTAAAGACAAAATGTGTTTTTGTGAAGAGCTGATGCTGTTGTAAATCTCAGTAACTGCATCCAGGTGTCAGGCTAAACTCCAGTTTTCGGTAACGTGCCCTGTAAAGTATCAATATATCTGTGTGTGGAGGAATATTTGGAGTTCTTGGAGTTCTTTTCCATCAACTAACCAGAAAAGCCTTTAAAACTCACAAACACTGCCTTTTGCAGTCTGCTGGTTAGTCATTGATAGGTGGAGGGTTTTGAATAGACAAACTCAGCTGAGAGTTGTCTCAGGGATTTGCATTTTGGTCATTTGAGTCCTTCTAGGTCTTTTTAAGGCTGTGGTGGCATTGTCTTCTGCAAACATGCCTGATTGTAAGGGTTTTGTTTGTTCTTACATTTGTGTGTCATTGTTATCAGCTGAAGAGAGAAATGAACAACTCATGGGGCAAGAAACATGTCTTTTATGCTCTAAGGATACAACATTATGAAATATATTTGAGCAACAGTGAGGTCAAGCAGTTTAAACCATAAGTGGTTTGAATTTCATGTAGGTCAAGAGTGAGTTATGAATAATATATCTTTATTGTCACATTACACTCCACACCCTTCTCTGTGGTCAACAGTGTATTTAGACAGACAAAAGGGTTTTTAGGATTTTCTAAGTAGACAGTACTTTTGTGAGCAATTCAACTGGGCTGGACATGCTTTTGGTTTCATCTTTTGCAAATGACCAGTCTGAGCAAACAAAGGGGAAAAGGGAATATTTTGACACGTAATAACTCCATACTAATGTGGACTTTAGTATTCTCTCTGGGTTACATTCTCAGGTAGGTTATTAGTGTGACATCACTACCTGCTTCCTTGTCATCTATTAACTGGGCCAGAAATATCCCTAAAGCTGCTGAAGTTTCTTATTCTCTCTCTCTTTCTTTCTCTCTCTCTCTCATTCTCTCGTTCACTGTGCTCTCTGCTCTCTCCTTCTGCCTGTTTGGCCAGAGTAAATATAGCCTGTTTGGTTTTTTGCTAGAGGATAAACACAGATGTCGAATCAGACTGTTTGCCACTGCGGACTCACCCCAACGGTTTCTTTTAGAGATGTAGAAAATGACAGAAAAGGTATAATAATCACTCAGAAAATGCACAATAATAATCGGATAAGGCTTAATGCAGTCATTAGGTCTGACCGTATCCTTATTGACCATTTTGGCCGGCATGTGCCAAGTCACAGTTAATAGAGTTACTTCTAATTGTGTAATTACAGTAATAGCATGCAAGGTGGTTAAATATTACAGTAGTAATCGCACATTAGCTAGGGAGCTATTTGCATCGTTAGGAGAAAACTGGTCTTTCTGCTTGTTTTGCTCATTTTGAGCACTAAAACTGACAGCATTGTAATATGATATGGTATAGGATAGCATATAGGCTTTATTTCTGATTGTAGAGCTACTCAACCGAAAGGCAACAAGTGGTTCTGTCGACTCAGTGTCATGACTTATTGACGTGTCTTTTCTTGAGAATGTGTCATTTGTGAAAATGATTTCCACAAAGTGTCAGTCGAAGTCAGCAGGCTGCCATGCTGTTTTTACACCTGTTTCAGTTCAGCCTCTCCACCTGCTCCGCTCCAGAACCAGAGAGACCTGATTGACGAGAGAGATCCCACAGAGTCGAGGGAGTTTGAGCGCAGAACAAAACAAGTCTTTGATATTGGCTTCTCCCCCCCATTTAGAAATAAGTCGCATTCATAACAGAATAACAGAAAGCTGAAACCTAAAACTGTCATGCATAGCTTAAGTTTAATCTAGGGTAAAGTTTAAAAATAAAATAAAGTAGGAAAAAATTTTGAGATACACATTGTAGGAATTTTGTCTGGGCTGTCGCTTAATATGTGTGACATTTTTTCATTGATAGAGTTTATGTATTTAAAAAAAAATTGTGATGTACTGATAGATAAATACATTTTATGGTGGCTGATAATTACTGTGATTACCTATATTATAAATGTACACTACTATTCAAAAGTATGGAATTGGTAAGATAAAAAAAGTCTCTCATGCTCACCAAGGCTACAAATTATTTGATCAAAAGTACAGTAAAAACATCACCATTTCTTTTTGAATATATTTTTAAAATATAATTTATTCCAGTGATGGCAAAAGCTGAATTTTCAGCATCATTACTCCAGTCTTCAGTGTCACATAATCCTTCAGAAGTCATTCTAATATGCTTATTGGATACTTAGGAAACCTATTATCAGTAGAGAAAACAGTTGTTCATACTTTTTTCATTATTGTTTAATTAATTGAATATTCAAAAGAACAGCATTTATATGAAATGGAAATTTTACATTATAAATGTTACTGTTACTTTTGATAAACTTATTAATTTAAATGATTAATTTCTTTAAAAAAAACAGACATTTAAATGGTATTATATATTCAAGTGAAATTGGGCATCAAAACAATATAATAAACATTTAGATGTACAAGATATCAGCATATTTTTGGTTATTGGCTGATATCTGTGAATATTCATCAGCCGATATTTATTTTTTTCTGCCTATTTTAAGATTTAAATCATCAAATTTAAATGGACAGCAATAGACTATGGTTTCCCTTTTAGAGCACACGTCCATGAGCTACTGTTTGCATGTAATGAAAGTGTTCAGTGTTTTTTTTAGTAGTTTAAAAGTAGTATAGATTTATAATATCAGCATTTATTGGTTATGAGACATGACATGAAAAAAATAGTCTTATTGGCCATAATTTCCATATCGGTGCATTCCCAGATACAGTAGAAAATAAAAAGCTTCACTTATTGAGTTAGAAAACATATATTATCTGCTCATATAGTCACGGAGAAACCCTGCTTCCCTAATAAAAATGCTTTTTTATGTGCTGTAACCTTAAAGAAAAGCTTTTAAATGTCTTAGATGTCTTCTGATTTCTTAAACATCTAGCCTGGAACCATTTTTGTATGTGGGAGTACTTGGGAGATCTGAGAGGGAAATTGACTTTACCAATAAGTGTCTCAAAAGGGAAAAGGCTCTTTGTTTTATAGAGGATCTTCATTAAATTAATGACACCAGATGTTCAGACCCACACAGTTGTGGAAGTAGGCCATTCATTGTCCCAGGAGATCTCCTTGTTCACAACTTTCTGTTCTTAAGGAATTTCCTATTGATCTGGCCGAGCAATTTATTCCTCTCTCTCTGGAGAGACGGGGAGGAAGAGAGACATCGAGAGGAAACTGTCAGAGCGAGCAGGGGATCCTCGAGAGCATGTCAGCGGATACGCGGGAGGAAGTGTTGATGAATGGACGCCGACTGGCTCGAATGTCTCCGGTACCGTTTCTTCCAACACTTCCGGCAGTTTCTAGTTTTAAACCAGACACACTTTCTGAAGTGTAGTTACGTCAACTACAAGTGGACTGAGATGCGGACTTGATAGACCCCATCAAGTGGGAAGTTTTGTTGCGTCTTCCTCCATCTGTCTCTTATTGAGCGAAGTGTGGTAGCATTGTGCATCACGCTGGTTCTTTCTAGTGCGCCGTTGGAGAGGAGGGGAACTCAGACAGGAAATGAGGGAGATGCAAGGAGATGACAGGCCCATGAATCACCCCCACTTTGAGGAGATGGGTCACATCAAACACACACTGTGCATTCAAAATGCCTCATGTTACCTAAGCGAACATCAGAGGAAATGCATTCACTCCATGTACCCTGACTCACTCGCATATGTCAAGTATTCATTCCACTTTAGGAATTTAATGCTTTTTATGAAATGAAACATGCACTGTTAAAAAAAAAAATAAACATTTTGAAGTTGTAAATAAAACAGTTTACTACATTACAAAAATTTACTACATTTTACAACACTGTTTTAGTCTTTCTACTTTAAAATGACAATTTAATGCGTTGCCTGCTGTTTTTTTTTTTTTTTTTGTAATTATTTGTGAAATTTACTTGTAATTTCTAAGTGAAAATTGTAAACCATTTTTCATACAACCACCAAGAGTTATTTATTTGTTGTATGGTTTGTTGTGTGTACACTCTTAAAAAGGGTACAAAAGCTGTCACTGTAGCGGTATCCTTTCAAAACCTACTAAAATGTACCATAGGTACACTTTAGGAACTAATATGTACCTTTAAAGGGATAGTTCTCCCAAAAATGAAAATTCTGTCATTAATTACTCATCCTCATGTCGTTCCAAAGCCATAAGACCTTCGTTCATCTTCAGAACACAAATTAAGATATTTTTGGTGAAATCTGAGAGCTTTCAGACCCTGCATAGATAGCAACGCAGCTCACATGTTCAGTGCCCAGAAAGGCAGTAAGGATGTTGTTAAAATAGTCCGTGTGACATCAGTGGTTCAACTATAATTTTATGAAGCCACGAGAATACTTTTTGTGTGCAAGAAAACTTTTTTCAAATGCCACATGGATTATTTTAACGATGTCCTTACTACCTTTCTGGGCCTTGAACATGGTAGTTGCATTGCTGTTTATGGAAGGTCAGAAAGCTCTCGGATTTCATCAAAAATATCTTAATTTTTTTGTTTTGAAGATGAATGAAGGACATGGAAGGACATGAGGGTGAGTAATTAATGACAGAATTTCCATTTTTGGGTGAGCTATCCCTTTAAGGGTACTAATATAGACTCTTTAGGGGTAAATAAGGTACAAAGGTGTACCTTTTGAAAAGGTACTGCCCCAGTGGCAGTTTTTGTACCTTTTTTTTTTTTTTTTTAAGTGTCCTGTATCCTACAAGTGTCCAGGGTTTAATTTTAAAACAGAGTGAGATTCTTTTGAGCTTCTTTAAACGCTTCTGAATATTTCTTTCTCTTTCTTGCCTCCTTCGAGAGCCCTGATGTGGTCAGAGATTGAGGGCCGCACTTTTTCCGCTCTGTGTAGTCTGCACACGCCCACACGCATATGCCTACACTCGTTTAAGTAGCCTACACATTCCTGCATTCACTCTATCTTCGGTCTGCAATACCTTTCATATTTTGACATCATTTTTACAGAGGTGTTGCAACCAAACACACTATAGCCATATCATAGATGGTTTATTGAGTTACTGCTTTCTAATCTGTTAAATTGTGGTCAGATATTGTTATGATTTCTTGATTAGTCTGTCCTATATCATTATCCACTGATTTTGTGTTTGGGCTCACATCCAGAGAACTGATGATGACCTGCACAAGGTTCAGTGTTGAAGGCTTCTTTTCTGTTGCCAACATTTCCATGGGCTTTATCACAAATATTATCCATGACTGTCAGCATACTTTTTGTTTTTATCAGAACTTTTCATTAAATAGTTGAGGACAGTTTTTTTTTTAAGTAAGGCTGTATTTATTTGATCAAAAATACAGTAAAATCTTATTACTGGGAATATTATTACAATTTATTATTACAGTTTTAAAAATGTTATTCCTGTGGATTTTCAGCATCATTACTTCAGTCTTCAGTGTCACATGATCCTTCAGAAATCATTTTAATATGCTGATTTGGTGCTCAAGAAATATTTCTTATAATTTTCAGTGTTGAAAACAGTTGTGCTGCTGAATATTTTGACTCATTTCAGGATTCTTTGAATAAACAGAAAGCTTATTTGACATAGAAACATTTTGTAACATAATTGTCTTTTTTGACAATTTTGATCAATTTAATGTGTCCTTGCTGAATGCAACTATTAATTTCTTTGGGAAAAAGGAATCTTACTGACTGCAAGTTTTTGAATGGTAGATATAAATGAAACAATGGCAAAAACATTTTTAAGTCACACTCAAAGACCTAGATAATGCGATTGCAGCTTGGCTTCGTCAAGCATGTATACTCATTAATTGCATTACACTTTGCCTCAGTGTGTGTGTATTTAACCCTTCAAATGTATAACTATAGCCCAACTATGCAAAAACCTGTGCATGCTAAAGTACATGCTGTGTTGTAAGCCATTGTGTGGAGAGATCTACCTGTTCATAAGTTCCTTATTCAGCTCTAGCTTCAAGCGTTCCTGCCCACAGTGACCATATAAACTGAATTATGGCCTGTGGGTGAGTGTTTCTCAAATTTGAAAAGGATAACTCACACTGAGCTATGAACAAAGCTGCTTCCAGGACCACTTCAAAGATGTGACATTGGCGTACTCAACGGTACCTTGCCTCGTGCAACCCTTATAAATGGCTGCTCACAAGCGACGCGTTTCTGCAGTGCAGAGCTGCCCTCCTTCTGTCAGCACACTGGTTGTGGCTCAGACAAAGCTGCAGATTGTCTCCAAAGTGCTGGAGTGCCAGGCTTGGGGTTAATACTGACACTCGTGCCAAAAGCATCAAGGGCCTCATTTTCTCGCCACTGTTGCAGACTGGAATTTCTTGAGAGGAAGTCGTGTATGTGCGTTCACGTGTGCCTGTGCGATTGTGTGCGTGTTTGTAACTCTCCATAGCCAAAGTCCAGAAACTGTAGAGTCATTGTTTTAATTCTGATTGAGTTCAGCATGGAGTCATTCTCAGAATGCCATTTAGTTTATCCATTACAAAATCAGATTTTGTGAAAAGGCAGAGAGTTTCATGATTTGGTACTGTTGCAGAAGGCATTGCGTGCATCATCTATAAGCAGGCCCACAAAGAATGTCTGCAGATTTCCACACAATTCAAGTGCCTGAATTTCAAGTTTTAAACTGAAAAAGTTTTGCATTCAGATAGTTACTTTTGGTTTTGATTATCTGCATGAGGATATCAGGAAGGTGATTGTCTGTAAACATTGTTTTCATGGAACCAACTCCACCCACAGTCTGCAAACATAACCTGACATTCATCCACCTGTTAGGCCACTATTATAAGAGCTTTATGGTACAGATGTTTTGTAAAATATTTGTTTTTACAAAAACAATGACAAGTTCAAATTATTTTCAGTCATAACTGTAATCTTTGGGATAGCTTAACACTGGCCAAGCATGACGTGCCAGTCAAACATATTTGATGTTTAATACAAACTTAAGCCACCTTTCCACTCTCTCCGCTATTTTCATATTGTCGCATTTCGCCCCAGTGATGGTCATTGTCTGTCAAGCATATTGATTTGATTGTAATAATTCTACTTGTTTGAGAAAATTCTGTATTCTGTTAATGCAAATTTAATTGTAGAATCTTCTGAAAATAGGTCTTAAATATTCAATTTAGTTTCTATTTTAAATTTTTAATATCTCAAGTATGGTTCTCACCATAAAAATAGCCAAATAAGCTGGTGTGATGGGGAAAAAAATTGTTACACTTTAGTATATGGACCATTTCTCAGTATTAACTAGTTGCTTATTAGCATGCATTTTATTAGCATATTGGCTGTTTATTAGTACTTATAAAGCACATATTCTGCATGACCATATTCGATATCCCTAATTCTATCCATTACCTAAACTTAACAACTACCTTACTAACTATTAATAAGCAGTAATTTTTTTTATTTTATTTTTTTTTTTTTTTGAGGCAAAATTTGTAGTTAATGGTTAGTTAATAGTAAGAACTGGACCTTAAAATAAAGTGTGACCAAAAAAAATCAAACAAGCTGACAAACATTAATGTAAATATTTATGTAATAATTATTTTGGACATCATTTTTCATAACCAACATAATACAGAAATAATGTTTAAATAATAAAGTTTTAGTACAAAAATATTGGTAATTCTTAACTGATGCTAATAGACTACATCACATACGGTCTAGCCAAAAAAGTTAAATACCACAAGTATTTCAATGCGCCTGAAGCTTAAATTGGATCCATAAAATTTGCATATGCAAATAATTGGAACTCAACAGCTCCTCTACTACTCTCCATTGGAAATGAATGACTTTCCAAAACGAAAGGCTGCTTTAGCAAATGTGGAGTGGAATTTTATTCCAGTGAGATTTCACTGTGGATGCCACAAGATTTAAAACCAAGCCACAGACAAAATGTCCTGTTGCTCACTGCTGGTTAGACAAAAAAGCTTTATGCTTGTATTGCATTGCGTGCGGTTCGAAAAATTATGCGTATTTATCTCCAAATATTTAAGTCAGTGTGAGCAGATTTGAAATGCTTGTGGCTTTTTGTGTTTTTTCTTATTTTACCCACTTATTTGTTTATCCCACCATGAGTTTGTGTCTCATACTGTACAGCACAGTGTCTGTGGGGAGTTGAAAGCTACTCGCTGTCTCTCTCACACACACACACACACACAGATGCTCACTACGTAGAGTGAAAATGAAGAGTAATGACAATGGGATGTTGACTGTTGTGTTCCTGGATCTCATGAGAGTTACACTACACACCACCAGAGAGAGAGAAAGAGGGAAATGGCCTGTTTTCTCTAAAGAACAGTTGAGCTCTTATCATCGTGGGAGAGGTAGAGATGGACCGATTAGGGATGAGAGATGACCAGACCCTCAGAAAAAGTGAGGGAAGATCTGAAAGCATGCGGATGAAAGGGTTAGGTGCACCTCTGTTTGGATTTTGTATGTCCTGATTCTGGTTCACGTCCTGATTCTGGTTCAGATGACAGTTACCTCATAGTCTGTTACTTTTTCAGTGTATCTCTTTCTCTTCCTGTGTTGATTTTATCAGTCTGACATAGTTACACGTTTTGGTCACGCTAGCATAAAGAAATCCCCCCGAGAGGCTAGATTGTCTCGTAGCAATTCAGTGGACTTTGTGGTTTGTGTGTGAGAGCGAGAGATTGATAGGGGTTTTCTAAAACAGAGCAGCCTCTTTCTCATGAACGAGGTCGGGGTTATAAATTAGCCTGCGTGAGAGAGAGAGGCTTTGGCCACAGACGTCGGCCGTGTTTTATTCTCCCACAGTCACTGAGGATGAGCCATCGTCACTTCTCCTCCCCTGTCCGCACGCCTTGAACGATGACGGGAATGTAAAGTGGGCTGAACTATGCGTGGAGCCTATGAATTTCTGCACAGATCAGCAGTATAAACATACACACGGTCACGCTCATGTAGGGGTGCGCCTTTCAAACGGTTCCCACGTCTCAATCTCGCAGGAATGTTACTAGCCCTATGGGGAGTATTTAGACGTGCTCTCTTTTCATTGCCTTTATTCCTCTTGAATCCGTTCGCGCCATCTGTTGTATCTTTACCGAATGAAATATGGAATCAAAGCACTGCTTTACTGTCACCCGGTGCTGAGATCTGTGGAAATGACAAAAGGCTCGCTCAGATGGGATCTTTGAGCACACACACTTTGAAAACACACATTAGAGCAACAGTATGATTTCAAATGGAGATAAGGCCCGTTTTATCACTGAAACTCCTGGCAAGAAACTTTATGACCTCATCGTCTTCAATGCAGGAGCCACTATTAGCAGTGTAATAGTATCTGTCCTATGGCAGCTATTGTCAAAACACCCTTGTTCCCTGTCGAGCGCTGAGGCTGTTATCAGTTTCAGACTGCTGACTGGACTTGAGTTGTGATAAACCATTTTGCATGTGACTTTGGCATGAGAACAAGTTTCAGTTGCATCTTACAGTATATGTACGACCTGATGATCAGACAACCGACATTGTGTGCACCAGTGTTATTTTACAATTTATTTATAGTATTTTAATTTTCATTTTAATTTTTTGAATTAACATTTATTTTTGTTTTCATTTTAATTTTTGTTTTAGTATTTCTTTTATGTGCTTTTGTAATTATTTTTAAAAAATATTTGTATTTAGCTTTGGGGTTTTTTGTTTAGTACTTATGTAACTTAATTATTTATTTAATTTAGTTATTTATTTAACTAATTTAACATATTTTGTTCACTTATTTTCATCTAATTATTATTATTTTTTTTAAATTTTATTTCATCTTTAAAAAAGTTTTTAGCTAACAATAGCAACACTGGCATACACTTTAGAATGCAATTTGTATTAAATGTATACTTTACCCACATGCATTTTTACTCTCTCTGCTCTTATAAACCTTTATTTTTGGTTAATATTAAGCAGAATGTTTTAAATTTCATTTAAATATGGCATAGCAAAATATATGCCAGAACTGACATCAATGACGAGACGGACGAGAATCTTTGTTAAGAACCTGTGTTATCAAATGACTTATGTTTTATGGTCAGTTTTGTAGTGCATATTTTTGTCAGTTTTGTAGGTTGAATATATGTAGAGCCCCAGTCTGTATTTATTTTTTTATTGTATTGGGAAAAATGCATATTCTGCACATGTAGCTATTTTATTTTATGTTCCATAGAAGAAAGAAGCTCTATCCTTTTGTGATCATTTTAATGACACACTTTCCTCTAGACACTTCACATTAAGTTACAATAAATGTTTTGTTTGTTTATTTATTCAGGAAAGACACATTATGTTGATCAAAAGTGACAGTAAAGACTTTTACAATGTTACTAAAAAATTCTATTTCAAATAATTCTATTCTTTTAAACTTTCTGTTCATCAAGGAAATATTATTATCCATTGATAATAATGTTTTATTAGTTTTTATTGATATAGTATTTTTTGTAAGGTAATCAGGAAGAAAAACAGAGGCACATAAGGAGACAGTAATAGGAAGGAAGGGAGACACAGAAGGCTGTGTGTGTGTGTGTGTGTGTGTGTGTGTTCCCAGGTGGCTCCTGAAGTCACAAAGCTCTATTCTAGAGGGTAAATGGGAAGACAGTAACTCAAAACGAATAGCCTTTAAGAGACACAAACTGCCTCTCCAACTGAGCTTCCTCCATATGTTTTCTATTCTCTGCCGCACACACTGATGGCCATGTTTAGTTTTCAAATGCTCCCTATCATGGGTCTTCAGTTGTCATAAAACTCCTTGCCTAGGTGCGTCTTTCTTCCTGGAAAATATAAACCTCATTAGCTTCTATTTTCCTTTTTTAGTGCTGCTTATTTCAAGTGCAAACACTACATCTTTGATGCATCTTTGTTGAATAAAACAATGTCTTTAAGAAAAAGCATACTGAGCTCAAACTTTTGAACAGCAGTGTACTTGAATGATGTGCTACAAGCTACTTCAAAGAATAGCATGGTATATGTCCTAAAACCATAGCTGTACCCTGATACTTTTTGTTAGCTCTCTTTCTTCTCTCCTCCTTCAAAACAAACTATCTGGCTGCTTTTGTGCGCTTTCCTTCCCTTTTTTCTCTCACACACAGAAATGCAGCCACACCTTGTTCCTTTATATCTATCAGTCAGTGCTGCTTTTGTTGGGAAGACTGAACCTACTGGAGTCCATTCACATCTGCCACAAAACACCTGTTATGTCACGCTGGGTCTGGGGGAAAGGAGTGACTCACCGGGGTCTTTTCTTTTAGGCCAATCTAGGACCAACTTCATATTCCCGCTCAGACTGTTTTTCTAATGTTTTTCTAATGTTTTTCTAATGTTTTAGCCTTGCTATTTATTTTGTTACACACACACGCTAATGTGCACTGTTGATTGGGTCCAGTGTCCACTCAGATACTTAAATACTCTTTTAGAAGATTTGAAAACCATGTAGTGTTTTGAGTAAGGATGAACATTGGATGAGAATCTCACACACAGGAAGTTGAGCTCACTCTCTGGACTGGCCTTTGCGCCTCAGTAGACTTGTCGTCTGGAGTGGCCTCACACTGTGTACTAACTAGGTGCGACACACAAAGTGTCAAGCGTCACATCTCTTCCATGTTAATCTGACTTTTTGTTCTAATCACTACCATTGGAATACATTAAGATTCGCTCGAGGGTGGACTTGACATTCAGCCCTCATATCCTAGTCAATAAGAATTTGGGTCTGGCATATTTCCTGGTATGGAAGGTCCACTCTACATGAGAATTAGTTCCTGATGGTTTAGAATGGATTGTGTGTGTGTGTGTGTGTGTGTGTGTGTGTGTGTGTGTGTGTGTGTGTGTATGTATGTGTGTATGTATGTATGTATGTATGTATGTGCATATTTGTGTGTATGTATAATATATATTAGGGCTGTGTATCACCAGCAAAGATACGATACGTATCACGATACAGAGGCCACGATACGTATCACGATACAGGACTACACTGAATTTCACTTCAGACGAATTTAATAAAACAGCTGTTTATGAAACACTCCATATATGGCCATTGCTAACTGAACAGTTGACCTCTGCATTATGAAGGGCCTCCATAACCGTACCAGAGTACAATATAGGTAATGGCATATGTTTCTTGTTTACATTGGGCACTCTCCACCAGGTACAATATTCTGATTGTTTGCATCTTGTTTTTAAGCCCATAAATAAGAATGTAGGCCTACTTGTTCTAATAAATTTATATTGTAATGTACTCATTCTAATATATTAAAATCATCTTAACATTGCTGGTAGGTTATCATTGCACAAATCAACACACTCTCTACGTTAAAAAAAAAAAAAAAAAAAAAAACTAGAAGAGTTCTAAACTAATGCCCTGTCGTCACTGTATCTCACTCACACACAGATCATGTTGCGCGCCCACACAGACATTCTTTTAGGCTGCCCTGCAATTTTATCAATAAAATTTATGGCTTTATTTTAATGACAAATGTCGCGAGCGCATTATTACAAGGCGAGAGCGCATTCATGTAATACGAGCGCGCAAATTAAATATACAGCTTCACTGTTAATAGAGAAACACGGCAAAACGGTGGTAATTCTTGCATACACAGCCTCTCTCTCTCTCTCTCTCTCTCTCTCTGTCTCTCTCTCTCTCTCTCTCATAAATGAACACTTGATAAATTACACTTTTCTGATAATAGAATATTGAAGTGGAGATTGCAAAACTGCAAACTATGTTTTCAGAAAGCAAGCGCGTTTATCCACAGTGGCGTGAGAGCGCGTGCACATGGTTGCCAGATTGACAAAGACAAGTAACACACTAAGCAGATATTTCCGTATTGCGCAAATGTGAAGCTCTGTTTCAGGGATTACGTCTCTTTATATCAGGCAACCCCCGTTGTGGTCCTCTGCGGCCAGATTAAACCTTGTTGTAGCCTGTATTATGCTCTATGCATTATTTTTTAGAAACCTTGCACTTTTCTACTCCATTTTAAAAGGTGTTCTTGTATTCAAATTAAGCGCGGTCCACTGCTGAACACGTGCCACAATATCGATACAGGGCCAGCTGTATAGATACTCGTATCGTCAAATCTCTGTGACGATACATCGTCGTATCGATATTTCGAACACAGCACTAATATATATATATATATATATATATATATATATATATATATATATATATTTGCGTTACTTTTTCTCATCTGGGCTGGGCTGGGCTTGCTTGTATGTTTTTAATAAAAAAAAGTTATATTTTTGGCATATGTAAAAGATACTGATACTAAATTCCAGGGGGGGAAAAAAGCTTGCCCCAGCATGTGCATAAGTGTGTGATATACAGTTATGCCACAGAAGATGTTATCTCATGCCCCTCATGAGTTCAACACCTCACAGTGTCATGAGCATGTCACAATACACAAAAATTTCCAGTTTTCCATCATCCCTTTCCGCAATGATAGCTACTCTCCACTAAATGTCTCCGGCATCATGCTGACACTCAAGTCATTACTATGGTAACAAAATATATACAGATTTTCAAAATGATAGGGTCTGTAGTAAGTCCTAAAGATTAGATTTTTAAAAATTTAGTGCAATGTATGAACAAAGTCAATTTTTAAGCTTCACTTCATTAAAATTGAACATTTTAGTTATAAATGAGCTTGATTATAGTTTTTTGTTAGGCAGAGACTGAGAGAAAACAAAAGAGAGGGGAAGAGGAACCATTCCAGCTGCCTAGTAAAAACCACAACACCTGGGATGAAGGAAGTGAGCGAGCATGTGTGGGTTTGTGTGTGGGTCCCCTACGCCGTGATGTTTCTGACCCCAGCCGCCTTATAAAAGGGCCTTTGATGCAGAGGAAGGCCTGCTTTAGCATGGCAGAGCTTTAGGTGTGTGTGTGTGTGTGAGATTAGGAGGTAGAGGGTGTACTTTAACCCATTTAGTACTGGGCGCTTGCCAGATTTAGTAGCTTAGTCGACTAATCCCCTTCCGCCTGCCCTTTTCTTGCCAACAAGTGTCCGTACTTGTGTCTTTGTGTGCATGTGTTTGTATATTTGTGTTTTTGTGAGCTACTGTGAAAGCAAAAACGGGAATCTGAGAGAGTTGGGAACCATGTTCGCCTCCATTGATTGTTTCCTGGCTGTAAAACATGTTGACGGTTTCCCTGATGGGATTTGAAACAGACCTGTAAGTTTAACCGGACAGCAGCTGACTCAGCTCTCGTTCTGTAATGTCCCCTGTATTCTGTCTTTTTCTCTTGCTCTTTTTCACTTCATCACTCCCTCACAGCTGGAATTTTGGAGCTACTGAGGGGACTTCCATGTTATTCATAGCACAGTTATAAAGTGTTTGTGCGCGCTAGGTTACATTTAAAACATTATCTAGCTGTTTTTATCAATAAAAACAGCTAGATGGTGTGTTTACAGTGGGTTGAAACCCAAAAATGGGTTGTGGATTCTAATAATCAAATAATTTAATATTCTAAATGTAAAAGAATGGGAAATGAAGATGCAAAATTAAAAACTGAAAGTCAAAAACTCACCTATAATTGATATGGTATTGATATATTGCATCTCTATCCATATATTTTATTGTTCAAAAATCTGTATGTGCAATACTGTATTTTTGCACAGTTCAGCTGTCACTTGGTATGGATAATAATAATACCTTTTATTTATTTATTTATTTTAAACCAAAGACACATTAAATTGATAACTGATGCATTTCAAATAAATGCTGTTTCTTTTCATCATAGAATTCTGAAAAAATGTATAAATATTCATGTTTTCAACATTGAGAATGATAAATGTTTTTGAGCACCAAATCAGCATATTAAAATGATTTCTGAATGATCATGTGACACTAAAGAATGGAGTAATGGCTGCTAAATTAATTTTTGAATCAATGGCTGCAGAAAATTCAGCTTTGTATCACAATATTAAATTACATTTTATATAATTGAATATAATGTATTATTTAATATTTACTAGTAAATATCCGTTAATATAAATATAGGTAAATAGTTTAATTTATTAATAAATATATTAAAATATGCTAATTAAAAATGTTAAATTGCAATAATTCTTTAATGTTTTTGCAAAAATATTACTGATTTTGCTTTCTTTTTATTCAAATAAATGCAGCACAAAAGACTTCTTTCAAAACATGAGAAAATCTTACAGATTCCAAACTTTTGAACTATAATTTTTCACGCCTGCCTTAAACTACATTTGTATTTGCTTACAATAATGAAGCTTACTTAGCTGACTTTTTTTTCCTTTAAATTACCCAGCGAGAACATCCATATGTTATGCTAGTGACGCCCACCATTCCCACTGTTCTTCACAGTACTGTGTGTTAGACTATACTTTAACCATGATTAAGAGAGCTAATGTAGTGTTGTGTTTTTTAATCTCGTTCCATCTGAACTTTAATGGCAGCGCTGCATTTGAATTGCTCTGGCGTGTTTGCGTGTGCATATGCTTCAGTCTCGCTTGGCTCGCTGAAGGCTGGGTGCTTTCTGTCTGAGCCGGGGCTCTGTCACGTTGCCTTACGACTCAGTGCTATAGAAACCGGGTCAAACAACTCACTTTGCAGCTCTTCCTCTCCCTCCCCGTCCTTCATCTTTCTCCTCCACCACCACTAGGGCAAAATGTCTGTGAATAATCTGCAGAGATTTATAATTAACTACAGATTAATTTAGCACAGAAATCAGAAGGAAAAAGCTTGTTGCCTTAAAAGAGGCCATTTTTCTCCCTATTGATTCAAGCAATGTTAAACATATTACAGGAATTGTTCACCATGAAATTAAAATTATCATTGTATACTCATACTTTGTTTCTTCCCTACAACACAAAAACGATGCTTTGCATGATATTGGTGTAAATTCTGGTCTCTTTCTCACAGAAAGCTTCATATAACTTTAGAAGGCTTCCTTTGTCTCTTCTTGAATCCTTTTTGAAGCTCTTCATTGTACTTGCATGGAAACGAACAGCAAGAATGATATTCAAAATGTGTTGAACTTTCTATATTTAGCTCACATTTGTGTCTAGTTATGGCTGACGCTTTGTTGTGGCTGCTTGTGATATCACTATTGTGTGCATGAGAGAGTTGTCAGATCTGTAACAATCAATAGTCAGCGACCCTGTCAAACATTGAACACCGTGAATGAGCGTCAGATGACTGCAATGACCATTTCTAACATTATGACAGGCATTTATGAACATTCCTCTCAAAGTTTCTGTACATTTTAACAAGATATGTCATGTTTTGTTGCAACAGTGTTATTTTAGTATAATTTCTGTACTATTACAGTATTATAAAAATTTTAATTAGCTTTTTTTTTAAGTAAATTTGTGATTTTGTCTTTTATTTTTATGTTTGTATTTAGTTTTATTTCTCTGTTTTAGTAATTAAAAGATAGATAAATAATCGTTCACCCAAAATGAACATTTGCTGAATTTACTCACCCTCAGGCCATCCAAGATGAGTTTGTTTCCTGATCTGAACAGATTTGGAGAAATTTAGCTTGCACCACCAATGGACTTTCAGCCACGAATGGGTGCCGTCAGAATGAGAGTCGAAACAGCTGATTAAAACAATCAAAATAACCCAAAAGGTAAACTAATGTCTTTCCCCTGTTGTCCTTTAACAAAATCCACTGACATAGTTGTTTAAATCTGTTCTGAACAGTTTTCACTTGTAAACAGTGCTTGATCTGTGCATATTTCTCTCCTGATTCAGACGAAATAACTTTTTCACTGGAGAAAGCAATGTTATGGATAGAGAACTTGAATTTTAGCTGGAAGCAATGGTTTGATTTTAAAAATATAATATCTTAATGAGATATGTGTTTCTTACAAACACACTGCATTTTGCTTCACAAGATGTTAATGGATGGACTATAGTCATGTGATTTACTTGTGGATTATTGTGATGTTTTTATCAGCTGTTTGAATTTTGATGGTACCCATTCACTGCAGAGGATCCATTGGTGAGCAAGTGATGTTAAATTGATGGTAAATTTCTCCAAAACTTTTCCAGTGAAGAAACAAAATCCTTTACATCTTGGATGGCCTGAGGGTGAATCATTTTCAGCATTTTATTTTTGGGTGAACTATTCCTTTAAAGAACTTCAACTAAAACTTATTTCTAACATTTCATATGTTATAGCTTTATTTCAAAACATTTTTTTTGTTTAAGTTAACAGTAACAGTACTTTTCAGCGCTAAATAATTCAGCAGTGTATGGCAAGGCTCTGGGCCCCTTTGAGTTTATGCCGAGGAACGCACTCTGCAGCCCCGTCTGCGTCTGTGTCTGTAGGTGCACACAGCAGCTGGCATAGTGCTGGGCAACTCGGTAAGGCCAGGGCTGGGCAGACCGGTTGCCATCTGGGCTCATTGCTCCACGGCAGCCCTTACATATGAGCCACTGTCCTCCAAGCCTCAAAGAGAGCCACAAGAAACAGGGTCCAGAGGTCACAAGAGGACAGTGAGATGATGTTGCTAAGCTTCACAGACAACCTGAAGCACTATAATGCACCCTAGATTAACACAACAAAGCACTACCTTAAAAGCTCTTACCTTCTCACATTTAGGCCGGAAATGCTGAAAGCAGCAGTGGTGAGGGCAGGGGTCTGCGTTAGCATGTCAGTGTTTCTGTGGCGCTAAAAGCTCAGATGCAGATGCTCTCTGTGCAGCGCCACAGCCGGGATTCTGCTTGCTCGCATTCATTGTTTGTTTTTGTGAGTGTCTGGCTTCAAACAATAAATGCCCCAAGAATCTGGAGCATGTGCGGACAGATGAGGGACTGAGAAAGGGCAAGTTGTTTCTGTGTTTATTGTCGCCATTTTGTCTCCCCCTGACCAAAGTTGAATGAAACCACTTTCATTCACAGTTATGACAGAGTGTAGATTATGCTCTCCTCATTTAAACAGTATGAAAGGTAGTAATAGTTTATCTTATATTAAAGGCCTTTTTTCCATTTTATATGATTCAGGCACAGTTTTATACATTTTTTCACAGTTAAAACGGTTAACGGTATACCGGTTAAAACGGTTAACGATATGAATTTTTAAAAAACCGGCATACCAGTACAAGTGCCTAAGCAACGCAGACAGCTTCGTGAATTGAGAGTAAATCCCTGTTAACTGCGTATACTTCTGACTAGTGGTTAAAGAACTAATAACACACAACTAATTCTTTAACTGGGAAAATAAACCAACTGTAAACGGCTGTTAAAAGAAAGTAGAGACGCTGAAAACAAACGCAAAGAGGAGAAAATACTGTAGCAGGCAGATCAAATCCCTGTTCACGATGCACGTAATATTGGTAGAAAATCCTAGATACTGAACTGGGGGTTTATATGAATGTATCTCTGAGGGGTACTGACTGTCTTCAGAAAAGTTTAGATGGTATTTTCATTTTACCTCCATATAATGCATATTAATGTAGTTTTTAAAAGTGCAACTCTGTGCAGCGCTACTGCACTTACCAAGGAAACGCTCTATTGCTGCTGTTCCATAAGTGCCACCTGCTTGCACAGAATGAATTTGCGTTCTCTTTCAGCCCATCTGCTGTTTCTGTTTTGTGCAGATATGTTTTATGTAGCATAATTGTACAAAGCTAAGGTCAGACCATTCTGTTTTTACTTTAAATTTTGAAATTATACTATCTAATTTACTGAATCTACACTGATAAAATGGCTAAAAGAGCAGTTATATTGGGTTGGTTTTGTGCCTGTGTGTGTTTAATAGAGTGAATGGAAAGAAGAGAAAGATTAAGGGTTCATTAAAAATTGGGAGATTTAAACCAGAGGAACTATAAGTAGTCTGGACTATTTTAGTGCTTTAGTACTCCTAAAATTGACTTAATATTTATTATGTATTCCTGATCGTGTTCACCAATAGCCAAAATTTGCAGATACAGATTAAGATAAATAAAATTATATAAAATGAATTCTATAGTACTTCTTACTGAATACTGCATTTTGAATACTGAATACGGTATTTTTTAAATAGTCCACTACTGTTTTAAAGTTTAAACGGTAAGATATTATTTAATGTTTTTGAAGGAAGACATCAAAAACTGCTCAAACTATAGGTAGCATGTTTGTTTGGATCATGATTAAAACAGTGGTTCTGCAACTCTTTTGTCCATTCTGTATCATATAAAGGCACAGTCGGAGAAAAAAACGTGATAAACTGTGTAACTACCAGTATCCTAAAAAAAAAAAAAACGTGATAAAGATTTTTGGTCAAACCACCCAACACTAGTTTGCATACATTTACTCTGCACTAAAATTGGGATTTGCTTTTGATGTATATAACATCAAAATTGTTTGTGAATCTTTCTAAATTCATTATGCTTTTGTTTGTACTTAAATAATTAAAATTTATACATTACCTTATATGCTAAGCCTGCATTTATTTGTTCAAAACTGTAATAGTTAAAACACTGTTTTCAGCAGCCATTACTCCAGTCTTCAGTGTCACATGATCCTTCAGAAATCATTCTTATATACTGATTTCTTGCTGAAAGAAATATCAACTGTTTTGCTGCTTAATGTGATATTTACTTCTTTTTTTCAGAAAGTTGAAAAGAAAAGTATGTATCTCAAATAGAAATCTTTTGTAACATTATAAATGCAATTTTTGATTACCATTTGGTGAATAAAAATATTGATTTCTTTAAAAAATGTTAACACTTTGAAAATGTTCTGGTAATAGTACATCATTCAGACACGATTAGCATTATGTCTTCAACCTGCTGTGATGGAATGCTTGGATTGTAGTCATGCATACTATTTTGGATGTGATTCAGTTGGGACATCTACATTTTATCACTCTAGATGTCATTTTTAGTTTGATACAAATGAGGGATGCTTGAATGATTATGGACCTTGGTGTTGTTCATTCAGCTGGTTGAATGATGGAAGAAGTACATTTATGGAAAGGGAGTTTGTATCTTTGTCAGCTGGAAGATTGACACCTAGGTGCATGACAGCATGACATACACAGCATCTAATACTCTAACTAAAATCTACTACTTTACGCTTTCTCAGAATAAAAATTTCCTTAGGGTACTTTCAAAATGACAGGCTGGAAATTAGTGGGATTTTTTTGTAAACTCAGTAGCGTTGGCTGGCTTGCTGGGGATGCAGACAGTCGGTTCTGGTTTCCAGTACCTCTCCCCTCAGCTTTAATTGTTTGCAGGAGCTGCAGTTCATTACAGTGTTAACAGCAAACCAGCAAACTGCTAACAGCTCTGGCCAAGGCCACCCAGTGGGCTTACAGCTCCCCTTTTTCCTACTCTGTCCATCTGGCTCAGAAAAAAGGAGTAGAGATTGAGGGGGAGTTAGATTACAACATATCTCAAAGGGATGCGGAGCCCCGTAAACGTACGCTGTTGTACTTAACTGCTGACCGAGTGGGTCTGCTAAGGGATAAACGCCTGAACGCTCACATTTGTCCCCGTGGATGTGCACTTAAATCTGAGGAAGGACTAAAATATTGGTCCTTTGTGATTATGAGCCCAGAATTGGTTTAATATGGATCACTAACACACTATTTACCATTAAACTGAATTTTTGTCTTTGGTTTCCTGTACACAGACATGTCGAGACTTGTATGGGATTGTGGGTGGGGTGCACCATTTTGCTCGACATCACCTCGGACCACATTATTCATTTACCAGACAAATGTCTCTATTTAAGATGTGTGTGTGTGTGTGTTTTGGCTGGGGAAATTTGTGCATGCTGGTATTTTGTTGTCAGGGCAAAACCGGCTTCAGGAATGTAGCGTACAGGAGAGTGGGGATACACTCAGGAGTCATGGGAGGGTTGGCAGTCATTGGATTACAACACAAACACACAGGCCGGGAGGAGCCCTGGGCATGAATAATTCAGCCACTGTCGGTGATTATAGCGGCCCACTGCTGTTTCTGCTGTTCAGCGGTGTTACTGATCACCATGCAGAGCCACGCCTGTGCGGTCACCCCGCATGAATACTGCAAGACGTTTTGCTTATTACACCATATGAATACCAGAACACTCTACGCTTGTTATACATTATGAAAAGAAGAAAGGCTTGGAGGTCGTGTGTCGATTTTTCTTCCTGTGAGCGTGTTGACTTTAGTGAGGTTTTGGGGGAGTGAGACTCAATCTGCACTGATAAAATGGCTAAAAGAGCAGTTATATTGGGTTGGTTTTGTGCCTGTTTGTGTTTAATAGAGTGAATGGAAAGAAGAGAAAGATTAAAGGTTCATTAAAAATTGGGAGATTTAAACCAGGGGAAGTATAAGTAGTCTGGACTAATTTAGTGCTTTAGTACTCCTAAAATTGACTTTAATGTTTATTATACATTCTTGATCCTGTTCAGCAGTCACCTAAATATGCAGAATAAGATAAATATAAATGGTAACACTTTATTTTAAGGTGTCCTTGTTACACGTTACATGTACTTACTATTACAATAACAATTAATTATGCATAATTACATGCAAGTAATCCTAACCCAAACCCTAATCCTAACCCTAACTATATAGTAAATTCATGCAGTTAATTAATATTACTCAGTACGTAAATGTGTAATTACACTGTAACAGGGACACCATAAAATAAAGTGTAACCATATAAATATATAAAATGAAATGCTATACTTCATACTGAATACTGCAGTGTCAGTAGTATTTTTGAAATAGTACAATACCATTTAAAACTTTAAATGGTAGATTTTATTAAAATGTTTTCGAAAGAAGTCTCGTATGCTCACCGAGGCTCCATTTATATGATCAAAAATTCAGTAAAAACTGTAATATTATGAAATATTATCACAGTTTAAAATAACTGTTTTCTATTTAAATATATTTTAACATTTCATTTATTCCTGTGATGGCAAAGCTGAATTTTCAGCAGCCGTTACTCTAATCTTCAGTGTAACATGATCCTTCAATGTTGAAAACAGTTGTGCTGCCTAATATTTTTGTGGAAACTGTAATTCATGATGCTTTTTGAAGGATTCTTTGATTTAATTGAAAGTTCAAAAGAACAACATTATTTGAAACAGAAATATTGAAACATTATAAATGTCTTTACTGTCACTTTTGATCAATTTAATGCATCCTTGCTCAATAAAAGTATTAAATTTATAAAAAATCGAAAAAAAATCAAACTGACCCAAACAATTGACAAGTAGGTTATGCAGTGATACGTTTTTATTATTACTAGTGCTGTCAAAGTTAACGCGTTAACGCAAATTCATTTTAACGGCACTAATTTTATTAATGCACGATTAACGCAGCGCGCATTTTCTGTTTGACCCGTGGCCTAACCAGTACTACTATAGTTGGAGAAATGGAAATGGATGGAGATGCTGACAGTGTTGCCAACTTAGCGACTTTTCAGACCACTTAAGCAACTTTTTTTTTTTTTTCCAAAAAGTGCCTAGCGACCAATCTTTATAGGGTTTGCTCAAACCTTATTTAGTTTCTGAGACTCGCTGGTACTGCTGCGCGAGCGCGAGGTCTCTCTTTCCCGCTGCGCACACACCTCTTTCTCTCTCCCTCCACGTCTGCTCTGTTCAGCGCGTGGATGAGAGGAATAGCGCTTTCAGTTAAAACAGATATTATGTTGCTTCTCTAATTTAACGTGCAAGTATAGCCGAAATCACAGCAAAGTTATTGTCTTTATCTTGTGTTTAGGGTATTTGATTTTTTTCAGACGATGGCTGGATTATAAATCAGGATTTTTGTCCAGATTAACGTCTTGGAAGGGAGAGCTGGTTATTTAGTCCTATGGGTCGCGTTTCAGTCACTATATTTTCATATAGCCAAGTTTCATATTCATTCCGTTGTCTGACAACAGAAACAGTAAAATACATAAATGAAAACGGTTTTATTGAGAATTTAGCTGCATCAAAATACAGTATGTGGGCACAGAGAGGCAAACAAATGTAATAATAAATAATAAATGTACATTTTGCATGTTCAGAAGAAGTGAGATGCCCTGTCATGCAGAAATGTAAACAGGTTTGTGTAAGTAAATTGCTCAGTGCAAAGAAAGAGAAGTAATGGGAACCTGGTATTTCTTTTTTCAAGTGTCTAATAGACATGAGCAAGTTCTTTGAAACACATTTATGATCTTTGAAACATGTCTAGTCTTCATGCTCTGTTAACTGTGGTTTCACTAATAATAAACATAAATTGCATAAAGAATCCATATTTGCCATTGCCCATGTTGATTAGAGTATTTAAAACATGAAAAATATTAATTTAAGGTACATTTAGAACAGATAAAAATGTGCGATTAAATTGTGATTAATCGCAAGTTAACTCATGACATTCATGCGATTAATCGTGATTAAATATTTTAATCGATTGACAGCCCTAATTATTACATAATAATATGCCACACTGACATCCTCACTATGTCACATGACCTCATCACATTGGCTTCTAGTTATTATCTTAGAAATAAAAATGCTTATTTCGCATTTTTAATCCAATTTTATGTAAAAATGGCAGACTATTGGGAGTCAGATCAAACAATGAATCAAGGACGATGGTGAAAATCATGACTAATGTTGCTTCTGGTTCATTTGTAAGACTGAAAATGTCATGTCAAGCACATTGCATTGTGGGATTCTGTATTCCATGCAGTGTGCTCTGTATTCTGCACATTTTGGCAAATATAGGTCATGTAGGTATTCTGGTTGAAACTTTGCATGCTGTGCACAGTATTCCTACTATATGCTGCAGTAATAGTGTGAAGAGTATGATGATATTCTGAACAGAGCCACATTTTGTAGTCTCTTATTCTGTGCTTCAGATCTTGGCCTCTTCTTAGCTACAGGCAAACATCCTCCCCAAACAGAATTTGGGAAAAATGTAGAAAATGACATTTCTGAACTTGTACAGTTTTGAGTTACAAAGTCATTCTCGCTCCACTGAAATATTTTCAAGCACATTCTTTCTTGTTTTTATCTAGACTGCGTCTGAGAACACAAGCTGATCCTAAAAAGCCACAAAACTGACCATGAGGGATTGAAAACTTGAAATGTAATGTATTTTTTGATTCATTTGTCTAAGAGAAGAGCATCTTATTACTCTAACTTAATTCAGTTTTTTTTTTTCCCCAGCACGTCTTATCTTTCTCCAGCTGGATAAATAATGCATATTTGATGTCTTCAGAGTTAAAGAATAAATGTTCTACCCTTACAGCAGATGCTCAAAAGGTTATCTTGATTCCTTATTTATTGAGGCATGACTGACCTTTGTCTGGTGCTGTTTTTTTTCTAGTCATGGCCCTCATATTTTCCCAAATACATTTATTTAATAAGATTTCTTGCAATTTTTAGTGAACTTTTCAATTTTGAATGTTGGAGAAAAACAACAAATGAATGTATGCTAGGAAACAATCACAAACAAGGCACAGACTCCCTTGGGCCGTAAACAGGGAACAGAGTGAAATTCCCTCTTCTAGTTAACATGGATCTCAAAGCCCTCCCTCTCTTTTTCATTCTCTCTCTCTCTCTCTCTCTCTCTCTCTCTCTCTCTCTCTCTCTCTCTCTCTCTCTCTCTCCAGCTTCTCATCTCATTGTTAGTGGGTGTAACTCAGAGAAAGGCGTCGTTTCATTAGGACTAGAGTAGCAGCATTATCTCTATCACTGAGCTCCATCATCCTCAGCACTGGCTTCTGCTTTATCTGGTTCTCATGACAGCTCTGAAAAGCCCTTTCCCACAAAGAGCCACTCAGGTCTTTACAGCGGAGGGAAAGCGATCTGGAGCATCTTGGAGACTGATCTGCTGGTGAAAGCACAAGAGCTCTGCAGACTCATTCAGAAATCTGCACACATGCAGTAATACATGCAAAGCCAGGCATTTTCAGACACGCAGATGCGTTTGCATTCTCTCGCATTTTCTAAATTCATGCATACGACGCTTCAAAGTTCTTTGTTTGAAAAGAGGGAGAGGAGCAGACAGAAGAGAAACTGTGTCAGAGACTCTTTTGTTCAACTACAGTAACCCTCCTCCCCCTCTCTAATGCCTCATGACCCACACTATTGTGTGTTTGGTCATGTTGGTTAGTTGGTTGGGGTTAGAGAAGGTTCAGTTCTGTTAAATGGATTTGGACCACAGGCTAGCTTTTTCTGACCCAGAACATTAGCATGGAAATTAGCAAATATGTCTTTGCATTTTATATATAATGCATGTGTTAAGTGATGCAAACACATTTTTATGCAAAAGAAGTTAACGCAAGCATTTGGAAAATGCAGATGTATAAATACTTTTTGAGACCACTGTAGACTCGTGAGATGGCAAGATGGTTCATTTAAATGAGATATTGTTCAGTTAGCTCTCCTGCATTCCTTCCGATCATAGCAGCCTAATTCATGCATTATTAGGTTAAGTTATTAATCTCATTTTATGTGAAAGCATGTCATCTGAGGGTTTGTTATATCTGTGTATGTTTAAAAGAGCGAGAACCATATGATGTACAATTAAGCTTCGGAAACAAATTTCCATATTAATCATGTAGCAGTTTTAATATCCAACAAAGCAAAAACTGCTTTGACCAACACTAAATTCTGATTGGATGAGCCGTGGTTGAAGACATGCAAAGCACACCTGTGTGAGCATACAGTGTTCTCAATTCTGCATTAGTGTGCATTTATAAATGGTCTACAGTTTGGTCTCATTTAGGCCAACTATACTACTTTAATAACAACAACAACAATAATAATAATAATAATAATAATAATAATTATTATTATTATTATTATTATTATTATTATTATTATTATTATTATGTGAGATAATATAATATTAATATTTGAATACTAGGAATAAACAATTATTCTGCCAATGGTTTACCTAAATATTGTTCAGAAAATGACTGTTTACTAGTGTTATTAATAATAATTATTCAGTATAATAGTTTTTAATTATTTTTAATAATATTAATTGAATTGTTATTATTAATGCTGCTATTATTGTTGTTGTTGTTGTTATAATTATTTAAAGTAGTATAGTTGGCCTAATTTATTATTATTATTATTATTATTATTATTATTATTATTATTATGTGAGATAATATAATTAATATGTTTTTTATATTAATAATAGAAATTAAACAGTTATTCTGCCAGTGGTTTACCTAAATATTGTCTGGAAATTTCTGTTTACTAGTGTTATTAATAATACTTATTAATATAATAGTTTTTATAGTTTTTGTAATATTAATTTCATTGTTATTATTAATGTTGTTATTATTATTATTATTTAATATTGTTTATATTATTATTAATAATAATAATAATGATTATTATTATTATTATTATTATTATTATTATTATTATTATTATACTTCTTATTATGATTATAATTATAATTATTATTGTGTGAATAAACATTTCTTCTGCAAATTAATGTTTGACCTAAATGAGAATATTGTTCATAAACAGCATAAATGTTACCAAATTTTTTAGTGTTGATAATATGAATAATTATTATAATAATTGAAGTATTTATTTTTATTATTATTTACAACATCAATACATCAATTATCATAATAATACTAGAAATAAAACATTCTTCTGCCAAGTAATAGTTGACAAAATTGAGTCAAGAATGTAGGCTGTTTATGAATATTGTTTATAAACAGTTTGAACGTAAGCTGTTTAATAGTTAGTGTTATTAGTGTTATATAGGTGTTATTGATTAATTATTTTTAATAATAATAATAAAATGGGAATCTTCCAAGTAGTTGCCCTAAATTAGACAAAAATGGAGGCTGTTTAATAACATTATTAATTACTAATAATGGCATTTTTTTTTTGTCTTTGCTTAACAGTTCTACTGTTGTGTTTCAGTTGTTGCTGCAGTTGTTATTTTCGTAGCAGTCTGGGATGAAGTTTTAATTAAGACTTTTTAATCTATGATTGACCCGATGTTAATCCAAAGTGAGTGTCTATCCTGGGGGAGATTTTCTTTTTTTCTTTTTCTCAAGCAAAAACTAGAAGAAGGGAAGCTTTAACATTCCCCAATGAAAGTTCACTCAAGCCTGGCCTGCAAAGCCTCATCTGTCCCCCACCGGATGTTGTTTGTCCTCATCACTGGGTCCATCAGTTCTTGTTAAGCTGTCTGCAGTGTGCTACAGTTACCTGTTATGTCTTCGGCCCCTCATGGCACAGCTCTCATCACACACATTCATTATGTGATGACACACTCAATCACAGGGCAGCATGAGTTGTCCCCCCAAATGGGCCTCCATGGATCCTATGCTGTTTCTTCCCTAGCTAAATGTTAGTCACAGCATCTCCCTTCAGGGATCAGCTAAGTATCTATGTATCCGTCAGTCTATCGTAACATTAATTAAGCTGGGTTAAACTAGACACATGTCTGGACAAGGTTATGAAAATACATGAAGAAGCAGAGATGCTTGCATGCTTATTTAATTCAGCATCTCTCAAGTCCCTCAGTCTGAACTCTGATTCATTCATACAATGTACCAGTGTTTCACGCACTGTGCTTCAGTAAATCTACAGCGCAATCGGAAAATAAATTACATTTTCGCTGAGTCTGAATTGAATTGATGAGGTGAGAATTAACAGATAATGGAGAATAATAACAGAGAATTATAGAGCACTGCAGTGATGACATATTTTTGTAGGCCAACACAGAAGTTAGGTTCCCTCGACAAAAAGCCAATTTTTCCATTAGCTTTTGGCAGAAAATGAACTCTGTGACCAGCAAACATTTATGATTCTTTATGAATCGTCTTTATGATGATTTGTGCATTAAAATCTTCACAAATGAACTCAACTTTTATGAATTTCTCCTAATCGCACAATAGACTTGCACACTTATGAGTTATCAGTTTGAATCATTCTAATGAATTGTTCACTGAATGAGCAAACTGAATGAACAAACAAACTAAACTAAAAGCCAGTGCACTGAATCAGTATCTGACTTCCTGAACTATAAGTATTCACTTTAAGTATTAGTATTAAGTATTGTTTTTTTATAGCTTTTTTTTATTTATAGTTTAGATAAATTATATAAAATAGAGTGCTTTGAACTGTTTTTGCATGAAGTGGACAGCATTCAAAAACAGTATTCTTTAGGAATTACTGCATAGTACCTAGTGTTGACAGCTCAATAATTGGAAACAAGTGAACATATCCAGTACTTCCTGTGACTCCTTTTTTACACAGTAGTTATGTGTGCCAACTAGAGTGCAGTCTGTCTTTTGTGTGTGTGTGTGTGTGTGTGCTTGTGCAAACGTGTACATTCACTCTCTTGGGAGAGGGATGTAGCTCTAGCAGCTGTGGGGATGTAATTTAGTCCTGTATGCTGTCATCATTATCAGGACCCCTGCGGTTGTTGGCATAGTCTCAGAAGTTTGCCAACAGAGCTAGGGGACTTAGTTTTGTATATATATTAAATTTTAAAGAATGTGAAATAATAGAGATATCGGGAATAGAAAGAACAAGGGAAAGTGTGTAAGGAAATGAGTGGGGGACATGTAGAATTAAAGAGGAGATAAGTGTTGTTTGCTGGCTGAAGAGTTGGAGGCAGACAGCTGGAGGAAATGGCCTGAATCCCTGCATTCCTGCTCTGGGTCAAACATGAGTCTGAGAGACCCTGCCAGATCCCCATTTCCTGGAGGATCGCTTTAAACAAAAGGACTGTGTTTCTGAAAGCATGTAAAACATTGCTTTTTAAAACACTGTGGGACTGATGCACATCATACTTGGATCATTCAAAGAATGTCATTATGTGCAAATTAAAACCCTTTATATCATTATAGTACAGTGGGCTCACTTAAGTGACATTTAAAAATGTATTGATAGACATTTACACTACTGTTCAAAAGTTTGGGGTCAGTAAATGTAATATTTATTCAGCAAGGATGCATTAAATTTAACCAGAGTGACAGCAAAGACATTTATATTACAAAAGATGCTGTTCTTTTAAACTTTCTATTCATAAAAAAAATCATGTTTCCACAAAATATTAAGCAACACAATTGTTTTCAACATTGATAATATAGCCTACTTTTTTTTCTTGAGCAACAAATCAGCATATTAAAATGATTGATTTCTGAGGGATCATGTGTCACTGAAGACTGGAGTAATGGAGCTTTACCATCACAGGAATAAATTACATTTTAAAATATGTTAATATAGAAAAGAGTTATTTAAAGATTAAAATAGTTTTTCACAATATTGCTGTTTACAGTATTTTTGATCACATAAATGCAGCCTTGGTGAGCATAAGAGACTTTAAAAGCTTGAAAATCTTTTTAACAAAACAGGTTTTTAATGAAAAAAAGGCATTTAGACTAAATTCTTGGCCGAAAAACCGAAAAAGAGGAAACCAAGGCCGAAAACCGAAACACCGAAAGAAATTATGCCAATTATTAGTACCATTGCATTTATGGCTATGACTGCATACTAACTTTACTAAAATCAAGGCATTGCAATTGCATAAATTAATATTAAAGTTTCAAATAATAAATCAATTACAAATTATGTAAATATTTATTTAGCACATTGCAACAATGCACAGTATAAAATAAAATTCAAACTAAAATGTTTAACTTGACCCCACTCATGTATACATTATATAATAATGTACAGGCCTACTGGCGGAGTGGGCGTGCTCGGAGGCGTTTTCCTTTTCTGTGCCGCGTTCCTCTCATATTCAGCGTAGCGATCGGAATGTTTGGATTTCAGGTGATAAATTAAACCCGACGTGGAGAAAGTCTTCGCAGATGCACCCCCTCTTGAAATTTCAGCATTACATGTTTTGCAAATCGCTGTCCGTGGGTCTTTCTCAGATATACTGAAATACGTCCACACCGCAGACATGTTGCTTCAGACAAGCACGTGCAGGTCGTGGTTTCTGTTTGCGTCATCACAACATTTCGGCCGTATTGTTTCGGTGATAAAAGTATTTCGAAATCCGAAAATGCACTTTTGGGCCATTTTTCGGCCGAAAACTTTTGGTGGCCGAATATTCGGTGCATCCCTAATTTAGACACATTATGTGATCTACAATAGTAGATCATGTTCTTAGTTAAAGGGAAAGTTCACCCAAGAATGAAAATTTTGGCATTAATTACTCACCTTCATGTCGTTCCAAACCCGAAAGATCTTAGTTCATCTTTGGAACACAAATTTTTGATTAAATCCGAGTTTTCTGACCCTGCATAGACACAACGCAACTGACATGTTCAACCGAAATTTTATGAAGCTACAAGAATACTTTTTGTCTGCAAAGAAAACAAAAATAGCAGCTTTATTCAACAATTTCCGTGTCTTCCGTGTCAGCCTTCGACGTACGTCCACAAGAGTACAACGGCTAATGTCTACTTGATTTATTAACATCGAAGGGCATCATGATGGTGTCACTGTTTGTTTCCTTTGTTCTTAAACTACCAAGAATGAATCCTTTTATCCCTTATATTGTAATGAAGAAGCCGTTTTAATGGCTACCTAAGCCTTAGCTTAGACTGTGACCCATGCTGAGCTTAAGTCTGGAAGAAAAAAGGGAAACTGCCTGGGATTATTATTAGTATCTCTTCACTTAGACTGGGTTGACATCTCTTGTTGCATAATTTCTAGAGTTTCTTGGAACTGAAGGAGAGTAATTAGTCATCAGGCGTAATAGATGGAAATTGCCTCTTTGGCAGCTCTCCTACTGATTGTCATTGAGAGATCTTTTTAAAGCAGTCGATGTGTGTGTAATGGCTGGTCTGTGCTCTAAGAGTCTGGCTTTATGTAATTTCAGGTTTCTCAAGGGCTTTTTGACTGCATTGCATTTTGAGAAGTACCATCAACACGTGAATCAAAAAGCTGTTTACCCCAACATGAGAATGTGAGTGAGATATGTACATCTTTAACGTTGATATCAGACAGCGAGAATGAATGTGCATGCCAACATCAGATGAGGCCTCACATGACTGCTGTGATGGAGACAATAATGTGTGTTTCTGTGTGTACATACGGTGTGGGCTTTATCATGGATCTGCGAACTTAGACTTGGACTTAGAGAAGAGCGGAGGCTAGCTTGGGGTGTAAGAGATGAGATAATGCTGAGAGATTGATTCTCAGGAAACCACGAATAGCTCTTTGTTCTCTCTGTGAGTTTGAAGTGAGGTTTTTGTATGTGCTTAATCTCAAGTCGTATATGAAATGAGATCTTGACTCGGCGGCATGTAAAGGCTGTTGTTATGTGTATGCTGTTGCAGTAGCTGCTATACTGAGACTGTGCCTGAGGCTGAAGACCTTCCATATCAAAGCAGAGGTCAAACTCTGAGCCCATGCTGCTTTACTGTGCCCCTCTTCTCTGTCAACAGTCACTTTTTCATACATTTTGTCCAGTGATGCACTGAATTTCGGTAACCGAAAATATATGAATTTTAGTAGTTTGGAGGGCCAAAACCACTGGCTAAAACAATAATGTTTAATTAGTGCTTTTCTGATGACACATTCTGATGACACATCCATCCATTACAAAAAGTACTCCACACAGCTCCAGGGGTTTAATAAAGGCCTTCTGAAGCGAAACGATTTGTTTGTGTAAGAAAAATATCCATATTTAAAAGTTTATAAACCCTTATCTCTAGCTTCTGCTAACTGTTGTACGCGCGTTCACGAAAGAGTGGCATGAGAATATGCTAGTCTAGTGAGAACCAAGTTTTGTTTACAGCAAAGGAAAACCAGTTTCATCTTGGCTTATATCGAAATCCACTGACATTTTTTTTTTTTACAAATCCTCATTTTGTACTTTTAATTCATGACAGGTGTTTTGTTTTTCTCTCTTCTCTGTTCTTCCACGTTCATCACTTCTCGCTGGAGCTTACACTACGCCTACGTCAATTTATAAAGTTTAAAATATATATATTTTTCTTGCACTAATGCATCGTTTCACTTCAGAAGGCCTTTATTAATGCACCAGAGCCATATGGAGTACATTTTATGATGGATGGATGGACTTTTTTGGGCTTCAAAATCTCGACCCACATTCACTGCCATTATAAAGCTTGGAAGAGCCAGTATAACTTTTAGTATAACTTTGATTGTATTCGTTTGAAAGAAGAAATATACACAGGATGGCTTGAGGGTGAGTAAATCATTGGGTAATTTTAATTTTTGGGTGAACTATCCCTTTAACTTATCACTTGAGAACATGAAACCCTGAACATCATACTGATTTCAATTTTCCAATTACCCAAATTGATTAGGGTATAGCAATATATTGAATGTCACACATTTGAGCCTCCATGTTTATTATATTTAATAAATTAAAAATAAAATGCATTGGTTAATAAAAATAATATTTAAAACTTTTTTAAATGTAATATGTAGTCAGAGACAGAGTACAAGCATATGTCTAACTAATTCTGTATTATCTAAGTAGAATTTAGCAATAAACAAATTTAACATTTTAATGAACAGTATTTTTTATTAACTGTTTATTACATCTTAAAGGTAATGATAAAAACATTCTTTTTACAAATTTTGACTCTGTATATTGTTATGTATATTGTTACTCCCCTACAAATTTCATCACCCATCTTTATGTTCGGGTTTGGTTTTTGATCAAATTGTTTTTAGCAAATAAAATTCATTTTGGTGCTTCACTAACTTTGTCCCTCTGCTCTGGTTTCTTTTCCCCACATCATTATATTACAGGGAGAGTGAAAGGCATGGCTCCTACCACCTTCTTTTGTGGTGCTTCCTTTGAATGTCAACCTATATGTTTACACACAAGCACTGCCCTTTCTCTCAGTGTTTTAAAGGTTGCGTGGAGGCAAGTGAAATCCCCTCAGCCATCTGCAGTCTCCCCACAGAGCACTTCAAATTTTCATTTAGCAGCCGATCTCCTTGGCTCTACTGTAAGCTCACTGCTATTTGTCCAAATTGACTGAAATATCTCTCTATCCGTAATGCGCATCCCTCGGCCTCGGTCTCTGTGCCAGCAAAGGTTGTCAGCGAGCCCTCTTTTCTGTCACAGTTGCATCTCAATGTCAGGATGTTGTGTTTCCACTGTCAGCCGTCCAACCGTTGTAATTCTCAGCTGTCAGGACAGTTACAAGATGCTAAATTTGAAGTAAAAGTGGGAAATTGTCCTCAAGAGCCTCTCAGAGAGATTTTAATGTATTTGGGGCAGCAACCCAGAAGGAATCTGACAGTACAACAAACTAAAAGGAGAACAGTTGAGCCGAGGAGACATTACATCATGCAGATTGTGCTTGGAGGCAGATAGTGCTCTGTTTCAGCAGATACCTCTTTGAGAGGATGTGCCATATGTGTATTTAGAGTCTCACTCATTTACAGAAACCTCCAGAAGTCAGAGAGACTGAAATAGTCACACTAATAGCAACTTTTTACAATATTCATGTGGCTCAGATTGAATAATCCTTCTAATGTGCGACTCTCCATTGCAAATGTGACTGCACATCACAGCGCAGCTCCTATTTTAAACTGAAGTTTCTTGCAGCGTCAGCGCCTGCAGCGCCTTACAAGCTGCTGTCCCACTAATGATGTATGTAAAACAGGAATTTTTAATCTGTTCTGACGAATTTGAATTTTACTATTTTGCATATTTATTTATAGGGTTTTTTATTATTTCTGCTGCTGTTAAAACAAACAAAGCTTGTTCTATTGCTCATATAGGCTATTGATTTTTTTTTTTCAATTAGTGGTCAACTGAAATGCATTTTTCAGTGGCCAATACTGATAACAAAAGAGTGAGGGGACTGATATGCAGATAACATATGTAATATATGGGCTAACCTTATTAATGCATGATGAAATTCCTCAATTTATTATCACTGCATTTACTCAATTCACTTTATTGAAACATTTGAAAACAGAAGTTGTGTGACATTCATTCAAAAATTGGCCTTTGTCATTTTATACACTATACTATACAGTTGGTAAGATTTTTACATGTTCAAATAAAAAATACAGTAAAATTACAGTTTAAATTCTATTTGAGTATATTTTTAAATGTCATTTGTGACCCTGGACCACAAAACCAGTCTTAAGTAGTCCAGGTATATTTGTAGCAATAGGCAAAAATACATTGTATGGGTCAAAATTATCGATTTTTCTTTTATGCCAAAAATCATTAGGATATTAAGTAAAGATCATGTTCCATGAAGATATTTTGTAAATTTCCTACCATAAATATATCAAAACCTAATTTTTGATTAGTAATATGCATTGCTAAGGACTTCATTTGGACAACAAAGGTGATTTTCTCAATATTTTGATTTCTTTGCACCCTCAGATTCCAGATTTTCAATTAATTGTATCTCGGCCAAATATTGTCCTATCCTAACAAAGCATGCATCAATGGAAAGATCTTTTATTCAGCTTTCAGATGAATGTATAAATCTCAATTTCAAAAAATTTACCCTTATGACTGCTTCTGTGGTCCAGGGTCCCATTTATGAATATGATGGCCTTCGGTGTCATCTTTCAGAAATCATTCTAATATGCTGATTTGGTGCTCAACAAACATTTCTTAATGTTATCAGTGTTGAAAACAGCTGTGCTGCTTAATATTATAAAAGAAATCTATATGCCGAAATGTTTACTCAGTTCATTAAAAACAGGAATTGTGCATTATCCCTTCAACCGATACCAAATATCTGCCATTTTGAGATGTGGATATATTGGCCATTTATACATGTATAGATATCTATTTTTTTTTAGTTTTAGATTTAATTTATATTTATATACTTTTTGATTTTTATATTTTAGTGCCTCTGCATTGCGTCACACTCCAATACCAGAATAAGTCTTATGTAAAGGCATTCATACACGTCCGATCAGGGTCAGATGAACCAAAACCCAGCCTAATTATACAGGACTTTAAGTCCAGTTAGTTGATTATTCGTTCAGGGAAGCCACCAACTAATTGTTTTTGAAAAGTAGTTTTGCACATCCTTACATGCCATAAACAAGCATGCATATTTCTCCTTCAGGGCCTGTTCACTGAACGCTGTCTGTGTTCGTAACCTAAAAATACCCTTTCTCTGCCCACCGCCTTGGTGTGCTGTATTTTGACTCTTGGCAGGCCTAATTGGATGAAGTGAAGCATGCTGTAATGTGTTGTCATGGTGAAGCAGCGCTGGGCTGTAATGTGATTTACTGTAGTGGCAATCAGGGCTGTAAATTCTCACCGATGGAATCGGGAGTGTGTCAGATGCCAAGTGTGTATCGCCCAAAGCCTGCGATCCAGAGGACGTACACACAGTTGCCAGCTGATATCCACTGGCATAGACTTCACCCCCATACAAACAGTTGGGAGAGGAACTAGAGCTGAATTGATCAGTATTGATGGACGGGAGTCTGTCAGGCCATAATGTTTGCCGCCGCAGGGAATGTTTGTGTGCCGGAGCGCGTCTCCTCCTGTCCCTTCAGTATGCGAGTGTGTGTGCGTATAACAGATCAGGAACACACACACACACACACACACGCTTTCTATATTTCCCTCCAAAACAGCATGTGTCTATGCAGGCGACGTCTGTGTGCGATAGATAAACCCGAAATTCATGAGCTATGAATCAGGCTTAGGCTGCCTTTGATGTCCCATACTACTAGACATTCCAAAGCCTTCTGTATTTGTGTGTGTGTGTGAAGAGTGAGCCGTATTAGCGGTTCGAAGGCAAGAGCAGCAGCTGTCAGCTCGTACCCATCAGCTTTGCTTTGACTCTATTGTCTGAGGAGACAGTGGGTAGATGCCTGCAGGCTGGAAGTGCCACTCACACGCGCCACATCTACTGTTATTTCACACATGGATGTTATATCGCACCTCGTGCACTGTAATTCATAATATCAAGCTCATTATTTTGACATGTGCCATGTCATTTTCTCTCACTGCTGTGTTTCTCTTTCGGATGCTCAAAAAGGCTCGCTGACACATATATAACACGTAGTGATAGCTTGTTGCTTCGGTGAGCTGCTGTTTCTATAGCAGCAGGTTGTAACAATGTTAACGTCTCACTCTGGTTTCTTTGACAGATCACTCCATCTTCTGACAGCTTGGTGACGACCACAAAAGGAGGTGATTGGTCCATAACTCATGGCTTCCTTAGTACTGGGACTTTCTCTGGTAAAATATTCACTCACACATGACTTAGAACTGGGAATTCACAGTGTTGCATTATACTCTTAAGTTCTCTTTGTTTCCTCACTAAATCTTAACTTAGTGAGCTTATTGCCTAGATGCTATGTCTGATTAAACATATTTGGTTTCAAACACTAAATCTATCTTGTTGGAATGTTTGAGCATCATAGGCATGTTGGAACATTTGATTTGTTGTATTTGATTCAACCCTCAAAATTTAGTGAGCTGACTATCTACCTAGGCCACAATTTTGATCGTAGACAAGATGCTGAGTCATAGACATGTAACATTCAAGCTGACATGTTCAGATTCAGGTTCAAAACCTAGTAACCTTATTTTAGTAAGCTTACTGCCTAGACAACATTTTTGAGCATCATTGGGAATGTTCAGTTTGACATTTTTGATTCAGAATGTTCGATTTAACGCTCAAAACCAGTCACTGAGGTGAATACTTAGTGAGAATCGTTTAACATAATTGGTGAATTGTTCATTTGTTCAGTACATTTTTGATTCAATATTGGAATGTTCACTTTGATTCAATATTTTTGATTTGACATTTAAAGCTTGGTGAGCTAGATGGCATGAGCATCATAGACATGTTGGAACATTTGATTTGACTTGTTTGATTCAACATTCAACTTCGTAAGCTGATTACGTAGACAACATTTTTGAACATCGTAGACATTTTGTAATGTTCAAATAGACATGTTCAGTTTGTTTTGTAACTTTATTGCCTAAACAGCACCTTGCGCATCATTAGCACAATCACTTACATATCTTTGATTCAACACATTTAATTTGATCTTGGAATGTTCCGTTTGAAATGTTTGACACTCAAAATCTAGTGAGCTGACTAGACAGCATTTTGGAGCATCATAAGGTACACTGGAATGTTCAGTTAAGGATGTTTGATTTGACCATTACTTCCTAAATGAAATGTTTGAGCATCATTGACATATTGGAATGATTTACATGTTAGTTTCAATGTGTTTGGTTTCATATTCAAAATATAGCAAGTTCACTACCTAGATGCCATTTTTGCGTATCATAGACATGTTGGAATGTTTGATCTGACATGTTTGTATGCTGACAACCTAGGCAACATATTTTGATATCATAGACATGTTATAATGTTCAAATTGACACATTCAATTTCAGGCTCAAAACCTTGTAACATTAGCCGGGTTTCCATCCAAAGTTGCGAATTTAACTTATGCTCAGAATTGGAATATCGCATAAAACATTTGCGAACGAGCACCGTTTCCATCCAACGAGTCAAAGAGAACAAAATCGTCACTTCCTGGTGAACTGGCACTAAATAACCTATAGAAAACTAAGATAAGCTACTGAATATAATTTTCATATATGAACAATTAATTGCGCCTCAGAGCGAGCAGACGAAACACAATAAATGCTGTCATTGCTTTCGGAGGTGAATGCTGCTGTTTGGGAGCACAGTCGTGTAAGACAATTATACAGAAATACTTTGATGACAGACTTTGCTCAGGCATTTCATAACAACCATAACATTTCAGATGCTGTGGAACGAGATCAGACCGCTGCTAGTCAAGTTATCCCGTCTCTCAGCGCAAAGTCACATAACTTTTTTTGATGCGCTTGGAGGAATTTATTTGCAAAATGCATTTCCATCTCCCATTATTCGCATTAACCCTTTTTCGCACAAGTCAAAAACCACCTCAAGCGAGCGTAAAAACTTTTTTGCGAATTAAGGGATTTTTATTCGAAATTTGGCGTTTCCATCACTCCGTTTCTCATGCGATACTTCAAAATGCTCATTAAAACAGGGTGATGGAAACCCAGCTATTGACTTGTTGGAATTGTTCAGTTCAACATATTTGATTCAACACATTCAATTTGATATTGGGATGTTTTATTCTTTAAAATGTTTGATTCAATATATTTGACACTCAATACCTTGTGAGCTGACTATCTAGACAGCATTTTTAACTAACATAGGCATGTTGGAACATTCAATTTGGCATGTTTGACTTGACCCTTGCTACCTAAATGACATGACATGTTGGAACTACTGACATGTTCAATTCAACATGTTTAGTTTCAGACTCAGTCAAAAAGAGTTTGCTTTCTGACATATTTGAGCATCAAAGGCATGTTGAAATGTTTGATTTGACATCTTTGATTCAATTCACAACTTAGTGAACTGACTCCCTACCTAGGCAACATTTTTGAACATCGTAGACAGGTTGTAATGTTCAAATCTACATGTGTAGTTCTATACTTTTGATTGGACACAGGTGTTTCTATTATAGAATGTTCAGTTTGGAATTCTACACTTTTTGGAATGATTGAGATTGTCTATTTAATGCTCTCTTTCGAACTCAAGGCTTAGTGAGCTCACTACCTAGATGCCGTTTTTAAGCATCATTTACTGTTCAATTTGACACTCAGTACCTAGAGGGAATACACTTTTAGGCGTCATTTATGACCATTAAATTTGAATGTTCATCTTGAATGTTTAAATGGGCCTATGATGTGTAAAAATGCTGTCTAGGTAGGCAGCTTTCTAGGCCTGACAGCTAGTGTTAAACCGCTACAAGCTTTCCCTTCAGTTTCACAATTAGAGATGTTTATTGGTATAAGGATACTGTTGAAGAGATAAACAGACAGAAGGCCACTCCCTGACGCCCCACCTGGGAGATTTTCAGCCTGCAGCCTCATCTGTTTGTTTCGATACTTGATTTGTTTGTCTGGTGTGTGGGCTGACCTGTTTTTCCTCTGCCGTGTTGTATGTTTGTGTGGTGTGACAATGGCTCGTCTCTCAATGACCTGAACAAAGCGTGTCTATGCGTGTGTTTGCACTGCTGCGTTTAGGAGCCCTGAGGACAAACTGGTGTTTCGAGTTTTGTTGCCCTTGAGTAGAATTCACTTCCTCCTCCTCTCATTTTTTCTTGTTCACCTTCTGGAGTCTTCCAAAAATTCTGAGATTCTGGTTTTCCGGCCAATCACACGTGGGAATACTGCCAGGTTGTCTTAAACGTGATCAGGTGTTTATATGGCTTACAAGGTCATGTGTTAAATAAATGGGTCAGTATTTATCGCCGTTAGGTACAGTGTGGATAGTTGTCACCCTATTTTATGAAAATACTAATCCTGTTTGTTTCAGCCATGTGCTTAGACACTCAGATTACACACATTCTCTTGCTTTGACTGTCACATTCACAAACCTGAACACCTGTGCACTATTTGATTACATGCCAGCCAGATGGCACACATGGGCATTTCCTAGTAACTCGCTGGCCTCCTGAGATCATTTTGTGGTGTTAGTATTACAGAATTGGATACTATTACAGATGGGTCAGGACATCCAGCAACCAACTAGTTGGTTAGTAAGGTTGACGGTTTTTTTTTTGTTTTGTTTTTTTTATCTCAAGTGATTTTAGTGCTTTAGAGATGATGAATTGTTTTTATCATCTAATGTCATGGCATATTTCAGGCTCAAAACGTTGTAACATTGGCTTGTTGGAATCTGTCAGTTCAGCATAGGGGCTTTTGCACCAGAGGAACCTTTTCATAGTTTCTAGAACTAATGACGGAAGTTCCAGGAACTGGTAATGAATTTAGTTCTAGGAACATCTTTTGGGGGAACTAAATTCGCTTCTACTTCTGTAGGGTCTAACCCAGCACATTAGGAACTACCATTGACGTAATTGCACGTTAATTAGTTGAATGCATGCCATACGAAACAGCACCCATTAAAAATGGAATAGTATTTTAAAGTGGTACAAGACATAACATACAGAAAGCTAATGTTAACAGCATTTATATGTCACATAACTTATACATCTACATTCCATATCTGTTATCATGATTACTACAACTCTAATGACCTGATCTCTAATGAACTGATTTTGTATGAAATTGTGTGATTATTCCTTTCAAAAATAATGTTTTAATAATAATTTTATTAGTAGTAGTAGTAGTCGTAGTAGTACAATTATTACATTAAGTCAACTTTTATTTTGAAGGGTTGCTGTGAAGACCTTTAAGTTTCTGTTTGTATATGATGATGATAGTTTTTCTCAAATGAAATGTAAAATGCTCATGAAGTGACTCTCAGGGCAACTCTGATGATGTTCATGAGTTCAGAAGCTGAAAAAAAAAGTTGGCATCACAGTGTGCTTCAGTATGTGTGTAGTAAATGACTGAACATGCAGGATTCATATTTAGTCTTTTTGCAGTTTAATATACACAGACACAAGTCCATATCATGTTTTGATTTAAGTGTCCTGGCCTACTTTTGATCGATTTATTCAAAATTTGGTAAATTCCTTGATATTCTGTATAAATTCCATTTTTATGACTGGATTCTGCAATTCCATCCATGTTTTCCACATCGTGGAAATCATAGGGCCTTATAGCCTAGAACTAATCTAATCCAGGTCTAATCTAATCTAATTTGCCCTAATCTAGACCACGTTTTTCAGCAACATGCACATCAGAACATTAAATTCTGAATGTTTGATTTGACCCTCGCTACCTAGACAACATTTTGTATTACAAGACACGTTGGAATGGCAACAGTTTCTTTGTTCTTTTTTGCTTGTTTTTATCTCAAATGATTTCAGTGGCAGTCTTTAAAGGTGACAAGTTTAGAAACACAAATGATCTGAGGGTTTTAATACTTATGGCATGCTGTGCATTAGCATACTAACAGTAACTACTGTCAGCATGGTGCAACCCTCTCAAAAAAGTTGCCTCTAAATTCATCTCCCTTAAAGTCAGCCATCACAGCTGACTTTGTAACAATTTCACCTCCTTCAGCAATAAATTCTCAAGAGAATTACTGTCACCTGCTGTGAGCAATGTTCCCGCTTTTATGCACAATCCGTAAGTGTCAGTTTTTTGGGACGATTGTGCAATTAAAGGTTAGCGGAAGGTTAACAAAGTTATATTTGCCATATTTGTTGAGTACATATCAGTTACTCACTAAAAGTTTGCTCTTATCAGCCATATATCCCTATGAAATATGTCTAGTTGGGGTCTTTGGGACATGGCACTACATTAGTAATTTTTCAGGTTCATTTTATTTTATTTATTTTTAGGTAAACTCAAAATCACTTTAGTGATAGGCCGATATAAGGTGACCATTGTTTGGATTTTTTTAATTCTGTTTGACAAATGAGTGTCAGAATTTGAACTTTTATATTGACCGCACTGGGACTTTTATTTTGACAGTTAACAATGTCTGTCTAATAACAAGTTCTGTCTAATAAATTATTAAACAATGTTAAATCTGAAGGATAATCTGTTTCTTTTACAGGTTTATTTATTTTTATCAATTTCAAATTATTGTTTTCATATTGATTTATTTTTAAATGATTTATTTCTGTTTTTGTAAATATTAGGTAAACAAAATATATTTAATTGCTGCATGCTGCATCTTTAAATGAAATGTGTGATATCCACCCTGGCGACCCTGCTCTCTAAGATATCAACATAAGCCATCAAAAATTTGGTCAACAACTAATCAGTTTACTTTTCTAATGCATATTTCTGGTATTTTGCTATTGTATTGTGCAAAATCCATCAGTACATGTAATTCCAAATATAAATAAATGTTTGTAATAGCATTTAATGAAAATATAACAATATAACTACACAGTTTTTCTTTATGGCAGACATCACAAATCATTTTCAATGAAAAACAGACTAGTCATCCTTATAACCCACTGACTAGTCTATATTGTAAACATGCAGAATGTGTATCTATTTGTTCTGTTAACTCCCACCCTGTGGCGCGTACACACACGACCTCACATAATCTGTAATTCAGATTTGCATGTGTTTTCTCTGCTTTATTGATTAGCTTTCGCTCACACTATGGATTTTATGCACCTTTGACCTTAACCGCTTATCTTAGTGAATTAAAGGATTGTGACCAGCCCCTGCCTGCACACATGAAGCAAATGCGGGTCAAATACACAGCCTCATGAAACAGTAACGACCTTCCTGTCTTCACCATGTCCCTTAGCTTTCATTTCCTGAGTCACAAGCTTTCTTCTGTCCTTCACACCCAGTCAAGTAAACCCTGCAGGGCAGATCAAACGTGCGGCCCCTGCCCTCCACTGCACGTCTGTCCTTTTTAAACACACACTGGCCAGCTGCTACAGCCAGGGGTTCATGTCTGACACCCTGAAAACAATGTGACAGGAAATCAATGGAGGAAGCAAGCTGTGCTGTGATTGGCAGATCCTGTCCTGGCAGTCTGTGGCAGGTATACGCTGAGTCACTGGCTGTAGGCTGGGTTTGTATGAGAGGAGTGAGTGTGATTTTTTTTTTTTTTTTTTTTTAATAAAGCCCCATGGGTCACAAACCAGCACCAGACCGATGTATTATGGTGTCTTCACATCAACCCGGATTAACCTCATTAAGATTATAGAATTGTAATCACTACTGGTTACATGTAATTGTCTCTCTGTGTGTGTGTGTGTGTGTGGTCTCAGTTTGAAGTAGCAGAATCAGAGCTAATTACCATGTGAGCAATTAAAAACAGTTTGAAGTCTTTCAGATCTGGCACTTGGTGTTGGCTTGCTTTCCAGGAGTGTGTTAGTTGAAAGTCTGCATACTCACACTCATTCACACAGTTCATACTGGCTTTTCCCAGATAAAAAAAGGAATTTACAGGCCAAGGAAAAAATTAAACATTAAATTGGAGAGAAACGCCTTATTTCTGCAGCTGTTGTTGTGAACTTGCCCTGTGAGTGTTGGGATGTGGCATCAGCCAAATGTTGGGGGAAGCTTTTACACGGACTCGCCTTGAAGTGCTTGTACATTCACTGAAACAAAAAGCCACCTTCAGTGCAGCTCTATGGCTGCGCTCCACAGTGCATTTGAACTCTGTGACTGTTGCCAATGGCATAGCTGAGAGCAAACACTGTGAATAGCTGCACACACTGTTTGTAATGAAAGACTGTGTTTGTAGTTCTGACTGGATTGTTTTGAAGTTAGATACATTTCATGAATTAGCAATGGATCATTGTAATTTAATAGCAAGGAGATAAACATAATGTACACTACAGATCTGCAACATTGTTGATAAAGCAATTTTAACTGATAAAATCATCAAACTCTGGGAATCAACTGACCCTTTGCAATAACCCCCGCACCCCCCGTTACTGTTGCCACGTCCGACAAACCATGCTGCTCTCACAGTACACATCATGTTCTCACGCAGTGAAAGATACATTGCGGTGCAAAGAATAAACTGACAAGACAAAGCAGGTTATTTTAGGTGTGAAAAAGTCTCTGCTTTCAAAATTTCTCATTTTGTAAGAAATGCAAACAATAAATACCGTTTTGTAGCTCTTTAATGTGTCATGATGGATCGCTGGAATCCCCTCAGTTCAAGCGGCACATGAACCGATCATCTCTTCCTCTTTACTAGTTACAGCATGAAATAATCATGAATGAACATCAGAAGGTATCTTGTTTCAACCGAGGAAGGATGTCAATACACACCATTTTTCAAGTTCAAGTCCACCAACCTTAATCTACTCTCTGGTCTGGTTTGTTTGTCGGACAAAAATGGCAGATTCAGCGTTATGATTGGTCAGATCGCCAGTCAATCAAACTCCTGCAAAGGGTCAATTGAACAAAATCTCCAGTGAAGAACAGTATTTTTAGGTGGCGTGTTTGTTGTTGCCCATGTAGAGCGTTCCAAATCAGTCAGTGAGGTTCTGTAATAGTTAGGATGATGCCTTAGGAGGCAGTAGAGATTCATGGCTTAAGCTGAGACTGACCTTAAAATGAAGAGTATTGGAGAACCTCTGCCTGAAGGGATGGATTTTGGTGTGGGAATGTGCCTAAATCTCACCTCAGAGATGTGATATATGAAAAAAGTCTTGTAGATGGTATTAATCTTTGACGTATAGCATGCTGTATTTTGACCTGTATGCAGATAACAATGACAATGGGATTGAAATTAACCCTGTTGATGTTTGGACAGATGTATCATACTGTAACCTCTTTATCACAAATAGAGAACCAAGCTGTGAATGTGTAATCTAATATTTGGATGGATGGAGTGCAACTAATAGATAGAGATGGGGAGAGACAATAAAAAGGGAGATAACGTGAAGTTACACAGAGGAACAGGCGATGCTGAGTGGCTTTTCATAGTCATTGAGCTGCAGTGAAGCCTGATTCAATCTGACTTTCATATTAAAGTGAGTCACTGGGATTCAGATTCCCTCTCGCTCTCCTGCCTGGATTCCTTCACCACAAAGCCTGTCAGGTTTCCTCTCTTCCAGCTCCTCTGTTTGCTCTGCTTCTGCCTCTGCCTAGTATCCTGTCTTTTTGTGTTTGTCTTGTCCTTTGACTTTCTGTCAGTTTCGTTTTGTCTTTTGTTCACAGCAAGGGATAAAGCATGTGGAGAGACCCAGAGACTTGAGGGGCTTTTCTCTCTCTCACAAAGTTTGAGTGTCTCATTCAAAATCTAGAGTGTATTACAATCCTATGCTTCACCATTCTCTGTTAAGCCTGTAAAACAGTCCACCTCATTATACACTCAGCAGCTCCCGTCAGTAATCCAGCACAGAGTCCTTGTTATGTAACCTTTTGTATGCAGCTGAATGTGGGCAGAATCTTAATCTTACTTTCTAAGTCAGATCTCTAAATCTCTCAGGTAATTGGATGCTTTACCTTGGTGACTCAACGACTCCATCTGTCATACATGTTATGGTTTTCAATCTGTCTGCACCTGTCGGAGAAGCAAGGTGTGTGTTCATATAGTAGTAGACGTGGTATAAGCATTGCACTTGTCAGTTGGCGTAACTTAAAGGAAAACGCCACCGTTTTTCCATATTCCAGTATGTTTTTCCCTCAGCTTAGACGAGTTGATACGTACATCTCCCGTCTCAGTGCGTGCACTTAATTGCTCTAGCGCGCGGCGCCACTATGCTAGCATTTAGCTTAGCACCATTCATTTCTTAGTGCTGTGAAGTGCTCTTCCGCCATACATTATAGTTATCATTTTTTATCTGCTTAGAAAATTGCCCCGTTTTATTTTGTGTCACCATACTTACTCGTAACCGTCTTTAAATAGGAAGTGTTTGGTAGCTTCTAAATTCATCCCTGTTTGGATCCTAAGGAATGAATGGTGCTAAGCTAAACGTTAGCATAGTGGCGCTGCGCGCTACAGCGATTAAGTGCACGCACTGAGACGGGAGAGGTACGTATCAACTTGTCTAAATTGAGGGAAAAATATATTGGAATATGGAAAAACGGTGGCGTTTTCCTTTAATACTTCTGCTCTTTCACATTTTCAGATTTTGGGTTTGCGTCTTTACATTCAAAGTCAAGATTATACTGAGTGACCATTAGGCAACAATATTGAAGGGTCAACTGCTAGGTTAGCGTGTACAGCTAGCTGTTATAGTTGTTTGCTTAGAGGTTTTGGTAAACGCTGTATATTTACACGGTGCATCATTATATACCAGCAGTATAGACACTGAAAGATGGATAGGAGAAGAGAGATGAGTTTGTGGTGCTTAGCAAAGTGATATTTGTGGCTTTAATACAGAATATCTGCCAGGAAGAGGAATAGAGATTAGCCTCAAAAGAGTATGAGAAATCCACATCTGAAATCCTCTCATCTCACTTCCTCTGTCTCCTACCAGCCTATTTTTTTCTTGTCTCTTTTTCATCCTACTCCTCTTTTCTCATTTTAGTTTCAGTCAGCTTTTCTCTGCATTTTGGTCTCAAAACATCACAATAACATCACAATATTAGGGAAAACCATTTACGAGAAGTAGGGACTCCAAAGTGCTTAGAGTAAGTGGTATGTAAGGAAAGTAAAAAGATCCCAAAAAAGCACAATTGAATGCTTTTCATATGTTATGTATATATATGTAACTGGATTAAATGCATCATACCAAATGTCTTTTTGTTTCTTGCCTTTTTGCAGGTCTATGATTTAAGTGGCCTTTGAGATTCCAGAAGGATTAGGAAAGGTGAGTCCTTTCCTACCAAAGAAATGAGCGTGGGAGGAGGAAGCAACAGCAGTGTGGAGCTTGTCCATCTCTCCTACCTCTCACTGAACACCAGCAGTCTCGATCCAGGATGCTCTCTCCCCTACGACCCCTGCCCTCCTTTTTGGCCCTGAGACTACAGTGGGCTCCATGAACATGTACAGAGACACAGGGGTGTGTGCCACCCCTCTCTCTCAACCTCTTCCTCCACCCCACCTTCGTCTACCCCTTCATAATGGCCACTCTTCCACGGGCGATCCAGCCCTCCCCCGTGTCTCCGTGCCCAAAATGGGGGTTCGAGCTCGGATTGCCGAGTGGCCTCCTCGCAGGGCACTTTCACGAGAGTCACTGCTTGAGAATGGCCAGGGCAGTCATCCGGATGACCTCAACAGTGAAGATGGTCTTACACGTGGAGGTGTGACTAGGTTACCACAGCGAGATACAAGAGACGGTGACTTCCTTGAATCAGGTATAACGAGGGCTCCAGGCACACCACCGAGTTTTCGGACTTCTGGATTTGCTCCGCTTCGACAGCGCTCCAACAGCGAGATTACATTGAGTGAACAAGATGAAACCGAGGTCGAAGGCCGTTTGTTCCGGGAATATGGCAGTACCTCTTCCATCAACGTTCAGGCTGTTTCTGACCAAAGCTTCTTTGACATGCTCAGCCAGTTTCAACAGGAGCGACCAGACCAGCGTAGCACAGCCCCCACCAAGCTTGGAGAGCTGCTTGGTGCTTCTTTAGAGGGACCCACTTCACACGCCTTCTTGTCGACTCCACGGCCCGATGACCGCCCGGAGAATCGTGTACGCAAAAAGAGTGGCGGCACAGAGTCATCTCTTGGCACCTCCTCCTTATTCCGCAAACTCCGCAGCTCCAGCCGGGGAGAAACAGAGACTCCACGAGGTGACTCGGATGACATGCGACCCCCCGAGACATTGCCTTCCAAATCCTGGGTATGTGTGCGGAGTTTTGCCCACTTTGACGCTCCGAGCATTCTGTTTGACTTGCACGAGGCGGCAGCTCGTCGCAGCTACGCCACTCAGCGGCGAAACACTGCCACCGGAGCTTCAGCTGCTTCTTCGACTGCTGTTTCTTTGGCAGTTTCCAGAGCTATTGCTCTGGGGGAATTGGAGCCCAGCTTCTCCAGCACTGATGACCTCAGTGTCAGGGACCTATCGGAAGGATCAACCCCAGGAATAGAACATTCAGAGCAGAGTGGTTCAGCTAGCGTTAACCCCAACTCTCAGCACCAGCTGTTGCTGAGCTGCCCGCAGTTCATCAATGAGACCGGAAGCTACAGGGAACGAAATGTCAGCTTTCTGAGCTCATGGGCGGAGCGGGGAGAGGCCAGCATCGTGGAGGCCCGGCTTCGTCCACGCTGCAGTAATGCCAGTGTGTCCAAACTGGAGGTGCCACCAGAGGTTCAAGCCACCAGGTTAGAGAGACTGCAGCAACACTGCATCGAGCACGTTGACCTGGGTGCCAGATACTACCATGAGCACTTCTATGGGAAAGGTAGGACATTTATGATTTGTATGTAGATAAAGCGCTAGATCACAAAACTGTTCCCTGTTTGTCAGGTTGACTATATATATCAGAATATACAATAGGATTGTGATGTTGAGGAATTTTTTTCCACTGGTTAATCGACAGGTGACAACACCGGTAATACCAATATCACGGAGGTTGTGGGGTGATTGGTTTGTTTGAGTGTTCCCTCTTTTCCTCACTTTACTTCACTTTTAAATACCTTGTAAATGCTGTGCGCATTTCACTTTCACTTTTGAATTAGCGGCAATTCGGCATCAATTGCTTGAATGGACAACAACATAATAGTACAACGACAAACTCGCATATTAAACAGAAGTTTTATTAACAAAAAGAATAAAAATACACCATGCTACAGGCCTAATATAGAATAGCAAATAACTTGCACAAAGTTAAAAATCTAAAAAAAACTTCCAAAATCTCCTTAGATAAATGGCAAAAGTCAACAGGCTTTTCAAAATCCAAAATATTGTCAAACAGGCGCTTCTGCATTTCATTACGAAAACAAATCTTCTCTCCTTACTTTTATTGTCAGTCAGCTTAACTCACTCTCCTCACGCGATAAATAAAATCGGACTCCTGCTGCTGATCTGTGATGCGACTGTCGTTCGGCATTAATGACAACGTATTAAGGACATTGTTAAAATAGTTTGTGACATCAGTGGGTCAACCGTAATTTTACTAAGCTACGAGAATACTTTTTGTACGCAAAGAAAACAAAAATAAACAACTTTATTCAACAATTCTCCTCCGCGTAACCCTGGCGCCATTTTGGAGAGTATCACCATGCATGCGCGTGCTTTGATCTGAACGTAAACAAGGTGCAGCATTGCTGTCTATGGGAGGGTCGGAAAGCTCGGATTCAGCAAAAATATCTTAATTTGTGTTCCAAAGATGAACGAGTGTCTTACGGGTTTGGAACGACATGAGGGTGAGTAATTAATGACAGAATTTTCATTTTTGGATGAACCATCCCTTTAACACCGGTACACCGTCAACACCGAATATCGCAGCAAGCCAAATATACAATGCATCAGAATATAATAATTGGATTGCATTTGAAACCCAGTGTGACTGCAGTATCAGTTTCAGTCTCTCTTGTGTGGTTTACCTCATTTATGTTCAATGCAGTGCCTCATTGAGGTGACTCTGACCTCTGATTGTATCTACTTGCCCCACCCTCAATTATACTTCATTTAGTCTCATTACAGGACAGGTTTGGGATTTACACATTAAATAAAATCTGTATACCTAAGTTCTACCTGCAGTTTTTCCTTTGGAAGAGATTATCAAAGCATGCCACAATTATCAATCCTTCTCACTTTTAGCCAATAGAAGCACAAACTGGAGCTGAAGCTACACTCCTGCCACACATCTGCCTCCCAAATGTTAATCTCGCTAAAGGTCTTGCTTTCTAAAATGCCAATGTTATAAAAAAAAAACCTACAATGTCTAAAAATATCATGTTTGTCACCTCTTAGCCACATTAGATAAATCCTTGCAGACATGAGGTTATCTGAATGCTCTAATTAGTTGTCTGTGTTTATTAAGTAGAGTTGGTGAGATAAAGGTTACCATTCCAGAAGTAATCTCTGTCATCCAGATTTTCGGAAGTGTGTTTTCAGTGACCAGAAAGGGCATGCAGGCTGGTTTATATTTTTAGAACTTAACGTGCAAGTTAAGCAGCAGTGTAAAATGCAACCATCTTAACATGGGGATATGGCTGCAATTAAAAATGTCCCATGTAAAAGTTATTGAAGGTGAATTATATTGTTTTTGTACCACATGTAGCATTAAATGCAGACACAAAAATAATTTTTGTACATTTTCTTGCTTTCATTTCTTCAGTAGCTGATGTTGCTGCATTAGGCTGACTGAGATATTTTGATAGCGCCACAGTCTTTATACCTGTTGGGAGAATCAACCTATGATTGACTTACTTGCAACTCATTTGTCTGTTTTTCTCATTTAAGTGTTAAATATTTAACTTAATGAGTAAGAATTCCAAGCCACCAAGGTATTTTTCCTTGTGGTGCCAATTACTTCTCGCTATCCATTTGCTTCATTTTGCACTATAGCGGCACCTTGTTTGAGGTAGTAAAATACCTCTGTTTTGTCAGTGAGTCACTGAAGCAGTGTGCGTGGATGTGTGTTGGAGTGCCAGCCGTATAGCGGTACTGACTTGGCATTGGTCAGGAAGGGCAACACTCTGTGTAGTATCAAAATCCTTGCTGCGTTATTAAAAAGCCCGTATCTGCATGCTCCTGAGACTTTCTCTCAACTCAAGTTTCCTGAGCTTTCAGTAGCCACTCAAAACAACCAAACTCATATCCTGCGCTGAGAAAAACTGGATGACAGATTAAGGAAACATTAGTTCAAATGCCAACAAGAAATTAAGACTGGAAAATTGAAAGATAATATATTTACATGCTTCTTCCTAAGTGGCATTTTGAGCCCTGCTATAATCAGAGGCTGTAAATCATATAGTCAAATATAGCAAAAAAAAAATAGCTGCATTGTGTTGTTTTTCATTCAAAAAAATAAACATACAGTATGACATGCAGTCCATTTAATGGATGAATTGCATGATTAGTGTGGTCATTACAGGAGTCATCCACCTGAATCATGGACTTGAATCACTTCCTCAGTGAGTCACTGATTACTCTTTCATGCACAAATCACATGCTATGTGCAACTTGAAATGAACCGAGAATTGCTACTGTGTTTATCTTTGAAAGCAATGATAAAATTCCAAACCAAAATGTTATTGAAACTTAAATTAGTAAATTCACTATATCTAGGTCTATATCCTCCACTGCAAAAAGCTGTAGGAAACACAGAAGAATAGTAACTTCCTTCATTCTCAAAAGCACGTCCTATATTGTATTAGTGGCTTTGTCTATGGTTTTCTATTAGATTTGAATGCTCCTACTTTACTTTACTTACTAAATCCCTCCTTTGTCCCCTGTGTCCTTCCCTCCATCTCTCATCCTTCATATCGGCTTCCACTTTTCTCCCATCCATTGTCTTCACCTCATTAATTATTTTCTTCTCTTCTATATTCTCATTTTCGGTATTAATGGTATTAATCTTTTTTATATCTTCTCTCTGTTTTCATTCATCCATCTCTCTCTCCCTCTCTCTTCACAGAGCACTGGAACTACTTTGGTACCGATGAGAAGCTGGGGCCCGTGGCTCTTAGCATTAGAAGAGAGAAACTGGATGATACCAAAGATTTAAAGGACCAGTACCAGTACCGAATCATCTTTCGCACCAGTGAGGTATGTATGAATTAAGCCAGGTTTCCATCTAAAGTTGCAAATTTAACTTGTGTGCAGAATTAGAATGTTGCATAAAACATTTGCGAATAAGTACCGTTTCCATCCGATGAGTCAGAGAGAACAAAATCATCACTTTCTGATAAATTGGCACTAAATATCTCTTAAGAAAAGTGACAGAAGCCACTGAATAATTTTCATATATAATAAATGACTTGTACCTCAGAGCGAACAGAAGAAACACAATGAATGCGGCATTGCCTTTGTGGATGCCTGCTGTTCGGGAACGCAGTTGTGTAACAGTTCTGAGAGGCAATTATACAAAAATACTTTGATGACAGACTTTGCTCGGGCATTTCAGAATGACCATAACATTTCAGATGCTCTTCAACAAGATCAGTCTGCTGATTATTGGTTCGGCTGGTTATGCCGTCCCATTGCGCAAAGTCACATGACTTTCTTGATACACTTGGAGGAATTTATTCGGCAAATGCGTTTGCATCTTCCATTATTCACATTTTTATGCGAGAGTAAAAACTTTCTTGCGAATTAAGAGATTTTTAATTTTTTTTAATTTGCTGTCTCCATCACTCGTTTCTGATGTGATACTTCTATCATTATAGCATTAAAACAGGGTGATGGAAACATATATTTATACATATGTTATACATATATAACAGATATTTGTGCAAATTAAATGAATTAAACATGGATCAGACCGGGGCTCAGCTACCATGACAAAATTATTTATTTACCCACAAAGACGCATAGTTGTCTGTGGGCTTCTCTGGCCACATTAATCCATCTTTTTGAGCATGAAACTTAAGCATTTTGTTGTCTGTTTTCACTGCGATTTGATTAAATCTGAAAAAACTTTTTCTGGTAGTCTTAATACTGTGGCTTGAGAGAGGTTTGGGCTTTTTGATGGAACCCTCACTTGGCCTTTTGGGCCAATGCAACGTAGAGATCCTGAGACAATATTTAATGGATTTGTTGTTTTACAAACACAAAGCTCATAATATGAGACACTGTAAAAATTAATAAAATAATTTTGAGTACTTTGGGCTTCTGTTTACATCTATGCCAAACATATAGGAGGACAACATTAGTTCATGTCATGTTTATGGATCTGTTCCATCAACTCTCCTGTATGTTACGCTGTAGTTGCACTGTAGTTACAATGTAGTTACACTGTAGTTGAAAATGAATTCTAAGCATCTTTTGTGCCTTGCGTGCAAGACATTGCTATAAAGCCCATGCAGTTATTTTTGCTTAATAATGGTGTGTTTGAAAAGTGTTGAGCTGTACTGGTATGACTGCTGCTCTGCTGGGTTTAGTCAGATTACATGGCTGCCTGGACACATCAAACTCACCCACTCTGAACAATGCAGCGTCTTCAGTTCATTCACATTCACACAGTCATTATTCTCACTATAGATGTGATCATAACGCATTTCGAAATAGCCTTGAACATGTGCAAACTTGATTCAACAGCGTTATTGGTCAGAGGTTCGAATTAAATGATTGAATGGGTGGCTGTCCATGTGACCAGTCATATGACATCTTCGGATGTGTGATTAAGGACACAAGAAACCAGAAACACAAGCCTGAAAACCAAAATATTTTAAGTATTCCAGTGTTTCCACCTGTTTGTACTAATTTTACAGTAGCTAATGGCTTTAGCATCAGCGTGTGTCAGTTTGTGAGATGCTGCAAGGCGATGAATCAGCAGTGGGGAAAGGATGCCACACAGTGGGAACTTCTGGACACCATTTTTCAGCCATTAATAATCATTCTCATGCTTTGTCACATGCTCTCAGAGGATATTTGGGCAGTCATATGATGGTATTTGAAGTTGTGTGTGCGTCTGTGTGTGTCTCCCCACATGGTTTCCTGTGGCTGCTGCAGCTGGTCACGTTACGAGGAGCGATCCTGGAGGACGCGATTCTGTCCACAGCAAAGCACGGAACGGTTCGGGGTTTGCCTTTAAAGGAGGTTCTGGAATATGTGCTGCCAGAACTCAGCGTGTCCTGTCTGCGATTGGCTCTCAGCACGCCAAAGGTCACAGAGCAGCTTCTTAAACTGGACGAGCAGGGGGTGAGTAAATGATCACCCATTAGACACTACTTCCTGATTGATGAAAGTTCTTTAATAGTTCCCCAAAAATGAAAATGACTGTGTTCCTCGTATTTGTATGTGTGACTCTGCCACTGTGTGTGTCTTAATAGCTTAGTCAAAAACACAAAGTGGGCATCCTGCTGTGTCGAGCAGGACAGAGCACGGAGGAGGAGATGTACAACAATGAAGAAGCTACGCCAGCTTTCACCGCCTTCCTTGAGCTGCTGGGAGAAACTGTGTGTCTGAGGGGTTTCAACAAATATGCTGCCCAGCTAGACACCAAAAGTGAGCAAGGCTTTCTGTGTCTCTTATACATGTCCTAAAAAGGCTCAGCACGATAAAGTGTCAAGCGATAAATCGCATCTTTTCCATGTTAATCAGAGTTGTTATCGTAACCCACCCCAACCGTCAAAAGCGTAGTGTGTAAATACATTTTGACGGTCTCTTGGTTATAATTGAGGCGTCACACTGGGTAGCTCCATGAATTCACAGTGAAATACAAAATCTTGCGCAGGACGGCTCAAACAGACTGTAATTCCATTTGGTAGCACAGAAATTACACGCTGCACTGTTTCATTTCACAACATTTTGAATGCTCATATCACAAACACACACACATTTACACACACACACACACACACACACACACACACACATATACATATACATATACATATATATATATATATATATATATATATATATATATATATATATATATATATATATATATATATATACGACAACTATATATATATATATATATATATATATATATATATATATATATATATATATATATATAGTAAAAATGATGAAATTTGTCTGTAAGTGTTTGATTATATTATTTATAACTAGCTGTATGTAAAAACAATAGAAGTCTATGGAATGTCTCCATAGCCAAGTAAAAAAAAAAAATATATATATATATATATATATATATATATATATATACACACACACACACACACACACACACACACACACACACACACACACAGAGTTTTGCTCAAAATTATTCATACCCTTGGTAAATATGATCTAAGGCGGCTGTGAAAATAAATATGTATCATTAATCCTTTTGATCTTTTATTTTGAAAATGTACAAAAATCTAATCTTTCATTAGAGAATAAGAATTTAAAATGGGAGAGAAATCTCATTATGAAATAATTGTTTTTCTCTAATACACATTGGCCACAATTAATCATAACCTTTTATTCAATACTTTTTGCAACCTCCTTTTGCCAAGATAACAGCTCTAAATCTTCACCTATAATACCTGATAAGTTTGGAGAACATCTGACAAGAGATCAAAGACCATTTCTTCATCCAGAATCACTCCAGACCCTTCAGATTCACAGCTCCATGTTGGTGCTTCTTCTCTTCAGTTCACCCCACTCATTTTCTATAGGGTTCAGGTCAGAGGACTGGGTTGGTCATGGCAGAAGCTTGGTTTTGTTCTCAGTGATTTTTGTTTTGGTTTTGATGTTTGTTTGTGGATCATTGTCCTTTTGGAAGATTCAGCCACAGCCCATTATAAGATTTCTAGCATGGACAGTAAGTTTTTCATTTTTTGTATGTTGGTATTTAATTGAATCCATGATGCCATGTATCTAAACAAGATGTCCAGGGCCTCCGGCAGAAAAATAGATCCACAACATCAAAAATACAGCAGTATATTTCATTGTACACATGGGGTACTTTTTTATCCCTGTGTGCACCAAACCCATCTTGAGTGTTTGCTGCTAAAAAGCTAATTTTTTAGTTACATCTGACCATAGAAGCCAGTCCCATTTGAAGCTCCAGTTCCAGTCGTATCTGATAACTGAATATGCTGGAGTTTGTTTTTGGATGAGCGAGGAGAATTATTTTTGAAACCCTTCCGAACAACATGTGGTGATGTAGGGGCTGTTTGATATATTTTTAGGCTTTCTGACCCCAAGACTCAACTAATCTCTACAATTCTCCAGCTGTGATCCTTGGAGAGTCTTTGGCCACTCAAACTCTCCTCCTCACCGTGCATTAGGACGATATAGACACACGTCCTCTTCCAGGCAGATTTGTAATATCTTTAGTTGATTGGAACCTCTTAATTATTACCCTGAGGGTGGAAATGGGGAATTTTAATGCTTTAGCTCTTTTCTTACAGCCACTTTCGAAATTTGTTAAGTTCAACAATCTTTTTCTGCACATCAGAAATATATTCTTAGGTTTTACTCCTTGTGATCAATGATTAAGGGAATTTGGCCTTTTTGTTCCTCATATTTATCATCCTGTGAAACAGGAAGCAAAGGCTGGACAGTTTCATGTTCCTAGTCTCCCTGGTGTGATTAAAAAAATGCAAATATGAATGGGAATATACTTCAGAGATATTTTAATCATAAGAATTTCTAGGGGTACCAATAATTGTGGCCGTTGTGTACTAGAGAAAAATATTTATTTCCAAATGTGATTTTCCCCACTTTTTTTACTTCAGTTAAAGGTTAGACTTGTTTGAAATTTTTGAATGAAAGATCAAATAGATAAACAATGCAGACTTATTTTCACAGCCGCCTTTTATTATATTTACCAAGGGTATGAATAATTTTGAGCACAACTGTATATATGAGAGTGTAATTGATGTATGTGTTAATGTACATTAGTGTCCAAAAGTCTGAGATAACTAATAAAAAGGCTTCTGTTTTGCGTTTTCCTGATGTAATTATTAGTTTTTATTGCAAATAACATTATAAGCATGACAATTTAAGTGAAAAGTTCATAATTTGGTATGGTTTGTTCCATCTGCATGAACTCTGTGTAAACCCCGATAGTCATGTTTTCCAGGATGATTTTAGATGATGATGACAAACTAAAATATCAAAAATAGAGAAAAAACAGTAATATTCTGAAATATTATTGCAATTTTATTCAATATCTAAAATTGGTTTCCTAATTTAATATACTTTAAAATATCATTTATTTCTGTGACGCAGTGCTGAATTTTCAGCAGCCATTACTCCAGTCTTCAGTGTCACATGATCCTTCAGAAATCATTCTTATATGCTGATTTATTATCCGTGTTGAAACTGTTGTGCTGATTAATATTTTTTTGGAACCTGTGATACTTTTTTCTTTGATTCTTTGATGAATAAAAATTGAAAAAGAACAGCATTTATTCAAAATAGAAACCTTTTCTAACAATATAAGTCTTTACTATCACTTTTTATCCATTTAACACATCCTTACTGAATAAAAGTATTAATTTCTTAAAAAAAAAAAAAAAAGAAAGAAAAAAATTGACTGACCCCAAAATTTTGAATAGTAGTGTATATTGTTTATTTAGTGTATGTATTGTAGTGTATATTGTTTATTTATCAAAGAATCCTGAAAAAAAGTATCACAGGTCTCAAAAAATATTAAGCAGTACAACTGTTTCCAACATTGATCATAAATCAGCATATTCAGAGTGATTTCTGAAAGATCATGTGACACTGAAGACTGGTGTAGTGATGCTAAAAATACAGCTTTGCTTTACAGGAATAATTTATATTTTAAAATGTATTAAAATACAAAACTGCTATTTTAAATTGCAGGAATATTTCACAAAATTACATTTTTTTCTGTATTTTTGATCAAATGGATACAGCCGTGATGAACATAAGAAACTTCTTTAAAAAACATTAAAAATCTTACTGATCCCAAACTTTTGAACACCAGTGTATATACACACATACACACACATGCACATTAATTTTATTTGGGGGTTAAATTATAATTTTATAGCATGTGTCACTGTACATTGTCTTCATAATTATTAATATGCATGTGTATGTTTAACAGCGGACTCAACTGGAACACACTCCCTGTATACAACCTATCAAGACTACGAGATCATGTTTCACGTGTCCACCATGCTTCCGTACATGCCCAATAACCCTCAACAGGTAAGACACACACACACGCACATCTGTACATCCAAGAGCCTGTATAGAACTGACATGACCCAACTTATCCTGACACATCCCTCCCCCTCTATCCCACTTGGACAGACTTCCAGAATGTCTTGCACATTGTTCACATGCTCTTCATTTTCTTTGCTCATATTCAGCAGTGTGTTTGTGGTGGGTACTGCATGTGGCAGACCCAGTTTGCAAAGAAACATCTGGAATGGGAGTAAAGTTTATAGAGTGGCAGCAGTAAATCCAGTGGAAATTCAGCAGCCCTTTTTTCACACAACACAAGTGGCCACAGCTTCTGGACGTCCACTTTCAGAGTCTATATTTTTTGTTACATGTGGTTATGAAGGAATTGCTCTCGCTCTTTCTTTTTTGGTTCGTTATTGTCAAGTTCTCCCGCTGTTTTTATATGCACTGGCGTATGAATCAGAGCAGGGTGTGGTTTTCGTGTGATTTCCATACTGTTGATTACGATCCAGTAATGTGGCATCTTCTGCCCTCAGGAAGTTTCATGTGCATACATATGCATCAACGCCTTTGCAATGAAAACATTCGTTGAAAACACACTTGAAGACAACCTGAATTGGCATTTGCACGTTTAACTTGCATAGTGAGATGTGCATGTCTTTTTAGTAACTTTTTGATTGTTAGTCATTGTTGTTATTGTCATTTATGTATCACATATTATGTATTATTTTTTGTAAAATTTTGTAGCACTTTGAATATTAGGCACATTGAAAATAAAATAATATTATTACTATAATTATTTAACTATTGATATTTTCACTGTAGGTTCAGTGGGGATTGGGATGAAACATTATTTATTTTTTATTTATTTATTTTTTTTAAATAACATTTTGCTTTTTTTTTTGTTTGTTTTTTTGCTGCCCTGTGCTTATATGGTCGTCAGCAGCAAAGAAAACTACTTCTACAGAGGGAGAAAATAATTTTTGCCTTTATAAAATGTACGCAATTAGACCAGGGACATATGTTATTTGTATAATATAATTTAATATAAATAGAATATTTCAAAATTATTATTTTTTGCACAATTTGGTTATGCAGACATTACACAACTTTAAGTAAATTCATCAGATATGCTCCCTCTCAGATGACCTACAGATGGCAGTGTTTATCTGTCAGATAATAAAGCACACGCACAAAAACAGCCACTCACTTGGAGTGTGTAGTGATTACATGAGGTAGAAAAGGATGTAAGGCTATAGAATAATTTCAGGGTACAGGAGTGTCCCCCCTCAGAACTTATTATAGGGAGGACCATGTCAGCATTCAAGAAAGACTAGTGTTTCCATGGTTTTTCCTTTGTGTGTTGTTGAAATGTTAAATAGCTTATATAACTGATGCCCTCACACTGTTGTAAACGGGTGGGCAGCCTCTATTGCTCTGACTCAGATTGGAGGCCAGTCTTTCACGTAGAGACACAGAGATGCTCCTAATTTCATGGTCTATTTTTAAATGTAGATTAACTGCAGTTTTAAATATCGGTTATCAGCATCTCTGCTGTCAGCAGCTCTCTCCTAGAGTTCAAATGAGTCCATGTAACTTGCAGAACATGTTGCCCCGATCATAGATTAGAATAGACAAATCAACTCCATACATAACAGCAGAGAATGGCACTCCTGAATGATTTCAGATGTCTTTTTGCATTGCACGCCAGGCACCACTGTATTGATATTCCTCAAACATTCTGCTTAGGGTTTGAACTGAACTACCAACACTTAGTAATAAACTTCTGCAGTTATTTCATCCTGAACCACTAACCATACAAACTGTATTTCAATTTTTTTGTCTGTTTCAGCTTTAATTTCAGCTGCAGGTATATAATTGATTAATGTTTATGCATTTTTTTTATGTGAAAACTTTTTATGGTAAAAAGAAAAAAAAAAAACATTTTAACATTTAAGAATTCCCATTACTGATTTGAAATATACATTACGATTCAAAAGTTTGAAAGAAGCTGGTATGAAAGAAGTCTCTCATAATCATCAAGACTGCATTTATTTGCAGTAAAAAAAAAAAAAAATGCAGTAAAAACCGTAATAATGTGAAATATTATTACAGTTTAAGATAATTATTATCAGTGAAAAGCTGAAACTATGAAAGCTGAATTTTCAGCAGTCATTACTTTAGTCTTCAGTGTCACATGATCCTCATGTGACATCAGGATTCCTTGATGAATAGATCAAAACAGCAGCTTTTTTTGAAATGAGAACTTTTGTAACATTATAAATGTCTATACTGTCACTTTCGGTGAATTTAATGCATCCATGCTGAATAAAAGTATTAATTTATTTAAAGAAAAAACTGACCCAAAACTTTTGAAAGGTAGTGTAATATAACTTCTCAAATGAAGCATGTGCTGGACTCAACTCACTCAAATGGTTGCAACAGAGTTCCAGAAAAGCCATTAGCATGTTGCTAAGCTAACAGTCAACCTGTCAGGCACAGAGGAGGACATCTTTCTGGTCCTGGCATGATGTCATAATAAGCTTAAAAATACATAGCACACACAAAAAAAAATTGGGTTACTTTTTTGTGATTGTTGATAAGCAGTTTTAGGTATGGAACGAATTAGTAATAATTTGTATTAATTTGTAATCAACGTTTTTTTTTGCTTTTTCCACCATCTTGGATCTTGGATATGTGTTGCAATGCATTCTGAGATTGCTTTCAGTATCGAGGATATATTTAATGCTGCCGTGAATTTGGTGAATATGAGATATATTGGAATGCAGAATAATTATGCTGGCTAGCATTTGGAACCTCCTTTGCATTGGAAGTGATGCTTTAAAGTTCTGCTCTTAGACAGCAAATTTGTTGAATCTGTTGTGAGAATTGCAAAGTGGCTCAGATGCATCATTTCATTTAGAGAAGCTAAAAAAGATGATCTAAAACCTAAATTCTATGCCTTTGTTATCTTGCACGCACTGGTATTTCCTTCAGGAAATGTAATTCTAGCACAACTGGATCTTTTTACAACATTAGTACATTTTATTGCATGTGTTTTAGTGGCTGTCTCACAGATTGGTGCTGCAGTGCTGTTAACAGGCTTTTTCACACCTCTGTGTCTCTCACCACAGAAATCATTGTGCATCTATGAAGATATTTCTGTCAGTTCCCTCTTTTTCTGTCCTTCAACAGAACACGCTATCCTTTCCCTCTCTTGCTCTCTCTCTCACACTCACTCTCTCTCTCTCCTACTCTTTCCCTCTTGCAGTCTTGCTTCTTTTTTTTGCGGGTACATTGTGTGCATTAAACAGTAACATAGGACTTACATTGAAGGTCAGACCTGAGCCATATCTAGGAACCAAAATATCATAAAGACCTAAGGGCCTCTTTTGCCTTGAGCTAGTAAGTGACCACCTATTCTTATCTCACTACAGAGTGCATCACATAAATGTCTTTTAAAAGGTGATACTAAGACAACTGGGTTTGCCAGAACTTTAATGTAAAAAATATTATAGCAGCTTTTTAAATTTTATTGGGTTAACTGAAATTAATAGTAAACAAAATGCACATTTCATTAACTGATATAATGGTAATATAGCATTGTCCTATTTTGTACCTTTCTAATGTACTGACAACCACCATAAAACTAATTAATTTTAATTAATTTCAAAAATGGTTCATTTGACAGCATTTTACTGTAAAATTACATGAAATGTCCTGTTTGACCTATTACTGTTATTCACCGTATATAGTAAGGAAACTTAATGTTAACCAATTAATAGCAGCATTTAACATTTTTAATCTTTGCCTGTTAAAATTACAATCATTTAGTTGGCGCCGATCGCCTCGTGGTTAGTGCATCAACATATATTGCAACTCCGCTCACAGCGACCCGAGTTCGAATCCCTTTGCCGATCCCGCTCCCCTCTCTCCACCCAATACTTTCCTGTCATCTTTCCACTGTCCTCTCACAATAAAGACATATAAAGCCCATAAATATAACTTTAAAAAAAAATTACAGTCGGTGCCGATAGCCTAGTGGGCACATAACGTTGCGGCGTTGTGGGCGTCCCAAATTCGAATCCTGGCTCGAGGACCTTACTTGATCCCGCCCCCCTCTCTTTCTCCCACTATGCTTCCTGTCTACTCTAAACTGTCCTATCTTAATAAAGGCAAAATGCCAAAAACAAATCTTAAAAAATAGCAGTAATTTTTTACAGTGAACTCTGGCAAATCCAGTGAGCATGTTTTCATCAAAAGTACTGTATCAGCCCCTAACCTTCGAAAAATTAATTTGTTTCCAGATGTACAGATTAAAGTTTCCTGACTAAAGTCAGCCAATCAGAGTAGAGCTTGTCAGATCAAGAAAATACTTTCCAGTTTTACATGCAGCATGCATCAGACAGTCAGTGAATGTGGCCATTCTGAGATAAGAATCCACCTAGTAAGGGCATAACCTTTGACGACAACATCCCGGCAAACATCTACAACACTGTGGCAGCATTTTCTAAAAGTCGAGTTTGTATTGCATTGAATTTCTGACTTATTCTCCCTTTTATTTCTCCCACAGCTCTTGAGGAAGAGGCACATAGGAAATGATATAGTCACGATTATATTCCAGGAGCCAGGAGCCCAACCGTTCACTCCACAGAATATTCGCTCTCACTTCCAGCATGTGTTTGTCATTGTCCGTGTGCACAACCCTTGCTCTGACAACACCTGCTACAGGTTGGCCTTGTTTCCATAGCAACCCTTGCTAAGAACAGTATTGCATGTTGGCCTGTAGCCAATTACTGAGATATGTTAGGAAAATGTAGTTTAGTGAGTGAAAAATCTGCTAGGATTGGTTGAAATAAGTTGTAATCAGCTCTTTTTTTTCCTATAGTGTGGCAGTGACCCGCATGAAGGACGTTCCTCCGTTTGGTCCGCCGCTACCTTCAAATGGCCTGATGTTCCGGGACCCAGCTGCCTTCCGTGCTTTCCTGCTAGCCAAGATCATCAACGCAGAAAACGCTGCACACAAATCAGAGAAGTTCCATGCTATGGCAACCCGCACACGCCAAGGATACCTGCGGGACCTGGCGGAGAACTGCGTTTCCACTACGCCACTCGACACTGCTGGCAAGCTGAACAATCTCATCTCTCTGGCCTCCAAACGCAAGGAACGGGTCCGGGCACGTGAGGGAGCAGAAATGGGTGCCTTAGGGGCGCTTGTTTGGCGTGTACTTGCGCAGGACTTCAGTGGCGGAGGCGCCGAGCTTCCCTGTGCTCTAGCCATCTCCAACGAGTACATTGTCCTGGCGGACTGCTCCACCAAAGAGGTGGTGTTTAACTGTTTCTGTGCTGATGTGATTGGTTGGACAGCAGAGAGACTTGCACTGAAGATTTTCTATGGCAGAGGAGACCATGTTGCCTTACGGGTACCAGAGGGCAGTGCTCAAGATATCAGAGAGGTGGTGCAGAGACTTAAGGTACTGGTATAACATACATTCATATCAAAATTTATTCAGATACCTTCAACATTTGTCTCATTATCAGAGTTTATTCCCTATAGTTTAGAAAATGGTAATAAAATATGACAAGAACTCAGAGTTAAACTGTGTCAGAACAAATTCATCTCGATAATGTCAGATAACTTTGATAGAAAGGTATGTAACAAAACATTGTCAAGTCAAAGTGTCAAATCAAATTTTTGGTCCAAAGTTTTTATCAATTTTACTGGTAGTTCACTGTATGAAGAATTTTTGGGTATAATATGTCACAGGTTTCTTTATTTTGCTATCCTCACATACATGAACTATAGTGTCCTGCACACACTAGAAAAAGAAATGTCAAAAATTATATCTGGTGTCTGAATAATTTTTGGTTTGACTGTACATGGACAGTAAATCAATTGGTTTGCATTATAGGATATGCCTCTAAACTTCTGTCTGTGTTTTTTTTTTCCTTGCAGGCATTGACTATAGGCTGTGAAACGGTTGATATGACGTTACGACGTAATGGTTTAGGCCAGCTTGGTTTCCATGTGCGTTTGGACGGAACTGTGTCTGAAGTGGAGGAATACGGCTTTGCTTGGCAGGCAGGACTCCGGCAGGGTAGCCGTTTGGTAGAAATCTGCAAAGTTGCCGCTGTGACGCTCTCCCACGAGCAGATGATCGACCTACTGCGGACTTCGGTCACCGTAAAAGTGGTCATTATTCCACCTTTCGAAGAGGGAGGCGCCCGCAGGTGAGTCTTTTGGGAATTTGCACTTATTCTTTGAATTTGACACTATTTAAAAATCTAAATGCCTGATGTTTGAGAAATCAAATGCTGGCTGTTGGGTGTTAGGCAACTACTTCACAATACAATAAACATCATAAGACATGAGGCATGATTTATTAGTTCAAAGAAGCCACATCTGAAGTGGCACATACGGTATAGACATGCTTTTTGAGATGGCACGTTTGAGGAACCCTGGTGTAGCATCTTTAAGATGATTTTGAAAATTATATGTCTGAAGCTGAATTAAGCTGTCTTATTCAGTAACTTTTGAATTATAGATCCACTATATATCCACCATGTCACCATACCTGATTTTTATAATTTATTGTATTATTAGCCGATAATGGATATTTAATTGTGCATACTTATTTCCCATATTTTTACATTTAAATTTGGCATCATCTAATACTTATTTGAAGGTAATCTTTAACACTAATAATTTAATATTTAGCAAATCTCAAAATGAATATCCATTTTTCATACTGTACATTATAATGTTGTGATGCCAACATTTACTAGTAGCATTTAAAATGATTGGGTTTAGATTTCGGTGTTTTATTATTAATTTATTTAGATGAAACTGTATGCATTTTTAAAGGGATAGTTTACCCAAAAATGAAAATTCTGTAAATACTCACCCTCATGTCGTTCCAAACCCGTAAGACAGTTTCATTCATCTTCAGAACACAAATTAAGATATTTTTGATAAAACTCGAGTGCTTTCTGACCCTCCATAGACAGCAAAGGAACTACCATGTTCAAGGCCCAGAAAGATAGTAAGAACACCATTAAAATAGTCCATGTGACATTGGCGCTAATAGCCTTGTGGGCAGCATGCCGACATATAGCGCTTTGGGTGTCCCGAGTGGTACTCTCGTGAACGCGTGTCGCAGACTGACACGAAAGAGATTAAGGTTGAACCACTGATGTCACATGGCCTATTTTAACGATGTCGTTACTATGTTTATGGGCCTTGAATGTGTCAGTTGCGTTGCTGTCTATGCAGGGTCAGAAAGCTCTCGGATTTCACTGAAAATCTTAATTTGTGTTCCAAAGATGAACGAAGGTCTTACAGGTTTGGAACAACATGAGGGTGAGTAAGTAATGACAGAATTTTCATTTTTGGGTGAACTATCCATTTAAAAATGCTGTTTATCAGTTATCAGCCATACCATGAAATGTAAAACAGGATCCAGTGAATCCAAACATTATATAAATATAAATTATGAAATATAATTATGAAAACAACATCAAAAGGGAAATATTGATCCAAGCATATAGTATTGATGCAAATAATGAAGAACAGAATTGCAATGCATTGTTTAGAGGTTTCCGAATAGAAAACCATGGTCCAGGTCATAACCACAAATCATTTCTTATATGTATTTAATTTATATATTGTTTTTTATACTCCTGTACATACCCTGACAAACAATTTTAGTTGGTTTATTTAAAAATCATTTGCGCAAGCCATAATACCATATAATTGCTCTTGCAGTAATTTGAAATTTCATTTCATATAGTACAAATTCACATCAGAATCAGTTTAAGGTCTGATTGTTTGGACATTTACTGGGAAGGAAATGTAGAGATTGGACCTCTTGGAACTTTAATGGAATACCCTGCAGAAGATGGACAAAGAGCCATTAGCCCAACATTTTTATCAGAATGTTAGACAGCTCTTGTGACTCCATTAAATTCATTCCGCTTTGATAAATCATTAATGGAGAACACCATAAAAGACTATCAGACTCCAGCCTGTCTCGTAGTCTAGAGACAAGAGCGTCGGCTGCTTCCTTCATTCAGTCTATTGGTGCCTATGATGTTCCAGATAGCATCAAATCCCTTCATTACGTCTGTTTGTGTGGATGCTTTAAAACATGCCAGATATACAATTACAGTCCAGCCCAGCTGAAATCCAATGCAATCCTGAAATTCTTTGAATAAGACAGGAAGCATCAAATATAAATCCCTTCAGTGCTTTCACTTTCACAGAATAGACATTTTCTGATAGATGAAGGCAGGAATCTCAAGTCAGCAATAGTCATTCTGTACAGAAAACAGCAACTTTAAGCTGAAAATCTGGGCAGCAGCACATTTCAGATCTGACAGGGCTGTTGCTATTGGTTTTTTTGCACTTTGCACCCCTCTGGAGACCCATTCTCGTTTTGGAAAGATTAATGACGAGCCTCGTGGCAGAATTAATGCTGCTTGTTGCAAATGCCCGCTGGCTGGAACCCCACTGACATAACTCAAAGATTCAGTTTCACTGTTTTTATAGGTGATACAAAAAACACTACATGTATCTTCAAACAAGAGGGAAAAAGCTTTTGTTTCTATCATTCGTACCTCCTCTTTGTCTGATGCACCAACACACACTCGCGTGCGCGCGCACATACACAGGCACTCACCAGATTTTGAGAACGTTGGCAGACGCCTCAGTTCTCAGGGGAACAGTGAGTGGGAGTGTTAGAGAGAGAGAGAGAGACAGAGAGAAAGAGTGTTAGAAGAGGAGAGGAGAGAGGGATGGAACAGTTTACAAATGAAAACAGTGATTATGTGAAGCCTCAATTTTGCTGCGTTGAAAAGGTACGTTTGCAGGCACTTCTAAACTTCAGATTTTTTTACATTTAAATTCTTAATGCGCATTTAATTTCATAGTGTATGTTTGTCAGTTTAGCTTCTCATGACTCTGAACTTTCTTCTGAGTGGCTGCTGTTAGGGGCTAATTACTCAGCAGCGTGTTTGATTGCGTGCTAGCGGGACATGTGTTCGCCGTTGTGGTTAAATAAACTCCTTTTGAGATGTTCTCTCTCGTGCACACATGCATCCCAACACCCCCCACCCACACTGTGCCGTGGAACGAAAGAGCGTGTTAATTGCATGCTTCGACATGCTTGTGTTTCTGTCATTCTATCTCTTTCGTTTTCCCTCCTCTGTTTGTATCTCTTTCTCTCTCAGCGGTCCAGCCTCTGTTTGTCAAGGAGTGCCAGGGGAGCAGATTGCATGAGACTAAAGCCTGGAATCTGTGAAGAAGGGGCTAAAAATAAATAAATAAAGGGGGTTTAATTAAGAATTGTGCTCGGCGTGAGGCTGACAGGGAACGGGCGGCGCATTTAGCATGCAGGGAAAGAATATAAAGACCGTAGATGCTAAGGCACGTCTGAGCGCCTCCTCGCTCGGAAACAAAGTGGGAGGAACACCCCTCCTCCTCTTTCTCCCTCCATCTCACCCTCCCTCTCTCTCTTGCCTCTTGTTATCATAGTGAAAGAGAGGATTGGAGGGGTGGACAGCAGAAATCTGTGCTTGTGTGTGTGTGTGTCTGGTTGTCAGGGCTCGTTTGTACTTCAACTGTCAGTCAGAGCCTCATGGCGCTGCCGCGGACATCCAATACAACAGTCTGGTCTACACTCGGAGGTTAGTGATGGGCTTGGAGACAAAGAGAGGATGGATGTGAAACGCTGGAACTCAGCAATGAATGACACAGGAATGAAATTCTTGGACACGGTGAAGGTGTTGGACGGATAGATAGATGGATGGATGGCAGTAAAAGAGTGGTGGAGCTGACAGCACTCTTTTAGTGATGAAGAGGAAGATTTCCAGCACAGCAACATGAGGCTGTGCTCATGTATTTCACACTCAGGCTTTTTCTAGCCTTTGTCTAAGCGTGGCTTCAGTCTCTTTGATTAGGAAGCATTTGTGTGTGCTGAAGAATTATTGCGTCTTATTATGTCTTTAACATCTTAAAAAAAAAAACGCAAGGACTGATAATTGTTTGAAAATGTCTAATTTTCTCAATATACAGTAGGACCACATTGAAAATGTGGGATTTTCATTAAATCCTGGAAGTAAAATGTTAATTTTTAAAAAAAATCTAAATATTTTAAACATGACAAAGTTAAAAAAAAAAAAAATAAAAAAAAAAAAAATTAAGATTTGGGTTGCACTTTATTTTAAGGTGTCCTTGTTATAGTGTAATTGTCCATTTAAAAACTGAGTAATATAAATTAACAACATGCACTTGCTATAGGGTTAGGTTTAGGGTTAATTATGCATGGAATTATGCATAATTTATTGTTATTACTATAGTAATTACATGTAATGTGTAACAAAGACACTGTAAAATAGTGTTACCAAGATTTGTTTTTGAGATTTGTAGTATTTAAAAATTGTTTATTTAAAATGTTGTAATATTAAGTTACGGAGCCTTTCACAGCAAGAGGGTAAAAAAAAATAGGTTTGTTTATTAATTTGTTCCCTCGTTTTAACTGAAACGTGGACTGAATTTAGTCTCCAGTTATTTAGACAGTTTAAACCCCTCCCCTTTCTAACAATCGACCACATGCTCACATTCAGATCTCGGATGGATAGAACAACCGATAGATAGAAGCACTACTTCTGTCGCTACTTTGTTTTTATTGTGACTTTAAATTGTGGCCATGATTTAATTACAAAATGGAACAAATTAAGTCAGGGGGAGCAAATTCTTAATTCGTCGCCACAATATAATGATTAGAACACGATCATTGGCTTTTATATAAACAGCTGCTGTTATTAAAGCAAAAGGGGCAAAGCAAAAACAAAAAGTTAATTAAATTTTTCACTCAAATTGCTACACTCATAATATAATTTTTAATGCAAAAAAAAAAAAAAAGAAGTAAAATGGTAGCATTTTTATGTACACCTTTGTACAGGGTTCCCACAGGTCCTTGAAATCCTTGAAAGTTTGTGAATCTGAAAAAAACATTTCAAGGCCCTGGAATGTTTTTGAAAATGAACATACATAGATACAGGTCCTTGAAAGTGCTTGAATTTTTTTTTTGCGGGACGTTTTCTGGAAAAAAAATCCATATTATTCCCTCCGGTCCGCTAATGTGTTATTTCGTCAGTATTTCGTGGCCTATGCATATTAGCTTGCTTGATTTACGTTAGTTAACTTACTCACAATTACGCATTATGTTAAGTGTTTCTCACGTGAGGTACTTTGTGTTGTACGTTGCCATAACGTTCACGCATTCACGAAACTACTACGAGGGTACCTGAACGTTTCACAGACACGCCATCAAACATTGCAAAAATAGTCTGAAACCGCTGAAACGTGATGCCTGGAAAATGCAAGTTTCAAGATATTTGGCTCACCAAAGATGGTTACAAAGAATGGCTTGCAAGAGATGAAAACTAACAATGTGTCTTACAAGGTAACACGATGTAAACTTGCTCTCACTTGAAATGTGTCCCTCACAGGGTGGCCACGGGTCCTTAAAAAGTCTTAAAGTTTTCCTAATAAAAGGCCTTAAAAAGTCTTAAATTCAGATTTGATGGGTCTTAAATATTTTTGGTCCCAATTCCGCTAAAATTTCTCCAGTCTGACGGACCCAGTGACTGTTTAAATTCATTGGACAGCCAGATTCTTCCCCTGCTGTAGTTACTGCTTGCTACAGTTAGCTGACCAGCCTCCTAGCTAGTTTAAAATGGGTTGAATGAAGTTTACTGAAAAATGGCTCTAGAATTTTACTTGCCCGACCGGACAAATAGCCTGATTAGTGACAAAAAAATAGCCAGTGAAGTATCGAAAAGCAAGAATGATTCTTCTGATTTTATTACATTCAACGTAAACAGCGATTGATAATGGATAGTGTGTTTCTGATATCAAGGTCGCGCAGTTTAGGCTCGCGCTGTCTGTTTCTTTGTAAGAGACTTTTATGGAGAAATCAAATCAAATGAGTGTATGAAATAAGCAAAAGAGCTGAACGGGACAAATATAGAAACACAGAAGAAACATACTGAGGTAAAAATTCAGAATGTTGAGTTTTTATTTTTATTTATAACATGATGTAGTTAAGCAGCATTGCAAATGTTACATTGATTTTAGTTAAATAAACAAGTAGTTGAGTAGTCACGTAATTGGCTTACTTACATTTTAGACACAATATTGACTCTTTTATTCTGTTTCACCAACTAAAATAGTTCTAAACAAAGATCACAGCAGAAGTATTGCGCAATCTCCAAGCAAGCAGTGGTGTTTTGTTACTGAATGATTCAGCGAACGGTTGAATGAATGAGTCACTAGACTCACTCATTAAGTGACTTACCGCCAACTACTGGCGAGGTTAGTATGTTTAAAAGTATGTATTCTCCTCCCCCCTATCTCGTAACATTTTTGCAGTTGTAATTGTGCAATGTAAAGTAATTTCTTTGATAACAGCCTTAATATAAATTGAATCTATTGATCAATTGTAAGAATTTGACATGAAATATGATGCATACATTTAATAAGGTTTAAAAAATGGCCTTTATAAAAGTAAATAACATCCTGAGGTTAATATCAAAAATATACAGATAAATGTGAAAGCTGATAGAACACAGATAAAATATTGCTTCAGAGTATTGTTTACACCACCAGAAATCTCAGTCATGCGGTGGTTTTGTGGGGATATTTTGTATGGGATATTGTCTGTTGATATGAAAAGTTTGCTGTATATCGTAATAATAAATTGCATGTTTGACAGTAATAGATATAAATTTTACATTTAAAAAAATAATTACATTATACGTATGTAAAATACTGTGTGATTTCCATCAGAGGTTTGCTCTTAAATTTCATATAAGTTGGTATTAAAAAGGTCTTAAAAAGTCTTAAATTTAACTTGTTTATATCTGTAGACACCCTGATTAAATCCTTGAATTTGAGGATATTGGACCTGGAAAGTCCTTGAAAGGTCCTTGAATTTGAAGTTAACCAAGGTGTGGGAAACCTGTTTGTAGCTGGCAGGTTTATATAAACATGTTGAGCTGATAGTTAGTATTCAGTTTACATCATCTACGTCTCTATCTGCCCTCTATACATTCTTAGCATGTCGGTGTAGTCAGTCTGGGCTAGTTTATGTGCCCTTGTGGTCTTCAGAAGAGAGTTTTTTGGTATATTAGACAGAAGCGCTGTGGAGTCAGGTGTTTTCCACTCTCCCCCTCCTTCTCTCGCTCTCCTCCTTGCTTCCCTTTGTCTCATTTTGGCTTTCTGACTCCCGGTTTGTCTGTCTTTTTCTCATTCCCTGTGGATGGAGGATGATAATACGTAGCAGAATACAATAAAGATGATGATGTATGAAATATAGATGTCAAGGGGCAGAAGGTGCTACTAGAGCAAGGAGTATCAGGTGAATTGTGGGGAATTGTTGGTTATTTTTGCTAGTGGCTAAAATTGGTAGGACAGCTAGGATTGCAGTGATTTAACAGACTTCCTGGACTTGTGGTAAGATTTTGTTTTCAATGTTTATAAAAGAAGTCTCTTATGCTCACCAAGGATGCATTTATTTGGTCAAAAAACAATAATATTGTGAAATATTGTAACAATTTAAAATGACTGTTTCTATTGTAGTGTATGTTAAAATGTAAGGTATTCCTGTGATGCCAGAGCTGAATTTTCAGCAGCCATTACTCCAGACTTCAGTGTCACATGATCCTTCAGAAATCATTCTAATATGCTGATTTGGTGCTCAAGAAGCATTTGTTTATCAATTTAATTTTTTTTTTAAATATACATCTTTTTTTTCTGTATTCTTCGATGAATCGACAGTTCAAAAGAAAAGCGTTTATTTAAAAGAGAAGTCTTTTGTAACGTTATAGATGTTTTTATTGTCACTTTTGATTAATTTAATGCATCTTTGCTGACTAACAGAACTGATCCTAAACTTTTCTAAACAGTACTGTAGGTTTTTAATGATTTTGTCAGGAAAGGTACTGACCTTCTCTGCTGACAAACTGAATAGGGGTAGATAAGATTGATAAAGCTGTTGTTTAGAAGAAAGTCAAATCAAAGGACAGTTACCTTGACTTGAGTCCTTGTGTGAAAATGCTGACAGTGGAGGAGGGGGAGAGGGGGTGGCTTCCGACACCGAGGGGGTTTCAGTTTCTCATCATCATCAGAAAGCAGAGAGACCCAGAGGGATTCTGGCGCTGATGAGAGCGTTTCATCCTCATGCTGTTTGGCATTCAGTAGGGGTTAGTGTACTGGTCAACAGGGATTTGGGACTAATCTGCCAGTGAACTAGAACCGCTGTGCTCAAGTACACACTCTTTTCAAGTACTCATTCTTTTCAAACACCCCTTAAAATCTGTAACCTTTAACACCGTTTTCGTCCAGCACATAGGCTTTAAAACATCATAATCAACCTAGTCTCACATAGCCAGACTTCTGACTTGAGACAAGCCGTCTGCTCCTCATTTCAGCTTATTCTGACCGAGATCTGCATGTTTAGACAGGAAGAGACTGACATGCTAAATGATCAGCCACAAAAATTGCTTAGGGGTGGTTTGTCTAAAATATTAACCATAATAAACCATCGTGGAAATGCAAATGAAATAATTGCATGGTAGTTTCAGAGGCTGCAGCTATGGTCACTGTGGTATATTTTAATATGTTCATTTTATCTACTGTTCAAAAGTTAGGATTCAGTGTGATTTTTAAGGAATTAATACATTTATTTAGCAAGGATTTATGAAATTGATCAGAATTGAAATTTATCGTGTAAGAAAGATTTCTATTTCAAATAAATGCTATTCTTTGCACTCTCTATTCATTGGAATCCTGAAAAAAAATGCATCAGTTTCCACAAAAATATTAAGCAGCCCAACTGTTTTCAACATTGATTTCTGAAAGTGACACTGAAAACTGGAGTATTTTTAAAACATGTTAGGTTTAGGGTTAAGTAGAAACAGTTATTTAAATTGTAATAATATTTCCTAATGTTACTGTTTTTACTGTATTTTTGATCAAATAATTGCAGCCTTAGTGAGCTTTTAAAGAGACTTTAAAAGAATTTTTTTTTAAATCTTACCGACCAAACCTTTGGACTGTACTGTATAAATTATATATAGTTAAGAGTTATGAAGTGATGAACTGATGACAGTTTTAGAGTACTTAGTTATTTACATATTTAAATATGAATAATGTATGGAATGACTGTGTGTTTGTAGGGGCTGTACAGAGGAGTACGAGATGAAGATGATGGAGCAGAAAGGAGAAGCGGAGCCAGTGGCTGCAGGGTATCGTGGTGGGCAGCGAACCCCAGTATGGCGCTGGGACAGCCCACCTGGTACACACAGCTCTGCTCAGCACTGGACCCCCAGCGGACCCCCACCAGTCCCCAGCCGTACACACAAAGCTCTGGTCCCCATTCCATACAGAGAGTCCCAACACATCTCTGCTAAAAGGTGAGACATTTCAGCATATAGTTAAAATCTCAAGGAAACCAACTATTGGGCGGATCTTTTGGCTTTGTTTTTCTTCTCACTAGCTATTTCCGTCTCCTCCCACAGGCCTGTCAGTTATCCAGAGAATCATTACAGTGTGTCTCCTCTTGCCGGGGACAGAGGGATGCCGTACAGAAACCCTTCGGCTAGTTTCTCCAGTCCAGGCTCTGGGTTCAGCTCCACCGCACTGGGGGTGCCAGGACTCAGTGGACCCTTTATCCAGTATAAACCCACTCGAGACGGGTCAGTTGTGTTCTTTTTTGAAGCGTTTGGCATCAGTACATTGCAACACTTTCCTTTGACTGACTTGTCAGCTGTTTTAGTTCAGAATATGAGAATTCTGAGAGATTCACAAACTGAAATTCGTAGATGAGACATTCGTTGGCAACTAGGGCTGATATTTTTAAGAATTTTGACGATATAGAGATATACACTCAGATTCTTGCCTAATAAATCCTGTCAGGGTGTTCCAAAAATTCTAAAAAGAAGTACCTGTAATTAGATTAAATTACATTTTAAAATACTTGTAATCAGACTAGAGTTACTTTTATATTGATTACATGATTACATATTATCCACTCAATAGCATTATTGATTCTAACTAATTCTTCTTTTTCATCTTTTAAATTTTCCTTTCTAAAATAGATATAGTCAGAAAGTCTTTCAGTTTTTTGGACATTCACCCAGACTAGTCACTAGTCAGGTGGATATAATTACACACAAATTTGATATGGTACAAGATTATCCTATTTAAATCAATGTGATAAACAAGTCAAAAGTAATGTAAAAATAATCAAAAAGTAGTCTGATTATATTACCTAAAATGTGTAATGTAATGGATTACGTTACTAACTACAGTTTTTGTCATTAAATTTGGAATCAGTAAAGGATTACAATTTGTAAGTAATCTACCCAGCTCTGCCCACTTGTTACACGGCTACTGATGAAATAAATAAAAGAATATGTAATTTTGATTTGACCTGATATTATATTATGTAAGAAAGTGGCAGTGCATGATGATATAAGTGAATTTAGTGCAGTGTAAGGAGGGATTCACACAGAACAAGTTTTTGTTTAAAAACACAAGATGCAGAACATGAATGGAATTTAAAAAATGTTAAGTATAGAGATGCATTTTTTAAATGTTGAACTACTTTTAACTTGAGTGCAGCATTTTTATGACGTGAGTGCTGTAAAATACTTTAGCGCAGTGGTCAATCACATCTAGCACATGTAGAAAAACAGTGGAAAAGCAGCACAGTGGAATGCAAAAACATGTTCTGTATAAACACCCCCTGACAGTTTGGTCTCCGAAACGGACAATTCCAAATAAACTTGTCTGACAAAATGAATTGAACTTCCCAACACTGTTTGCTTTCAGAGACAATATTGAAATATCTGTATTGCTTTAATATAGTATAAATGTTCAATCTTGCTCATAACTGTTGGGAACTGATACAGCAGAAGCAATAAATGTTAGCGAGGGTTGAAATGAACATCTTCAGGCGTTATTTACCATCATCAGTGGGTGTGTCTGGTAAATGAGAGGCTGCGGTTGAGGCATGTATCAGCTAGACTGCTGCTGATTCACAAGCCTATTGTGTGTTTGTGTGATTATATATGTGTATAATGCAGAGGTCATGGCATGTACAGACTTTCATTGTGCACTATTGTGTGCTTGATGGTTAGCTGCCCTGTTCAACCAGAGGAACTTGAATGTTTGGGGTTTTTTGAACCAACTCAATGGTTCACAATAAGACTAGCAACAAGAAAGAAAATGGGCAAAAAATGATGTCTATTTTTCCCCTTTTCCTAGTCAAATGCATTCATATTTAATGTAATTAAAAAAGTGGGTCATTGATTAGCATATCCTGGTTGTTCAGCATCTAATTAGGGCTTGTCCCCTCCAAACACCATCCCCTTGACAAACACCTTAAATATTTATAGAGCTCACAAAGAGCTTTATTAGCAAGATAATTGTGATTCCGAACCATATTTTGAAGTCTGCATAAACTCAAAACGGACCCCTTTATTTTGTTAGCACACATTACTAGTCTTGTGGTGAACATTTAATCTGTGAAAAAAAAAAAATTTGCTTCCCTTCTGGAATGGCGTTCATTTTCTGGTGACATCTGAGGCAGAACATCCTTAACCCTTCTTCTCCAAACTTCAGTTTTCTGCAAACTAGAGATTGAGTTGATTCCGTTTTACTTGGAAATACGTTTTAATATTGAAGTCAGTTGCAACTTCCAACTTACACAGTGTTTAAAGTTTTCCTGAATGTGTTGACAGTTTAAAATGCATTAGGGCGTTATAGAGAGATGTTGGGGTACTGTGAGTCTGTTAACATTTCACACTGACTGTTTATGGTGGTGATTCAGCGAGATGTGATAATGAGTGCTATTATTAGTCCCATCAGATCCAGCCGTACATCACCGCACAAACCCAAAAGGTGACAAGTGACAGAAACACTTGGGTACCAACAGACTTTAGATTCAATGTGGCATGTGTATGATGCAGACGTAGCTGCGGGATGTCAAAAATGACCCTGTTTGGTTTCTTAATACTCAATGTGCTTGACTCATTGGTGCGTGTACCAAATAAAATGCTTAGATTGTCTGGATGTACATCACAATACAGAACAAGAGATCTGTCTGTAATTTCATTTCATTGTGACTTTAAATAAAATGTCTTTATCTCCCTCTGGGGCAACTTTCCTTTTTGGCTGATGTGACAATTCCTCTCCAACCACCTGTCATATGCAAACCCTTTCCACAATCCAATAAATTCTGATGACTAAAATCTCACCCCTTGTTATCTGTGAACAGTATTTCATGTTGACTTTAAAACTGCTGTAAGCATTTTCCACTGTTTTGCTAACTCTAACCACGTCGTTCTTCCAAATCCTTGCTCTTCAATTAAATGCCAGCCAACCTGAATCGAATGGTCAGAATTTAGCTGGTTAATATAAGTTAAATAAGAATATATTTAATAACATGTTAATATTTGTTGCGTGTGTAGGTTTGGGCCAGTCCAGCGGCCTCTCCAGCCATTTGATCCACACGTTACAGTCGATGTCTCGAGTGGAGAATCATCATCTGGTTTCACTAGCCAAGAAAGCACGATGGAGCGCAACAAGTCAGGTAAACAAACACGCATTATGCATAGGTTTATGGAGAACCAGTCCTTAAACACAAACTGCTGTAAATGTGTTTTGCGTACCGCCCCATCACTGAGTGAATTCTGCCCTCTGCTGGATACACTGTAAATATAGGCTTCTTTACGAAAACCATTGGGTTTCACTGATGAACACTGGTCGTTATTCAGGCATTAATTGAATCTGATCTGTGTTGTTGTTAACTAAAACTAAAATGATTAGAAGTAATTTTCTTTATTGAAATACAACAAAATGCAAATATTAAATGGAAAATCTTCAACTAGAAATAAACTAACTGAAAGAAATATAAGTGTAAGCTGAAGTACAATAAAACTAAAACTGAAACTATAAAAAATACTTGTAAAAATGACCAAAGCAAAAAATTACTGAAACTTAAACTAAAATTAAAATGAAATCTGAAAATAAAAGCTATTTTAAAATATTAATAAATACTATAATAGCATATAAATAATACTGAGTCTGACAGAGAAACACACCAAATCTGATTATCAAGCACAATGAAGAGTGTCAAACACTCACAAAATAGTTCACGCTGACAACCAGGTAGAAAACGACTGGAAGCAATTCATTTTGAATGAGTCACTGATTTGTCCAATGACGATGCAATGTGTTCAGCTACACAAAGTTTAGAAAAGTTTAACAAAAGTGATCCATTTCCTGTGAAATACTAAAGTCAGGTTAAGGCAAGATGGAATTAATGTTTAGAAGTTTATATGACATTTTAAAGATGAATTATTGCTTTAGTTTGAAACTTTTAAAGTGCATGTAAACACAGTTTTGTGTCATTGTGAATTGGACTTTATCCCTTGTGGGTTTGTGTGTTGGACAGAGTCCATGTGGCATGTTCCTGCTTCATCACGAGGGGTGTCAGTGGGCTCAGCTCCGAGAAGACAGACTCGACAGGAGATTGCAGGGAAGGACTCTCCAAACCGCCACTCTAAGGTAAGAAATCATCCTCATCAGAAGGGCACCCAGGAAGTTATGTTTCATTTGGCCCTTATGTACTAATCACTCTTCCTCCTGCTCCTTCTCAGGGTGAGGCACACTATTCCAGTCAGTCCAGCAGTAACACACTCTCCAGCAATGCTTCCAGCAGTCATAGCGACGAGCGCTGGTTTGACAGTGTGGGAGGTGGGGTTTCTGGTGCCCTGAGTGACCCCTCAGACCCCGACCCTGACCCCATGGGCAAGGGAGGGTCCAGTGACAGTGGCATCGATGCATCTCTCTACACGCCAAGTCCCAACACTAAAGGAGCCAAACCTAGCCGCAGCCTTGCAGGAACCCCCCATAAACCTCTGCATGGCTCTGCTACCTACAGCGGCTTGCAGGAGCTGTCTGGAGCAGGAGGGAGGGTGGCCGGAGAGGGTCATCGCAGGGAGTCTTCACCTGTCATTGCATCTGCCAATCAAAGCAAGAACTATCGGACTCGCACATTTCCCCCTCCTGGATCAGCCAATGTCGACAGCTTCAAACCAAGGTATTGTATTTATTCTGAAATGTATACACTACTTTTCAAAAGTATGTGGTCAGTAAGTTTTTTTTAATTTTTTTTTTTAAGAAATTAATACTTAGCAGCGATGCATTAAATTAATCAAGAGTGTGACAGTAAATGCATTTATAATGTTACAAAAGATTCCTATTTGAAATAAATGCTGTTCTTTTGAACTTTCTATTCAACAAAGAATTTTTAAAAAAAGTATTATATTTTACATATAAAACAGTTTTAACACTGATATTAATAAGAAATATTTCTTAAGCACCAGTTTAGCATATTAGAATGATTTCTGAAGGATTATGTGACAATGAAGACTGGAGTAATGGCTGCTGAAAATTCAGCTTTACCTTCACAGGAAAAAAAAAAAAACACTTTAAAAAACAGTTCTTTTAAATTGTAATAAAATTTCACAATATTACTGGTTTTACTGTATTTTTGACCAGATAAATGCAGCCTTGGTGAACATTAGATTTTCACCAAGGTCCTTTTTTGATCCTTAACTTTTGAATGTGTACCTCGATAAACAGCAAAGCACAATGCACATAAGGGATAATTAAAAACTTTAACATGTTGCTGTGGAAACAAACTGAAACAAATGAGCAATATCACACAAGTAGCAGTGCGATATGGCTGTATATCAGCACAGCTGTGATTTGGCAATAGGTAATCACAGCATGTTGATGTACAGCCATATCGCAGGGCTACAAGTGTGATATAATTTGTTTTTAGATATTCGTAACCGCTATATCTCATGTTCAACCATAATAGAGACTTCAGAGCAAGCAGCAAATTCCTGAAAAACTGGCCAAGGTAAGGCTGTTCTCAGCAGATTCATGAGTGTTGAACAGCCACTGACACCCTGGAGCTCACATCTCCGAAAATGTCGAAGCAAATTTTTAAATAGATGTTATCTTTATTAATAAACCACATCTTTGAAGTCTAAACAACTGCATTCTCGCCTAAAAAAAAACTCTTAAAACTACATTCCGTGACACAAAAACAGTATTATTTATAAAATTCTAGTGGATTTGGGCATCCGCCATGACACTCGCTGTGAGAAATACCGCAAGTGGAGAAATGGTTGGAGTTGTTATCACTAGAATATTGCACAGCTGGAATCTCAGCCAATCAGATGCGAGGACAAGAAACTTTTGAAAGCTAGTGTACCTTAATAAACATAGCAATAATTCAGGTCTGATTGACAAACAAATGTCCACAAACAGTAGTGATGGGCAATAATAGATTATGCCTGCAGTTATAGCATGTTATAAATGTGTTTTTCAGTGTTAATAATTCAGTATAATCCTATCGCCATATGAATTGTGTGTATTTTTGTTTCTGGGATTTAGGGCCTGCTATACCCCTCAAGGGTACAAGACCACTGCTGTGGCTGATAAACCCTGGCCTTTCAGATCTTCAACAGTTACACCCACGTCAGGCTCCGCCCAGCTGTCAAGCTCCGCCCCCAAGTCCTTCAGTAAAAGCAAGAATACATGGCAACAGGAGGAGAACATCACAGCAACCAGCACCACCTCCACTGACAGCAACAGCAACAAGTATGTGTGTTTGTGACATGTATATTTCATGTTTATCAGAAGGCTAATGGATTATGAAATAGATGCATGACATCTTGATTATTATGTGTGCTTTCAGGCAGGTGGATATGAACAGTAAGAACGTGTTCGGACAGCCCCGGTTACGCGCCTCTCTGAGGGACCTCCGCTCACCACGCAGATCTCACAAGAGCACCATTGAGGACGACTTGAAAAAGCTCATCATCATGGACAACCCTACAGACACACCATCACGAGATGCGGTAAACAAACACTAGAAAGAGACAAACCTCTGCTTATACACGTGATAATCAATCAAACTCATTTGTGCATTGTGCATTTGTGCTTCTCTACAGTCTCCTCATCGGACCCTGCAATGTACTTTCTCAGATGAGAGTCTGTGCAGTGGACGGAGAGATTCTAGTTATGCAAGCACGCCTCTTTTTGAAGGACAAGTGCCGCCCAGTGACCTTCTCTTCACCTGCACGCTGCCTATTCGACGCCACGGACACAACAGCAGTCATGGAGCCCTCATGCCTAGTAAGAAAGGTAGGTGTCATTTGCTGGTAATAGTCAGTTGGTATGCTTTTACTGTTATCTGCTAATAGCTTTGGGTTAAACTGTCGATTTTTTTATTTTTTTTATTTTTTATTTCCAGTACCGTTGTCTGCATCAGAATTATCTCTGACTGAGGTGAGGGATAAGGTTCCACCTCTCAGAAGACTGGACCCTGGACTCATGCCCCTTCCTGACACTGCCTGTGGTCTAGAGTGGTCCAGTCTCGTCAATGCGGCCAAAGCATTTGAAGGTATGAGGCTGTGTTTGTCTGGCATGTCTGATCCTGAAGTCAAATTAAGATACTTGAAGATATGGAAGCCCAATTTATGTTTTGGTTAATCATAATTATTACATAAAAAGTACATACAAAAAAAACTGTGAAGTTGATTATTACCTTTTTTTCTATCATCGTGACTTAGGTCATAATTCGGATTTTATATTTCATAATTTCGACTTAAGTCTTTATGAAACACATTTTATTGGACTTTCCCAGTTTTAAAGCAAGTAGAAATCTTTTTTATGAAGTATGCTCACTCAGGGACTTTAGTAAGATTTAATTTAGTAAGTTTAGTAAGATTTTACCTGAAAAGATTTTAGAGTTTTTCGTCATATGTGAATTTAAAAAATCTTATATATTTTTATTTACTGTATTTGTGTGTTTGTTTGGATTTATTTTGTTTGTAACTCTTGTGTTGTAATGAGGATGGCCTTGGATGCTGAGATGGCAATAAAAATAATTAACTACTACTTATGTCTTTATGACTATATCTCATAATTTTGACGTTTTATATCATAATTCTGACTTTTTATCTGATTGTCAACTTTTAATCTGATTTCGGCCTTTTTTTTCTCATTTCGACTTTATCTCATAAATTTGTCTTTTTATCATAATTTCAACATTTTAAATCATCATTTTGACTTTTAATCTCATAATTGCAATTTATCTCATAATTCTCAACTATTTGATCAGAATTATGATTTACTAAAGCATGATTTTTTGTGGCAGAAATGGGCTTTCATATAAAGGTGGACATTTTCAATGTACTTTCTCCTAACCCAACTTAATATGCATTGACTGTAAGTAAAGCATTTGTAGGATGAATCCACTGAAGAGTGTAAACACTGTGACTCTTTATGGTTTACAGACTTAACCATTAAGTTTTTGTTCTTGCACCAATCCCATGCAGTATAAAAAGGCTTAAAAGAGTAAATCATCATAATTTACATTAATAAATCTATCTGTGTGTGTTTTTTACAGTGCAAAGAGCTGTTTCTTTATTTTCATTGTCTGATTCTCATGCGGGTGGCAATGAATTAAGACCCGTCATTAGCCCGGTGCATTTCCACATGCCACAGACTCCTCGCACAACTCCTACTTTCAGCAGGTAAGACACACATACTGTACTATACTATACTGTACTCTATATATATATCATGGATTAAGTATTTATATGTTTGCAATAAGAATTTATATGCTAGGATACTGGTTTTAAGTTAGTTTTAATTTGTGATTATTGCAGTGAAGAGGTTCCCAATGACCTGTCTGGACGTCTATATCATCTGGAAGTCATGCTGAAACAGCTGAACAATGACCTGGAAAAAGTGAGTTACATTGAAGGAACTTGACCAGTGCAGGACAGGTTCACTAAGAACGGGTATTTTGAGTATTTTGTTGCTGAGTATTCAAACACACAAAGTAGTCAGTTACTTGAAAATGTTCATTCAAGGTGAAATTAAGTAATTTACAGTTGAAATGTGACACATTTGTCAAATTTATATTTTATTCACAAACTGATCTGATGAAGTTACCAAGTTTCTTGTAACTTTCCACCATACAAGCGAGTCCTCATTCAGTGGGGTGTGTGACAAAGCATATCAATAGAGCGCTGCAGGGATGATGTGTTTTTGTAGGCCAACCCAGTAGTTGGCATCACACTGGTTCCCTCAACAAAAAGCCAACAGCATTTTCCATTGGCTTTTGGGTTGCAGAAAATAAACTATGACAAATAAAGGTTTGTGATTCCTTCACAAATGTGACCCAGGACCACAAAACCAGTCATAAGGGTCAATTTTTTTTTTATTCATATTGATACATCATCTGAAAGCAGAATAAATAGGATTTCCATTGATGTATGGTTTGGTAGGATAGGACAAGATTTGGCTGAGATACAACTATTTGAAAATCTGAAATCTGAGGGTGCAAAAAAATCAAAATATTGAAAAAATCACCTTTAAAGTCCTTAGCAATGCATATTACTGATCAAAAATTAAGTTTTGATTATATTTACAGTAGGAAATTTACAAATATCTTCATGGAACTTGATCTTTACTTAATATCCTAATGATTTTTTGGCATAAAAGAAAAATCGATAATTTTGACCCATACAATGTATTGTTGGCTATTGCTACAAATATACCCATGCGACTTATGACTGGTTTTGTGATCCAGGGTCACAAATGAACACAACTTTTACAAATTTTGAAGTTTAAATGCAATCAGCAGACGTAAAAAGCCAAAGTTAATCTATAAACGACCTACACCATGGTCACATGACTTCAACGCCGCTACCATTGAGCTTCTGACAACTCTTTCAGTCTTTATTTAAAGTCTACACATTAATTGTGCAGTTCACCCTGGCCAATAAAATGTACAATTCTCTTTAGAAATTAAAAATGAAAGAAGATAAAAGTGAAACTGTTGATTTTATAGTAACTTGGCCATTTTTGGTGCCATCCTTGATTATGCTTCTCTTATCCTCTCCTCCTTTTTCCTCCTCCGTTCCTTCCTGTCCCATCCTCTCAGGAGAAACAGGACAAGGCAGCATTGTTAGCAGAGATGGCTAATCTAAGGCAGAACAACCAGCGTCTGCAGGAGGAATCGCACTCAGCCAGTGAACAGCTCCGCAAGTTCAGCAAACTCTTATCCTCTACCATGCCCGAGAGGAAATGACTGTTCCCTTTCATTTGAGAGAAAATGAGATTTGCCTAATATGGCACATTCAGTGCCAACAGCTAATTTACTTCACAGTCTCTTATCGTCCAGTACATCTACTGTCCTGCTCGCCCTCATCCAGGCAAGTCTGCCAGCTCGTCCTCACCACACACCAAACTGTGAGCTTTACGAAAGTGTGACGGAGGGAAACAGAAAGAGTTTATGCAGGTCTGCCTGATGACTTGAGACTTTAAAACTTTAACCTAAAGCCGGTACAGAAGTACAAATGTCTATTTTTAAACAAACAAACAAACAAACACGCGATTCCTACCTTGAAACGAGCGAGCTCCTCATCCAATCGAACTACTTTCGGAACTATTTTCTCATTGTAGATTTATTTTTGTACTCGACGAGTCGACACTAAGCTTGAGCCAATAAAACTGAGAGACGCTAAACATCAGAGAGGCCTATTTACTGCACAGTCAGCTCAACAGCCAAAAAAAAAACAACAGAAAATCAACACTTGAGCCACGTGAGAGATCCTACCTTTCCCAAAACATTGCGAGAAATCACGGTACTGTAATTGTGAGGAAAAAGTACAGTGCTCTGGAAATGACTCGCAGATAACGTAACTGTAAAGTATAATTCTACATCACATAATCTCATGTGCAGGTACATTGTGTTCATATTTATAGTTCAATCTCAGCTCATTTATCATCCATCAGGCATCCTATAGGGATCATAGTGACTGAAACTGCAATAATGGCTCTAGATCTTCACTTCTCCAGAGATGAACCGCCGCCGCTTTCTGACCAGTGATAGCAACCACTACTAAAACTGTGATGTTACACCCAAGTCTTTGATCGTTTCCTCTGTGCATGGACATCGGTCAGTCTTTAAGTGACAGTGTCATGTGACAGGAAATGCCACTTGCTCTCCTATGTATGGTTTTGGCATAGCACTGTGTGTAAACTTGGGCTGTTCTGTCCGATTTCGACACTGTATATGTATATGTATATGCAAAGCCGACACTAAAAAACCCCAGTCAGCTGTGTTCCATACAGACTCTATTTTTCTATTTGTATTTAGTTCAGGTTTATCAGATGAATCGACTGTTGGCAATAGATGGCTGTTTTCAACTTCTAGACAGATCATTGTGTTTACATACGAAGGTGATCCACACTACGCTCTGGAAAATCTAACTGGAATAACAGTCAGGCTGGATCGAATATGGTTTATCATGTACCCCATGTTACTCTGTACATGTCTGCCTTAAAGTGGTCAGCTGTGACCAGTGATGTGTTGTAATTTACGACTCATATCAGCTCTCTCCATCCCTTTAACCTGATGCGACTGGAAAAAATATCTCCTCCTCTCTCAGGACCCGTAAGCTGCCCTCTCGATGACCTGATCTATTCGTCTCTGACCTATTTATTCACGTCAAAACAAAAGCACTGCAACAGTCGGTCGACTGTATATTGTATTAGTCATCATAGCTAATATAAGTGAAAATATAATGTGTCTGCTCTGCTCAGACACACAAAAACAACTATATACATGCCTATGACAGTAAATAGCATTGTAAAACGGAAAGGTTTTTATTTATTTGTGGGGTGAGAGATACAAATAAGACATTACATCATTCATCGCAGCTGTTTAGTAGTGTAATTGTACATACAGTGATTTTATACAAAGCTTTGAACTGCTGATATCTAACATTACGTGTTCTCCACACTATAAATTATGAGGAGAAAGGAATAGTCCGACCAAAAAATTTACTCACATTCATGTCATTCCAAACCTGTTTGACTTTATTTCTTCTATGGAACATAAAAGAGCTAAACAGTTTTGGTTCCCATTGACTTCCATTGTATCCATTTAAGTTCCACAGAAGAAAGCAAGTCATACAGGTTTGGAACATCATGAGAATGAGATTTTGGGTGAACTGTCCCTTTAAAAAAAAAAAAAAAAAAAAACCTCTGTATACATGTTGGAAGCTTTTATTTATACATCATCACTCTGGACTTGCAAAATCTAATGATCATATTATGATAAGCTCATTTGCCCCATTGTTTTAAATGCATTTTTACAGTTTTATCAGATTCTCATCTCATTGCTGTGACTACAAGAACTTCACCCACTGTGTGTTTTTCTGTCAATGAAGTGGGGGGTTTTTCAGACTCACTCAGTTTGGGTTACTGGGTGTCATATCTACACCATGGATTGTCTTATGATTTCTGTTTATTTGTATGTTTGTTTGATAGTTGGGTGGAGGTGTTTTTATTAAGTTCTTTTTTATTTTTAAAAGGTAAATATGAGTAATATACATTCTTAAATCATGGCAAATTATATAGTCCAGCTGTAATATTTGAAGGTTTATTTTTGTGTAATATTTTGACTATTTATTTTGAGTCTTTTCTTGTTCTTTTTTTTAAATACAGAAAGTCAAATTCAAGGTGAAAATTACAAGATTTTGTAACATTATTGGAGGGTACTGAGTTGATGTATTTTTTAGTTTGTCCTTTATATTTTGTTTGATTCATGATCTTTTGTACAAAGCTGATTTTATCTTTTTTTATTTTTATTTTTTTCAAGAAACTTTATTGTAATTCATCTTTTTGTCTCTGTTTCCATTAGCTTCATGCATGAAACAGTGGCTCTAATGCCTCGATTAACTATTGATAACTGATCAATCTTTCAGTTTCTTTTGGGGATGTTGTATCAATGAGTGTACATTTAATATGTGTAAATTATGTTTTCATTATTTTATAAAAAATATATTAAAATATTTCATAATGATAACATTCTTGACCATTATTTTATTTGACTGATATGTGACCCTGGACCACAAAACCAGTCATGAGTCGCATGGGTATATTTGTAACAATAGCCAACAATACATTGGGTCAAAATTGTCTATTTTTCTTTTATGCCAAAAACCATTAAGATATTAAGTTATCAAAACTTAATTTTTGATTAGTAATATGCATTGCTAAGGACTTCATTTGGACACCGTTAAAGGCAATTTTCTGAATATTTTGATTTTTTTTTTTTTTTTTTTTTTTTGCACCCTCAGATTCCAGATTTTCAAATAGTTGTATCTCGGCCAAATATTGTCCTGTCCTACCAAACAATACATCAATGGAAAGCTTATTTATTCAGCTTTCAGATCTCAACTTAATAAAAAATTGACCCTTATGACTTGTTTTGTGGTCCAGGGTCACACATTTTATGCTACACTGGAAGAGCAAAGATGCACAAATGCCAGCTTGTTAGTAATTTAAACTTTCTGTTGTTGTTAAGTCTGTAAATCCTCCATGAGGTCTTACTATGAGGAATACAAAGTCTAAAACGTTCATTTATTGAAATAGTTTACTCTAAAATGAAAATTCTGTCACCCTCAGCAACTGTTTGATTGAGTAAATGATCACAGAATTTTCATTTTTGGGTGAACTATCCCTTTTACACCTAAAACCTTAACAATGGCATCTGTTCTATATTCAGACATTTGGCCTTACATTCATAGTAATAAAAAAAGATACTGCTACTATAATAGACACTGCTATTCCAAAAACCTGGAAAACTAAAAAATAAAACTTGATTTAAAAAAAAAAATTAATTCTAGAGTGATGTTAAGCACAGCCCTTCGCTTACTCAGATAGATCTTAATTTATCACTTCCCAACAGAGATGGTAATGCCACATAATAAAGGACAAATTATGCTCATTAGGTCTGAGGTTTTTCTGTGTACTCTCTAATTCTTGCGCTGCCGCGGAAAACACTGCGAAAATGCAGTTTGATCTTGTCTTGAAAACCAGATAAATAGTTTTATAGCCGTAAACACATTATGGTGGTATTTGGGGGCTGCACTGTTTAGATTGTGCGAAATTCATTGAAAACTCTGCGTCAGTCTCACTCATGGAAAAGCGTTATTTTGGTGTTCTTCTCCAAACAACAGCTCTATGTGTGCGTAACTGGCGAGTAGCACTGTCAGTTTTGACCCAAGTGATCATTTAACATCATAACTGAAGTGAGTTTGATGTTAATTGTTGGGCGAGTTTAGAGCAGTGGTTTTCAAACTTGTTCCTGGGGACCCACAGCTCTGCACATTTTGCATGTCTCCCTAATTTACACACCTGATTCAGATCATCGGCTCATTAGGAAAGAGCTCCTTGAACTCAAATGAGTGTGTCAGATAAAGGAGACATGCAAAATGTGCAGAGCAGTGGGTCCCGAGTAACAGGATTGAAAATCACTGGTTTAGAGTATATGGATGGAGCACATCCAAGCCGAGCCAAAGAGAACAACAGCGCCCCCACCGGAACAAAAGATTATCGGGTTGATTGTAATTATTTGCTCCCTCTGCTGGTCATAAATGCGTATAGCACGATAAATAGAAGGCATCCCTAATTTAAGGTGGGGAAATCAGTAAAAACTGAAAAACAGTTATTACAAAATATATATGCTTTACATGCTGGTGTATATAAATTATAAAGCCGTTTTACAATTAAATTAAAACAATGTCCAACGTCAATCAGAGAACCAATGAAGCATGTTTTATTTGATCACAGTTCAGTGTTTAAACCAAGCCAACAAAAGGAAATACAGCTTCCGTTCAGTCTATTTACTTGGTAACTGCGGCCTGCACCACATCACACCCCTCTCACAGCTTCCGTTCAGAGTTCATTTACTGGTAACCGGTTCACTGTTTCACCGCCCCGACGTGACACCTCTTGAAGTCAGGACCCCCACTGCTTCCACCCACCACACGCAGGCAGCAGGGGCCAAATTTGACTTTTTTATTTTTGTACCTTTTTACCAAGTAAAAGGCCTTTTAGTAAAAATCTAAAAAAAAAAACCTTGAGGTCGTGGTACACGTGTATTTTTGCTGTAAAATCTTTCCTGGTGTTTTTTAAGTGAATATAAGAGTAACTTCTATACAAGCATTTAAGAATAATAATATATGAATAACTTCTATATTGTAAATACGATCATTCAGACATGAACGCAGCAAGCGAACATTGAGCGCCTGTCCCTTTAAGATGACAGACTGACGTCGCCATGGCGGAAGCGCAGTCAAGAGGCTGCAGCCTGAATAAAAGAAGAAATCAGAAAAGGACAAGACAGCTTTTGTTAGTCCGCCATGCACAAGTATTTTAAACATCTGAGATGCGTCACCAGTGAAGGAAGAGTAATGCTGCTCGGTAAAGTTGGCAAGATATTCACAGATTCGACTTTTCCGGATCAATAACTCGCGAGCAAAACATTTTTACGACACAAATGACGCCTCTTTTCATTCGTAGTGATGTAGTAAACAAGCTAAAAGCGTGTTTTCCTCAAAACAAGTTTTCCTCCGCTCTGTACAAAATACATTGATCTCAATGCGCTGGCGTCTGAGAGACAAGTCCTAAGGGGCCGTCTGCAAAGTGCGAAACGCGAAAAATGTTACTAATAAAATACTCAATAACTTCACAGTAACACGCTGCAGTGTCACATCACTGCTCTCCTGCTGATTATACTACAACACTTATTTTTTAAATTATTGCTTTTACACATTTTTATGATTTTTATTATGAAAAATAGTTATTAACTTTACTGTAACACACTGTACTTTCACCAAATTCAGTTCACACATCACTGCTCCCTTGTTGGTTACACTACAACACTAATTTTGAAAATAATTGCTTTTACACATTTATTTATGATTTTTCTATTATGAAAAATAGTCATAAACTTCATTGTTATTGGACAAATTAGTTAATAACTTTACTGTAACACACTGTACTTTCACCAAATTCACTTCACACATCACTGTTCTCCTGCTGGTTATACTACAACCGTTTATTTGAAAATAATTGCTTTTGCACATTTTTAATGAATTTTTATTATGAAAATAGTTATTAACTTCACTGTTATTGGACATAGTTAACTTTTTTTCATAATAAATAATCATAAAAATTATGCCAACACAATTATTTTCAAACTAAGTGTTGTAGTATAATCAGCAGGAGAGCAGTGATGTGACACTGCAGTGTGTTACTGTGAAGTTGAGTATTTTATTAGTAACATTTCTCGCGTTTCGCACTTTGCAGACGGTCCCTTAGGACTTGTCTCTCAGACGCCAGCGCATTGAGATCAATGTATTTTGTACAGAGCGGAGGAAAGCTTGTTTTGAGGAAAACACGCTTTTAGCTTGTTTACTACATCACTACGAATGAAAAGAGACGTCATTTGTGTCGTAAAAACGTTTTGCTCGCGAGTTATTGATCCGGAAAAGTCGAATCTGTGAATATCTTGCCAACTTTGATGGTTTTCTAGGGCAGAGTGTCTGAAGTCCAGCTCAAGTGTTGACAGAAAGAGTTCATCAGTGAGTGCATGATCAATAGACACAGTGACTCCAGACGGAAGGGCGTAAACATTGTATACATTATTTTTGAATACGTATTTTTTGTGCAGGTGCAGAGCTATGGTGGTATCAGTTTTTTTTAACAAGGTAAAATTGCTTTATTAATGTGAGAAGTGCCGTTGTGAACGGGAAAAGTAGTGTTTGTAGAGTTAAAGTCGTCTCTGGTTCTTGTTTACGAGGTAATTCTATAGTAACATTACCTGACACACCTCAGGCGGAGTATTCGTGTAGAAAACACTTTAGTAAAACATTACCCGTTCCGTTAGGCTCTGAAATGTCTTATAAATGAGTGTTTTATACAGCATCAGCGCGCTCTGCTCGGTGATAATAGAGTTAGTGAATAAAGTTGGCCGTTTAGAGTACCGACGTGTCCTTTGGCGCCGAAGCTGGAGGGACGCGCCCGTCGCCGTCTCTCCCTGCGTCTTTAACCGGGAGTCAGCCGTCAGCACCGCGACAAAATGTCGAGAACCGGCCGAAGAGCCAAAGCTTTGCACGCGCTGGCGGGATGCGATCCGCTGAGAGCGTCGCGCGTGCGCCTGCTGCTGCTGCTGTGTGTCTGCGGCGCGCTCGCGCTGTCCGTCATTCTGGCGCTGTGTCTGTCTGCAGAGCCCAGCAGCACCCTACAGCATCAAACTGCACATCTCATCAGGGACAGGGTGAGTTGACATTGAGCTCAAGTGAGTTCATGCATTTCCACGACGAGTTATCGAACAATTCTGTCTTACTTAAAGAGTTGTTTGACCCAAAGATAAAAATTCTGTCATTATTTACTCCTGAATGATGTAATTCCATCCTCATGATTGACTTTCTTGCATGGTTATTATCGTTAACTAAAACTATTAATTTAAATGAAGCTTAACCCATTTAATCCCAGACATGAAAATATCCAAATCCTGAATCATTACTAACCCTTTGAAATAATCAGTAATTATTTTTTGGATTTTTTTATGGTCGGTCACAATTTGTGTGTACTGAATTAACATATTTCTGCAGTCATAAAAATTATTATATATCTTAGCCCTGCTATTTTAAACTCTTTGATCACATGATTCTAGGGTTACTATTATGCATTTAAAAAAAAAACCTTATACAGCACTGATGGGAATACTGAGATGAGACAAAAAAAAAAAAATACAACCATCAACATATTTCAAAATTGTTACTTTTTTGTAACATACATCATAAAAATTTTATATTAGTGCTACCAGTATTACAACATCAATATTGTAACTTATTTCTTACATTTTAATTTTTAATTTAGTGCAATATTTTGTTATTGCAACATTTTAGTGCAATTTTCACTAACAACTGCAATTGGATTTATATTGTATACCTAAATTCACTGTTATGAGGCTATTGTGACCATCAAGATGTTTACTCATTCTATGATCACACCAACAAAACTAAATATACATGCATATATTAATACTAGACACCCTAAAGATAATGTGTACCTCTTTGTCATATAACATACTTCGTTTTGGAACTTTGATGCAGCCATCATCTTCTCAAGGTGCAAACAGGAAATAAACTGCTCTGGTCATGTGACAATTTACACAAACTATGTGAAACTGCACATATTTAATTGGCACCCTTTATTTTTTTCCATATTTGCAGGAAGTGCACTAAAAAATAAGTCAGTAACAAATGAAAAGATTTTTTATGGTCACTATTGTGACCAGTGGTATTAAATGGTTGAAAGAAAGAAAGAAAGAAAGAAAGAAAGAAAGCAAAAAACATTAAATTAAACATAAATACTTAATTAACCCCAAACAGTAATATTAAAAAAAAAACTAATTAAAATGGCAAACGCACATTACAAAACTGACTAAAAATTAAACTAATATCAAATTGAAAATGTAAAAATAAAAGCTAATTCAGTGTATTAATATAAACTGTAGTAGTAGATAAATAATACTAAAATAATAACACTGCTTTCTTCAATGGAGGACAAAGGTAGATGTTAGGCAGAATGTTTACATTGCTATTTTCGGTGAAGCAAATGGGCACAGACTGTCATGCTCCAAAAACCCAACGTAAAATATGCAAATTGTGCATTGTATTTGTACACAATATCGTATGCCACACAAGTATGGACTGACTTATTTTGTTTATTTTTGTCAGTATGTGGGCCTTCACAGCCCAGTCTGCTTAATTCAGCTCCAATACACTTACTGTGAAGTTTCTAATAATCCAGAAGACCTTGATTAGCTGGTTCAGGTTTGCTTAGCTAGGAGTGGACACCCTTTTTAGACAAGATAAATATGATCAAATGCTCACCTCTTCCTTTCTGCAGAATGCCCATAAGCCAAATAAATACTCTATGGTACAGATAAAGAAGTTTGCAGCACAGGTGGATGGACATCGGCTCTGGGAGACTCACCTGCGGCCCCTGCTAATTGAACGAGTGTCTGGGACTGCAGGCAGTCAGATCATACGGCAGGTAATGTTTCATCCTGAACAATACATGTTCTACTGCTGTCTAAACATTTTCAATAAGCGCGATTACCTGAACATTGTTTCCTATATTCCAAGATATATAAGTAACAACACTGCTCTCTTTAATAAAATAGTTCACCCAAAAATATAAATTTGCTGAAAATGTACTCACCTGCAGGCCATCCAAGATGTAGTTAAGTTTGTTTCTTCATCTGAACAGATTTAGAGAATTTTACCAATACATCACCTGCTCACCAATGGATCCTTTGCAGTGAATGGGTGCCGTCAGAGTGAGAGTTCAAATAGCTGATGAAAACATGACAATTCCAGTTAATTACTTAACATCGTGAAGCGAAAAGCTGTGTGTTTGTAAGAAATAAATGCATCAAGATGTTTTTACCTTAAACCATTGCTAAAATATGAGTCTTATATCCATTATATTGCTTTCTCCAGTAAAAAAAAAAAAAAAAAAAGTCATCTCGTCTGAATCAAGAAAGATGCACAAATCAAGCACTATTTACAAGTTCTAAACAAAACACTATTTTACAGTTCTAAACAAATATGGCATGGATTTTGTTGTAAGAGGACAACAGGGGATTGACTTTTTCAGTAAAGAAAACATGATTATGGATTTTGGCCAGAAGCATTGGTTTAAACTTAAAAAGCCTTGATGGATTTATTTCTTACAAACATGCAGCTTTTCACAAAATATTAATTGATGGACTAGGGTCATGTGGATTACTTGTGGATTAAGGTGATGTTTTTATCAACTGTTTGGACTCTCATTCTGACGGCACCCATTGACTGCAAAGGATCCATTGATGAGTGAGTGATATAATGTTAAATTTCTTCTTTAAAACACACACACACACACATTTACATCTTAGGTGGCTCTCAGGGTGAGTAAAGTTTCAGCAAATTTTCAATTTTGAGTGAACTATTCCTTTAAATATCTTCTTCTGATAAGCATACAGTGAAGGTAATTAAAGTTCTCTCACCTCTTCCAACTACAGCATATCTTGTCCCAGCTGGGTTCACTGTCAGCAGGATGGACGCTGGAGGAGAATTCTTTTGTTTCATCCACCCCAAAGGGTAAAGTCACCTTCACCAATGTGCTAGCAGTTCTGGACCCCTCGGCTCCTCGCAGGCTGCTCCTAGCATGTCACCACGACTCCAAGATCTTACCCGCAGACCCTAAAAACCCTAAGCGGGTATTTGTGGGTGCCAGTGATTCAGCCATACCCTGTGCTATGATCTTGGAGCTGGCCACTGCTCTGGACACACAGCTTAAAGCCCTAAAACTGCAGGTAGATCACAATCATGAGGAAAAGAGTTCTTCTAGGTGTTTTCCGAGAATCATTTGAAGACATTTGTAATGAGAATCAGCTGCATCACAGTGCCAAATCAAGCCTAAAGTGTGTGTATAACATTATGAGCTGGTGTTGGTGTGACAGTGTCAAAACACATCCTGCATCCTCTCTTTCTGTTTTTCTCTCCAGAGGTCTGCGGTGACATTGCAGTTGGTGTTTTTTGATGGAGAGGAGGCATTTGAGGAATGGACAGAAACAGACTCTCTCTACGGTTCTCGTCATCTGGCTGAACTTATGGCCCGTACTCCCCACCCTTCTGGATCCACCAGAACCACTCTTCTCCAGGCAGTGGTGAGGTTGTGTGTACTGAGATCAGTATATCTGTTTGATTTTCATATATTTTGCTGTGTGATTAATGGTAAAGAATGTTTACAGATAAGAGGTTTTTAGTTCTGGGTATCTAAAGGTATAAGCATGTCAACTTTAATAGTTTTTAATACGTTTCAAATATTTTAAGACCTCCTCGTAACTTCGATTCATCATTCAATACAGGCTGATTCAGTTTTATCTTTAAACTCAGATGCACCGGCTACAAAACTAGTTGTATTTATACATACAGTATGAATTAAAACATGAATCTATTGGTTTATACACAAACACCCTGTGGAAGTGCATGAGTAGTATGAGTATGTTTTTAGTGAAAGTAAAAAAAAAAAAACTCTCATATTTGACTATTTTTAACTGCATTATGATATTATTATTATTATAGTTGGTGTTATTATTATTACTACTTTACAATATCACAGTGATATTACAGTAGTAATAGATTTTTTTTTATATTTTCATTTTATTTTGATTAATCATCCTAGATCTGAGGAGGGAAATATTAAAACAAACTAAAATACCTTATATAATATAATTGTTTCAAAATATATTATAATTACATTCAGACATTTATTTTATTTTTATATATATTTTATGCAATATTTTATTAATAACCACTTTATTTAATTGTTTTCTTTTAATTCTTTTTATTTATTATAACTTACAGTAGTAATATTCTAGTACTAGTAATAGATTTTTACTTTAATTTAATTTTAAATAATTGTCACACTACACCTGAAGAGGGAAACATTAAAACAAAAAATATGCACTGGTAAATTGATTTATTACTTTTTAATATTTATAATGACCTGTGAATACCCTTTTTTGTTTTTATTTATTTATTTTTAATGTTGAAATTCTCTATTTTCCTTCCAGGATCTGTTAGTCCTGCTGGACCTGCTTGGTGGCCCAGAACCATTGATTGTCAATCACTTTGATAACACAGCCAGATGGTTTGACCGGCTGATCACTGCAGGTATAAGTTCAAAACAACCCAGATTGGGTTGCAGACTAAAAATGCATGACGTCAGTCAGCACTGTCAGCATCCCTCTCTGTTTTCCTTTCAGAGAAGAGACTCCACAAACAGGGTTTGTTGACATCTCACCCATCAGAACCGAGTTACTTCAGGAAAGATTTTTATCTTGGTCCTGTGCAGGATGACCACATTCCATTTTTAAACAGAGGTCAGTAAACAATCAGACAACATATACTGCTATTCAAAATTTTGGGGTCAGTAAGAGTTTTTTTAAACACATGAAAACTTTTTTCAGCAAGGATGTATTCAGTTGATCAAAAGTGACATTTAAAGTGTTGCTGGTCTAAATGCTGGTCTTTCTGACTTTCTATTCATCAGAGAATCCGGGTTTCCATAAATATTAGGAGGTATAACTGTTTTCAACATTGATAATAAGAAGAAATATTTCTTGAGCACCAAATGAGCATATTAGAATGATTTCTGAAGGATCATGTGACTCTGAAGACTGGAGTAATGATATTGAAAATTCAGCTTCGCCATCACAGGAATAAATTACATTTTAAAATACATTCAAATAAAAACCCCAACCATTTGAATGGTAGTGCAGCCTAATTAAAAATTCAAGTGATACACATATCACAGTTGTAAACAACAATCAAACAAGTTTAATTTGTCTTGTTTATACTTCTGAACCAGGTGTACCTGTGCTTCACTTGATCCCCACACCATTTCCTGTGTTCTGGCACACACTGGATGACGCGGAGGACAGGATGCACAGGCCCACAGTGGAAAACCTAACTAGAATCCTGGCCATCTTCGTGGCTGAGTACCTGAGCCTTTAAACATGCTATAATGATGATCCTACAGCAGACATTTACAGCACATGACCACAAGTTCAGTGCAGCTGAATGTGTGATGTAGGAGCTGATAATAATAATAGTAATAATAATAACAGAGCCATAGATCAGAATGACCAAAGAGACACAACATAATAATGTGTTTATTTGGAGTGTGAATGGTACATGCTGAAGATATCCATATAATTTTCTGCTGAAAAGAGCCATATGTCATAACAGGACAAACACTCATGTTACAGCAGCTATATGAGCCCTAATTTCATCCTTTAAGAGACTGTTAGACCATAAGTTTGTGATTTCATATCATTCATTTGATATGACTTTGAAGTGGAACTCAGAGTGAAGTTCATTTAATGACTGTTTTCATTTAGTTCATTATAATCATCATTTGCACAGTATGTGCTGATGAACTGCATATTAAATGCTGTTGCATTCAAGCTGTGTTCAGGGAAGGCAGTGGTGGTGCACTTTACAAGAAGGTCAGTATGCAAGACATTAAGGATCTGTGAGTAGAATTTCATGTAACCTGAGAGAGATAGATCTTATTTTTTACATTCTTTAGTCACTGAGCTGTTACCATTAGACCCAAGTGAAGGGTCTAATGGATATTCGTAATAAATCTAAGGAGACACTGGATTTGAGTCTGGGTTTTTTTTTTTTTTTCTTATTTTTGTTGAAGTTTAGAATACACTAAGAACGAACCTGTGTTGAGTTAAAGCAATTAGAATCTGTTGCTGTATTGATATGTTACTCTTTTGGGCCACAAAAACAGCTTTTTTAAAGCTAAGATGAAATGGAAGTAGCGACGCATGTTTTCTTCTGTACTGTGACGCATGTCCGAGTGAAACGGATTACTGAAAAAGAAAAAAAGTAGGGCGGTACTTGGTTGAATCCGTTGTTGTTAATTGAATGAAGGCAGATTAAAATACGAGCTTTCAGATGATTGTAATAAAGTTTATGAGGACAAAATGATTGGAGGAATTTGGCATACATCACCAGAAGATCAAGTTATGACATTATGATTAAAAATGATGTCAATTTTTTTTTTTAAATTAACCATAGGCATGGATGAATTATTCATAATAAGATCAATAACATGCATGTAGAAAGGGTGAATTTTCATTTCATGCAGACATTTTACAAAGAGAGGATGCGATTCAGTTATAGCAATGGAAGATGCAGCATTATGAACTGCCACAAATAATAATAATAAAAAAAAAGATACTTTAGCATTTTAAATTCAAACTATTGCTAGTTCCACAAGTGAAATTGCTTTCCAGAAATACAGTATGCATTTTAGCACAAATGTTAGGGTGCACTACAAACTTTACAAAAATGATTTGCTGCCAGCTGTATTGATGCTCTGTTTTGTGTTTAACAGAGCTTGAGTTTGACTTTGATAAAGGTGCTGTAAGCCATTTCAGCCATTTTGCTAACCTACGCAAGACTGTCAACCAACCTCATGTCAGAAAACACAACTGCATAGAAGGCAAGAAAGCATAGACTGATTTCCAGACTCTTATGCTTTTGCCGGAGTCTAGGGCTCACAGCTGTGACTTAGAAAGACACTTATTTCAATTTTCTTGTCAGGTAGTAGGGACAAATTATGTACAAAAAAACACAGCATCTTTACATTGCAAAAATGTTTTTTGACCTGTATTCCATTGGATTAATTTCAGTAGTGTGCTGGTCCCAGGTGGCGTAGAGGGGGTGGGTGGGCAGAGAGCTGCTGTGAGCAGGAGAAGAGAGTGCTGGGACTCGCTGGAGGTGAGAGTTCCTCATCAGAGCTCAGAAACGCTCCTGCTGAGGTTCTGCTGGAACATAGGAATAACTCGGATATAAAACCTGAAATATGTTAAACTGAAATCAAATATGAATACGTAAATGGATTATTGAAGTTAGAGATTCTGAATTCTTTTGGTTTGTGACTCATCCACCAGAGGGCAGCATGGAGCCAATAAAAAAAGACAATAGAACGCAACTGCTTTTCTTTCAAACCATCTGAAGCAGTGGTTCTCAACCATTTAGGTAAGGATTTTTAATATTGTTTTACTCACAATTCTACCCAGTAAAATATATATTAGAGTTTGGCGTAGAAATATGTATATTCATTATAAGAAATGCCCATGAAGCTATAAGATCTTATTCATTTACAAGACTTTTCCAGGCCTAGAAATTAAAAAACATTTGTCCAAGGGGATCAATTAAAATAAGTATATAAATTTTAGTTGATTCTTGTTTTGTCTTATTTTAGATCATTTTAAGTCATCCTGAAGCCCCCTGTTTGAGAACCACAGATCTAAAGCCAAATATTTCAGTCTGTCTACTTAAAAATTTCACATTTAATTCAATGTGTTACTTGCCGTTTCTTATTTGTGAAATTTACTAGCCATTTCTGAGTGAAAATTGTTCATTGTGTCCCAGCAGGAATCTACCATGTTGTTCCCCTCGTGCATGTAGAGTGAGGGAGCGTTTCTTACCCCTGACGGCTGGTCGCAGCTCTGTCCCGCTGTCGACGGTTCTTGAACCAGTTGCTGACTTGTGTAGCAGTGAGTCCAGTGGCTGCAGCCAAATCTCGTTTCTCCCGTGGCGAAGGGTACGGCTTTCTGCAGTACCACTCTCTCAACACACTGCGAGACTTTTCCTGCGAGCAGAGGATGCAACCGAAAGCTCTTGAAATCTCTTTCAAAAGGAAACAAGATTGAGACTAACACACAATCAGATTTACATTTACAATGTGCTACACCAAGAGATTTAAACACCTTGAAGCAGTAGCTGGTCTCCTCTCCATCCCAGATGGTACGAGGAAGAGGGAACTTGCGGCGGATGCGGTACTTCCCCACGGCCCCAAGAGGGCGGCCCCTCTGCAATTCAGCCTCCATGTAGTGAGCCCGGAGCCAGAGCTGCTGGAGGAGAGGGTGACTGCGCGGGGAGAATGCGTTCCCTTCTAACAAGGTGTAGAGCTCTGCAAAACGACAGTGGTGAAAGGCAACCGCAGCCCGTGCTTTCAGCACGCTCTCTTGACTCTGGGCCATTCCCAGATACACACTGGACGAAGAGGAAATGGAAGGTAAAGAGCATAAGAATGAAGACAAGCGATCCATGCTTCCACTCTGGAGAAGAACCTCACAAACACAGGCCACCTGCTCTGGGGAGAAGCCCATCGCCATGATTGGAACAAGGATGATGGAAGGTCCCTCAAGGGATGACGAGGAATTGGTCTGCAAAACAAGTTGTAAATCGTTCCACTACGTTTCTAAAAGTCCATTCAAGGGATCTAGAGGACAACTGAGACCTGTTTCAAAGCCAACCTTCACAAGAATATTGAAACCTGCAGAAGAAGTGTGCAAAACCAAAGTACCTTCTGATTTGAATGCAATGTAAAGGGGATCTCACAATAGCCTTTTTGTTCTCCAGTGACGTGAGAGCCAATAAGTGCAGCCGATGAGTGTATCAGCTTTTTGTTTTAGCAGGTTTTACCTTCTCCAGCCACAAAGACCCGCCCAGACAACTTGGTACATGCAGGTAATCTGAGAGCATAGGGGTTAAAAAGACAGACAGGCACCAACACACGCGCACACAAACCTTTCAGACTAAGTGTTGTTTGTATTTGTATCAATTACCTGGGAAAGATGTCAGGTGCACAAAGGAGCTTATTTAAATATGAAGGCAATGTTATTTCCTAATCAAATCGTGGTGCAGGATTTGTTAGACAATTTGGTTAGAGATGGCATTGCAGAAATATATATACCATATATATGCCTGTAATGATGTGAAAGAACCACAGATGATTTGCTTCTGGGTGAAAAAAAAGATGTTTTTTTTTTCTTCACCCAGACAGGCATTTCAGTAAAAGTGCTTCACAAATAACTTTAGATCAATTTCAATCAAAGAACATTCAGATAGCATTATATATGTTTATTACATATCACAAATATATTTGGAATATAAAAAAATAAAATAACTATAAGATACAAAACATACCTCTAAAAAGAGACAAAATGATCAAAAAAAAAAAGTCTTTGGTTTGATCAGCTGCATATTTTTCTGTTTGTACATGAAAGTGAAGCGAAAGTATTAAAGAGTGAACAGAACAAACAAATATAACTACTGAATAAAATACATGTGCATTAACATAGTAATCATTACATTCTGGAGGAGTAATAGCAATACTCAGGGACACACACATACACACACGCACACATTCCCTTACTTTCCAAAAAAAGTTAAAACATTGTCCAGGTGCTTGAAAGAAGAAAAAAAACTTTGGCAAGTCAATGTAACAAGTCCTATGTAACAAATGTGTAAAATACAAACACATTAAAAAAAAAAAATCAAAGACGCTACACATAGCAAAAGCTCTTTTGTTTTATATCACAAAATGGAGTGTAAACCTAAGCTAGAATGAGGGAAAGAGCTTTAAAGTTGAATGATCCAGAAATAATTGATAAATGCATTAAATGTTGTTTAAAAAAATTTAAAAAAAAAAAAAACACATATAGAGACAGGTATACTTAAGGCTAGAATTAACAAAGGGTGACTACTGTGCACCAGTCAAAATCTAACAGGCCAAATATTCCATAAAAGCCTTATTGTACAATTGAATGGTTTAAAAATAGCACCAAATTTTGTAGGGCCAGAAAAGAAAAAAAAAGATAAAATGTGCAAAATATACAGAGCTGTGCTCTGCAATAAGCAAATCAGTCTGGTGGTGATAATGACCTGTGTTGAAAAAGTCATACTTGTAACTTTGAATCACCTAGACTAAATTGCATTTGATAAGAATTAAGCAGAGGGAAAGGCAAAGACAGACATTTCCTGGAGTTATGTGGAAATTTTACAATTAAAATATTTGATTTTGAAATATAAAAAGACAAGAATAAAAACAAAAAACATTTCACTGTATATGTACATTGTGGATCTGTAGTGTAAGAAGTGGCTGTTTTAAACAGTAAACAAATTTTTGGGTTCATGTGGAACAGTTGCATAGACAAATATTCAGTACTTCAATTCCCTTCAAACACTCAAGCCTATTAGGTTTATACACAGTTTTATGGTAATGAGCTGGAATGCATGGGTAAGCCCAATGGTTTATGAATGGAAACCAATGTCAGTTATTTATCATACTACAAAGTATAGGAAATCCATGGTCAGTTTAGTGTGCCAAGGTAAATTTACGCTGAAAGATACTGTATACATGGAATATAAAACAACATAAATAGAGTGCTTCACTGTGTGTTCAAAGTCTAATGTTCAAAATCCAAGCATCTTGCCATCTACTCACCTATAAAAGGTACTTGAGCCAATTGAACGTTAAAGCAAAAACAATTAAAACAGCACCTAAACTGAGCAGTGAGGATGTAGTATATCCAATGTAGTTGTCACAGGCACATTTAAAGGTTAGTTTGTCAACCAAGTCTTATCTTCCACCCAGTGTTGTGAGTTTACTGAAATCTGATTTCCTTCTTCCAGCGCAGGGTGCTGTTAGTGCATCCAGGTATCTTTGGGAGCCACCTGTACAGGATATCTGACAAAATGCTCCTAGTGCCTAACTCATGTTCAGACCCATTTCACTCCAAGACACCAGTTTTGTGACCAGCATAAACATGTACCTTTATTATATTGTCTCTAGGAGGGAAACCTAATATGACTCTTCTTAAAAGATAAGAGTACTTGTCAGAGTCACTTAATCTATAAAACTGAGAAGTAACAAAAAAGTAAGGCACAAAAGAAGGCATTCCCACATGCTCTTCACTCCTCGATAAAACAACTTGATTGCCTCTGACATATTAGTGCCTTTTTACCACTTAGGGAGTCATGGAGGTCCTTGTAACATGCCTCAAGCTCTGTGTTTCATCAAAAAAGGGCTAACATGTAAACACAACCTTAGATTCCTAGAGGTGAATATTGGTTATACAAATGTCCTCTGAGACAAAATGGCAGTGCCTTTCCTCTACTGCAGTTAAACCTCTATGGTCATGCCCTTGCTGAATATATAGTTTTCACAACTGAATTCCATATATAAAAGAGAGGTTCTTTCCAACACCTCTATTATGAGGTTGAATACTTCCACTATTTAAAACTCCATCTAGATAAGGAAGAGTCGTAGATCCTTTCACTTCTGGGACATGATTGAAGGCAAGTCTTGCAGGTTGAGATTTAACACTAACTGCATCTAGTAGGTTGTCAAAAGGACTGGCAATTACAAACCCAGATCATCATCCACAGGGACAGACTGCAGTTGTGTAAGAATTTTCGAGTCCCCATCCATGTCCTCCACCTCATCCAGCTGAGAATCTCTCTCCACATCTTCGCCTGGAGGAGGAGTGCCCAACAGGAGGGACTCTCCTCCTGGCAAGCCTAACAAAGCGGGGTCCTCTGGAAGATCTCCTTTCCCACGCATGTCAAATAATGTCAGACCAGCAGAGGAGGACAGCGAGACAGGGCTCCAGGCTGGCTGGGAGAGTTGGTGGCCAGTTGCCACACCGCTACATATTGGACTGAGTGGGAGCATGCTATCAGGGCTAAGGGTATGCTGGGATTGTAGGACACTTGTAGGAGTGGGAGTGCTAGAAGAGTCTGGGGTGTCAGGAGAGGCTCCTGGGGTTGGGTTGGCAATTGTCCCTGGCTCAGGGCTGCAGTAAAGTGTAGAGGAACCAACAAACCCCAAAGGAGATGATTGTAGTGAATTTGAGGTTTGAGCAGTGAGTGAAGGTGCTGGTTGATTCTCAAGTGGATGTACAGCTGAGGTTTGAGGATCAAGGGTACTTGAGACCGAATTGTCTGGGACGGACTTGACAGGCATGCTGGTGAACTGGATGCCAGCTGGAATAGTGAGGATGAGTTTGCCATTTTGAACACTTAGGATAGGGCTGCCCCCAATGCCACCTGCTAGTAGGATGTTACCTGGAGATGAAAACAGAATAAATGCATTTCAGAACCAAACAAACAACTGTTTTCCACTCCTGATTAAATTCTTTTTGTGACCTACCTGGACAGGCAGAAGGTAGCTGAATCACCCCAGAGTTGAGAAGCTGAACACCTGGGATGGTACCAGTAGGGACACTCTGAGGAGGCCCTATTGGGCTAAGGCGTATCGGTCCCTGGGCAACACTCAATCCCGTTCCAGATCCAGATGTCAGAATCTGGAAAGCACCTCCGGGGGACGGAATGGAAAGAGATGGTGTTGCTGAGACCACCTGAGGAAAGGACAGGGTTCCAGTTGGAGTTCCCGCAATGGATGACACAGGCATAAGTTGAGGCAGTGACAGGGGGACCAGCTGAGGTTGGCTTGAGTCTTTGGTTTGGGATATGGGCACAACTTGAGTTGGGGAGGAGATGGGAATAACTTGTGTTCCCATGGAGGTCTGTATCTGTGGAAGGGTGGCTGAAGTAGATTCGTCTCCTAGCTGAGGTGTAAGCACTTGCCCATCAGCCATCTGGGAGAGTGATAAAGTACTACTGGTGCTTAGTGTGCTCAAGCCATTTTGGGGCTGTGCTTGCGCAAGTCTTGGACCAATGTGCAAGGTCTGTGTCTGAAACTGAGGAATGGGGACTTGGGGTAACTGTGAATTGACCGGGGAGACTGGAACAAGCTGGGGGCAAGATGACACTGTGGCCCCAGATGGATGCTGCATCAGTTGAGAAACTGGAACGCCCTGTATTGATGGTACCACCTGGGGTAAAGACAGCACCTGAGGGCTAGAGATGGAGCAGCGAGTTGGTGACTGAGGCTTGGCTTTTCCTAATACAACAATTTCAGGCGGCTGTGTGGGCTGTAGTGGCACCATGGGACTGGAGATGACTGAACTCATGGAGCCAGCTGTTGATGCAGGAATACTATTTGGGGCCAGTGCCACTGAAGGAAGAGACATGGGAGAGATGACAGAAGTAGAGATGGTGGGCAAGGACATTGAGTTTATAGACAGTGACTGAGTGTTATCTGGATTCTTCAAGGCCTCTGGAAGACTGATGAAATCCAATGGTGAGACGTTGCTGCTGGCTGTTTTTGCATCCTCGCTAAGCGAGAGAGGTATTGTGCTAGTTAGACTGGCTTGTGGATTCAGAACCACAGTGGGCAGGCTGCCTTGGGCCTCTATGTCATTGATGCCCCGTTCATCTTTGGGGATTACTTGAGCCCCATTTAGTAGCAATGGTGCATTAGCTGTAACAGGACTGAGAGTGACTGTGTGGCCATCGCTCAGTGTCAGCCCATTGATGATGACCCCAGTTCCTGCCCCTGAGAGTATAGGGCTCCCATTGAGCAGCAGTGGATGAGAGCTTGTAAGGAATCCCCCAGTGCTGTTGAAAATAAGCTGACCAGTACTGCAAGGAGCACTGGAGAGAGATATAAAAGAAGCATTGGAGCTGCCTGTCTCTTGAGCAGCAGGTTTGTCAGCAATATCCTCCAGATCTCCCTTGCTGGCTTCATCTTCTGTGCTGTGGTTTCCATCAGATTCACTAAAGAAAAGACAGAAACATTACATTTGGTCAAACAGTCTAAATGCAGTTTCCATGAATGTCTACCATCAATCATCCAAAACTTTTTGACAGCTGTATCAATAGAGGAGAAACCTAAATTATTTACAAACCAAACCCAGTGAAGCTTGTGGTTCAACAGAAACCAGCTAACTTGCAGCGCATATGGTCACAGACTCTCTTGTAGTTGCAGACATAAAGATTAATTCTTTTTTTTTCTTTTAATTTAGCCAACCTGTCACCATATGCATGTGCTGCAATGACCAAATGACAGAAAAAAAAAAATTCACATACAAGTACATGCATATACATTATAAACAGCTGCTGAATATTGTTCTAACATCTGATCTGATGCATAATGTTTTAGAAATGTATTTTAGTATACTAGAAAACTAAATTTTATTTTTGCATTCCATTATATCTTGTTTACGAAATTACACAGAATAGGCATCTGCACAACATACATGAGCTTTTAGGTAACAAGCATAATTGACATCATAATAACATTTAGATATTGTGATTCCATTAATTCATGCCTCATGGACCAAATCACAGCAAACTACATTTAAAGTAATTATTTTTGATTAAATATTTCCAAAAAAAAAAAAATTGTGTTAATTGTAGTGTGAACACAGTAAGATACTCTTTTTATGTAGATAAACAATCTTAACAAAATTTCCATAAGTATTAAATTCTTCACAAAATGTGACTGTAATTATTTATTATGGGGGCATCCAATTCAAGTTGTGCTGCAGTGGAAATAAACATGTTTTAAAATGTGTAAGTTTATTAAACTGAATGAGGGGAAAACACACTTACACACACAAAACAAGACTGCATAGAAACTACTGCACTCTGAATTTTTTTCTAATGCAAAGAAATTCTAATACAAAGAAATTCCTAGATTAAGCGTAGCTTACCTCTCAAAGTACTACACTTACATCTTAATGAAGTTTTATTTTTTCTTTTCTTTTTTTAACCAATGTCGTCTCTGTTCTGAGATTTAACTATCCATGGACTACAGAAAGACACTGTGGTGCAGGAGTTCAGGAAACTCAAGCCACTCCTGGCGCCCCTATCTCACATTTCACAACAAAGCAACATGCTTTCAGCTGTGTTTTCTAAGACCTCCTTGTCATTTTCACTTGTCAGACACTTCATTTAGCAATTATAATGCAAGGCAAATATTTACCAAATATTTAACGTTTTCACGTCTGTATCTCCCATCTGTGCTAAAATTTTAAAAAAGTTTCCTATTTATTAAATACAATAATCTATCTGTGACACACTAGGCCTACCTACTGTAAAATGATAATGTAACACCGTCTCAGACCGGGGAATCTGTTCAGAATCTGTCAAGATTTTTAGTTCACACACTCGTTCTAGTGTAAACCTCGCACACAATAGCGGTTTGTTCACTGCTCTCTTCTCTCGGTTTGGCTCAAGAATGTTTCTCTCGGGCCTGAGACAAATCACTGTTCACGTAGCCTAACTGATCGCTTACCTTTTGCTGTTGGTACCGGACGGGGTCCGATCCCTCTGTCGGCGATTCTTGAACCAGTTGCTGACTTGAGTCAAAGAAAGTCCGGTGACTTTGGCTAAATTCTTCTTCTCGACCGGAGTGGGATACCTGTTGATCTTGTAACATTCCTTCAGAGCGTTGCGCGACTTCTCTTTGAAGCAGTACACCGTCTCCTCTCCGTCCCAAATCGTTTTGGGCAAAGGAAACTTTTTGCGCAGTCGATATTTATCCACGGCGCCTAGACTGCGACCCCGGGACCTCTCAGCCTCCTTGTAGCGCGCCTTCAAGTAGAGGTCTTGCAGGAACCCATGGTTACTCGGGTGGAAGTCATGACTGTCCAGGATGGCGTACAACTCATTGAATTCCTCCCGGTGGAAAGCGACCAGAGCCTGGGCCTTCAGCAGGGTCTCGTTGCCACGTAGCAGATCGGCCGAAGGAGGGATGGTGGAGAGGAACCTCCACAGGCGATCCACATTGCCCGCTTGCAGGAGCGCTTCGCACAGACACGCGACCTGATCGGTGGAAAAACTGAGCGCAGAGTTCTGGAAGCTCTGGAGCAGTTGTTCCGAAACTTCGTCCGGATCCGTCTCCTCTTTCACTTTGGCTTCATCTTGCGTGGACTCCTTTGGGCCGTTTACAGTTTGTTCTGTGGACTCCAAAGACAAGGAAGCCATTTTTATTTTAACTTTTTTCCTTCAAGTTCCTCCTCCCTCCCCTTCTGTGTCTCTCTCCGCTTCTCCCGGAGGCGAGTGTGCGCCGCGGCAGAGCGAGGCGTCACGCCCCTGCGTTTTGTCAACCTCCCCCATCTAGACATCCACCACAGGCCTGCTGCAGTTCAATCTGGCTCCTTCATTACCATTGTGCAATCCTCCCCCCCAAACCACATTTGTTTTACATTGAGAAACAAACAAACAAGCCTCACAAGTTTTTGTTAGTGCATTCAGATGTTTTCAAACTCAGTGTGGACATGAAGATTTACTTTTTAATTTTCCATTTAAGTTTGTTATTAATATTTTTATTCCATCCAACAACATATTTTACAGGGCCCAGGGCTCTCAGTATCTATCTATCTATCTATCTATAGACTTGCCGAACATGCATGTTTAGAAGTCTTTGATAAATTTGAAGATCAAATGTTGACATGAACCATGATGTTTCATGACTGGTTTGGTTTATTGACAGTAGGAGACTTCAACTGAGACAACAGCGTGAGATGTCCTGAGTTATATAATGAAACCAACATTGTGTGTGTGCGCATGTGTGTGTGTGTGTTTTAAAACTTTGCATGCTGGATGGACAGGGAGAGTAAGGGTTTAAATGTGAAAGAGGACACGCACACCTGGAAGCAGAAGGACAGAATGAGATGAAGCAGAGCTCTGTACCTCCATATCATCCCTTTGCAAGAATGTAAACTTTGTTTTCAGGAAGGCGGGAGATCAGGCTGTAGTTTGTCACCCCCATCGTACAACTTTCTATCCTTTCAGCCCATAACCTCTAACCCTTTGATCTTCTGCCTGTGCACACTTGCCTTTTAACATAACCAGTCATGTTTTGCAGTCAAGACATCTGCAAATTTTTCAGAATCACTTTATTTGCCACTGGAGAGATAGCTAGAAGTGCCTTGGTTTATAGCTCTTATCCTGTTGCATATATTTATATATATATTCTAGCATATGTGTATTATAGCCTATCAGCTTTGAAAGTGTTTCAAAATGGGTCCAGTAAGGTCCAAATAGCTAACCTGAGTTTAAACCATTAACTAACAATGATAAATACATTTGTTACAGTACTTATTAATTTTATTAACATTAGTTAATAAAAACACAACTTCATTTTCAGTTAATGATAGCCCAGGTCCATTAAATAATAATGATAACAGATACGACTTTTGATTCTTATAATGTATTAGTAAATGTTGAAATTAACATTAACTAAGATTAACAAATGTTTTTCATTGTTAGTTTATGGTAACTAAAGTTGACAACTAATGTTATTTTTTTTTTTTTAACATTTTATAGCTGTGTGTTCACTATAATAGTAACAATCCCAGTTGTGAAAAGTAACACTTTCATTGTTACTTATAGAAAATATAGTTTTTTTTTCACCCTCTCCTGATTACTATAGTAGCTTTTACTTTGGTACTACTTATATTTAGTTATGAGGAACTATTACAATAGCTAAGCTACTACTATTTCAGTTTTAGTACCTATTTATGAGACACTAGTTTCTAACTAGTATAATATATCTCAAACTAGTAGGCTATCCTAACATTTATCTTTAATTTAATTGTCATGTGTAATGTAATAACTTGTCAGAACGGTTATTTTATAGTTCACTGTGAAAAAATATATATATATATCTTCGAAGATGTAAATAAAACAAAGATTATTAGAGCACATTTTCAGTCGTTCTACTTCAAAACTTCACGTTTAATTCGATGTGTCACTATGTGAAATTAGCAATTTCTGAATGAATTTACTGTCGTATGTTTTGAGGCGTTTCTGAAACTCTAGCAGCATCGTGTGGAATTAATTCAGTACTGCTAGCATGAGTTTTTCATGCATCTTTGGGAGCGGTCTGCTTCAACAAAACAAATAGAGATTGGATATAATAACCGTGTCACTTGAACAGCCCGATTCGACAGAGTACGTTTTCCCCGCCCACTAAAAGGCTAATAACATTTTCTTATTGGTTGAATCCAAGTTCCCGCCCCGTTGCCAATTTTTATTGGCTCAAAGGTGAATGTGGGTGTGGCAGAATATTCCAGAATCTAGTGGTGTGGTCTATGACGGAAGACGTTTTCTTTAAGAGCTAAAACAAGAAGAAATTATACGTTTTTTGGGGGTTTGAATTCCGAATATAGCCTTTCAGATATATGATCGTGCAAACAGCTGACTGAAGCAGTGAATAAATACTGGCTAGCCATAGCAACCAGCAAGATAGCATATATTAAACCTTAAGTGGAAACCGTGACAAAATAACAGTTCTGTCTGGACATTTGTGCTTTTCACAGTACCACCGTTTGATTTTCAGCTCGACCACACCAGCAGCATCAGAGTTTGGTTAGTAACGGAAGATGGACGGGAGTGTGACAGGCATCTCTAACCCCACCGTGTCCGTGCGCGTGACCAGCACCGTCAGCTCCTTCGAGGCCAACCGGAGGTTCAACCGAGGCATAACGATCGCAGACTTTAAGGTGATCATGCCTCTTGTGCGACTCATGTGTACTGGTATTATTATTACCAAGTAGTCAAACATGAAATATGTCAGACATCACACTACATGTGATATTACCTCTTGCAGAATTGAGTATGTTGTACTGTGCAGCTTTGTTTTCTAAAAACGGCCTGTGATATGTTCTGCTAGTTATTTTCCTGTGAAACTGTAAAAGAACTGGTTTGTTTGTTTTGTTATGTTTTCAAGCTATTCTGGTCAATGCATATCCACAATGTGTTGTTTAATGTGGCAATATGGTCAAATCACAGGCATGACATCGCTCTTGCATGATGTCTAATATTCAGTACAACAGCATTTGTGTCTCTGTAATATGGAGTCCCTGAAGGAACATGGTGATGTTAAAAAATATGGCATAGGTGGAAAAAAGTATATTTCAGTGCCTTGTATTCACTTGCTTTCCTCTATGAAACTTTGCCTTTTCTCACAAAAGTATTGCATACCAACAAGAAACTGTGCATTCTCTCACAAAACTATTACATTTCTCCGAAAAATGTTGGGTTTGCTTGCAAAATTTATGAAATAGAGTTTCCTTCCACTGAATATTAATTCCACTGCAGACGTTTTGTGAATGAAGGCAAAGTTTCTTGAGAAAATGCAATTATTTTGCTAGCGAACACAAAGTTTCTCTGGGAAATGCAAAAGTTTTGCAAGGGAACGCAAAAGCATACTGTAATAATTATTGTGTTATAGTAATTATTAATATGCATTCTGTTCATGGTTTAAAAAAACACTAATTGCATATAGTCAGACAAAATGTGCAAGAAAAAAAGCTGTATAAGTGCTTGTCACTGTGTCAGTACACTTAAAAAATGATTTTATACATTGTCAACCTCTAAAAGATGAGTATTACTACTGCTGAGTTGTAATATGTACACTTAAGGTACTTCTTTGAATCATTTAGGGGTAGATAGGGTACAGTATTTGCCTTTAAAGGCCCCTTCACACCAAGCATGATAACTATAAAGATAACAATAAAGCTAAAGTTCTAAAAATCGTTCTCAATATTAAAGAATAGCACAGTTCACACCATAACTATAACGATAAAGCCGCAGAGAAACAATATCGTTGCTGGAATCACTTTCAGAACGATTTTTTTCCAGTTGATGAACGATACAAACATTGACAGCCAGTCAGAATCCATCCTGCTATCACGAGCTGGAGAATTTAAAGTAGCAGACGCGGTTGCCTTTAAAATAAACAGAGGATATCTTTCGCTGGTGTAGACGCTGATATTGTTATCTTTATAGTTATCGTTCTTGGTGTGAACGGGGCTTATGAGTACTGCCCTAGTGACAACCTGTATTGTTTTTTTTAGAGTAAGCTGGAGCTGATTGTGGGCACCCAAGCTGCCTATATGGAACTTGAGTTATTCAGCACTTCAGACAAGTTCTTACAGAAGCTAGACAACAATGAAGCACTGCTCAGCTCCTATCCTGTGGATGATGACTGCAGAATACATGTGGGTATTGACTCCTTTCTGACATCCCATCTACACAGAAAGCAAGTGACATGACAAAATTTGTACGTGTTAAAGGGATGTGAGATTATGATTTTTAGGGCTTCAAAACTGTGCTGTTGTGGACATTTTGAAACCATTTTGGTATTAATACAGATGGAATTCTTATACTATAATCGTGTTGATTTCTGTGCAGGTGACAGACCGCAGTGGTACGCAGAGCGGGGAGTTCACTGATTTGTCAAAGGTGGAGAAATTTGAGATCTCTGCTGAAGCCTATGAAAAAAGGGCAGGTAATCCAAATGTTACAGCAAATTTTTGCCTGTGACACATTTGTTGAGTGATTTAATTTATAGCAACTTATAGTAACTCTACACATAGCTGAGCTGTGATTTAACTCACAATGAAATGGAAATAGAGATGCATCATATCTTCTTTATTGTGATGTATATGTGAATTAAATGGACTACTGAAAATGAAAAAAAAAATGTAGAACAGGGTTGTGTCAGTCGTTGACTAGATGGAAGCAGATCGACTGAATGTGAGCTTGCAGACAATTGTTGAGTTAATATTTTGATTAAAAAAATACAAGATTAAATAAATATGAAATGAAATTGTTCACAAGAAGTTCTGCATTTAAAAAAAACAGATAGGGTCTCATGCCAAATTTTGTGAGCAATTTTGTTAACATTCATGAGTGAACGTGGCGTAATTATGCAATACATTTCCATTTGCATTCATTTTTTTTCACTGCTTCAATGCACGAAATACAGTGTTACGCTAAAATTAGGTAGTTTAGATTTATATCACACATATTATAAGTGACTTTACAATTAATGTAAGCAAACGTTTCAGTTTTCTTATTTGTTAGGTTCAATGCGGGACTTCAAGAAGAATATGAAGTTAGGTCGATTTAATGAGGAAAACAAGGCCAAACAAGAAGAGACTCTTGCTAAGAAAGAAGAGGAAGAGAAGGCGGCTGCTGAAACCATTGCTGTTGGGAACCGCTGCAAAATTCAAGTTCCTGGGCAACCTACCAAGATTGGCACTGTTATGTTTGTGGGTAAGCTTACCCTCATTTTCATATCACACCTCTCAGATTAAGGCTTTGTTTGTGCTGTTTGCATGACCTGATTTAATTGCATCCACTGCTCTGTTTTACCACTTGAATGTTACATGAACTCAAAATAGAGCCAAGAAATGAATATGATCTTAAATCAAAACTAGTTTTGATATTTATTTAAGATAGTTAACTCGATGAACTGTAACATGCCATCCTGATCTGGGGCTCCCTGGTTTCTTTTTTGTTGTTTTGTTTTTTTTTCCCATATACAGATTTCTGTGTTTTCCAATCATATTCAATGGGACTTAAATGCTTTCTTTGTTTTCAGGCACAACAGATTTCAAACCAGGCTACTGGGTTGGTATGAAATATGATGAGCCGGTTGGGAAGAATGATGGCAGGTTGGTGCACGCACAAGTTATTTATGTTTATGAATAAGACCAGCATGTCTCTGAAAATGACTAACGTGACCCTTACATGAACCTTCTGAGAAAGTCTAACTGATCCGTTATATTTGTCTTGATTTAGTGTGAATGGGAAACGTTACTTTGAGTGTGAGCCAAAACATGGCGCCTTCGTGAAGCCCCTCTCAGTAAATGTGGGAGACTTCCCTGAAGAGGACTATGATTTGGATGAGATGTAAGACTCACTTGATGAGCAGTCAGAAGCATCAGAAGAAAGATCCTCTTTCTTCCAGAAGTTTGGCTCCATGCAGTGAAACGTTGCTGCGGTAGAAGGTTTTTTGTTGTCAGTGCAGATCATTTTGTTTTATGCTGGTCTGGAAGAGATAGTGAAAATTGTACCTTAATTTCCTGCAGTCAAACTCAAGGAATGATCTTAAACAACATCTGTGCCCTGGCGACTAGAAGTAACTAAGGTAAATGTGAGAACACCAGCCGATGTCAGAGTAAAGAAAAGCATTCGCTTGCATGTTGATTGTTCATTATTGAATTCCAAAGTTCTGCAGATAATTTTCGAATAATTTTACTTCAAACAAAACCAACCAACCACAACAGAAAATGTTTCTCACATTTTTGCAATTCTGTGCACATTGTATTGTATAAATGTCATATTTGCACTAATCAGTTCCTCCTTTTCTGCAGCCTATTACATTCTTATGCATCAATATGACTGTGTTTAGGGTCTCAGTCCCTCTCTCTCTTTGGCACTTTAGCGATTAGCTCACTAATGAGACGTCTAGTGTAGAATCCGTGGCCTTGGCTTTTCCATGGTTTAGTGTAAATTACAGAAATGTGGTTAGAAGTCTTGCTTTTTTGTAAAAATTGGCATGTAGGCATTTTCATGCATGCCAAATTTACGTTTATCAGAAAGGCCTAATATTTTTATGGAATTCTGTTTAGTAAAATCTCTGTTTCAAATAAATCCATGTGCCAATTTTGGACAGCCTGCAGACATATGTCCCAAATTGTCTTTTTTTTTTTTTTTTAACTGCTTTAATGTGTAGCATGATGGGACACGTTGTGGTGAAAAACACTGATGTATTACATCCCTAAAACCTTGATAGCTCACAAGTAATAATAAACACTTGGTTTTGGTGCACAGCAACTGATATGATTCATATGAATGCCATAATTATGTTATAGTAGCTTTAACAAGGCAGGGCCAGGAACAGGCACAAACACTGAGTTTGGAGATAGAAGTGCATTTCTTTCTTCTTTTACTCCATACTTTCATTAAGTGGCCATAAATTCGAAAAGACAATTAAGTATGTTTGTTTTTGACATTTTGTGAGGCTTTAAAAAAATAAAAAAATAAAAAACACAGCCTAAGTCACCATTTGCTAAGAAAGTACAATTGAATTTATAATTTATCAAATACATGTGGCCATGGGATTTCTGGTTCAACTAATCATGCCTGAGTGCGCTTAAGTTTGTGCAAATGTATTCTGTGACTGTGATGCTTTGCAAAAATAAAACGAGCTTCAAATCACTTGCTTGGACATCGTTACTTTCAAAACTTGACAATAATGTTACATTAGGTATGCAGCGTGAGCGCCTGCTTTAGAACACACACACACACACACACACCGACAGATGTGCAAACCAAGCCCCCAGTAAAGACCACCTAGTTGACAGTTTCAGTCGCTGTTGCTGTTAGCAAGTTGTGCCGGTGCTTACTAAAATTAGACATTAAAGTCTATTTTTCAGTTGAGAATTATTTATAACGCCTTCCTCTGAATGACACCTGAAGCATTTTGATAAAGTCGTCGATAATGAGGACAGACTCAGAAGACTGAGCTTTTTTTTTTTTAGTCTATCATGACTGTCGTTCAGTTTGGGACTGTAGGGCTATAGTTTATTCGTAAGAAAATGAACCGCTGTTTGTGTTTCATCTTCATTTATTCCTGTCTGCTTTTGTCATCGGGTAAGTGTTTCTCAGTTGTTTATTTATATAATAAGAACTCTGGAAGCCGCGCTTTAAAACGGAAATTCCGAAAGCTTCCATTGTGTATACGTGTACTCTGAGTTTGGAACATTGCGGTTCTGTCTCAAAACTGAGTGAACTAGACAGCAGGCTCCGAAATGAAGCAGGGCTGATGGCAACGATGCCAAATTTGGCAGCTTTTAGTGGTGCATGCGAAGCAAAACATCACTACTAATACTTCTTGTTCTTATTACTCTATCAGATAGGCTACTTCCCACAGATAGTAAGAGAAGCTGGACGGCTGTAAAAGGGTCAGAGAAGAGGTAGTTTCTTTAATAAGCAGCCATTCTACAGCCAACATCCTTGAAACGCCCTAGCAACAAGCCAGAGGACCCTAGAAACCATATAGCAAGACCCCCTGACATACAGCCTACCTCAGCGCCTCGTTTTTGTTGCCTAAAGCTTAGGGGCGCCACTATGGTTTCTGGGCCCCCTGAACAGCATATTGACTCGGCCCCCTCGAATCGTATTTTACACAATTTCTACTTGATTCTAGTTGTACTACAGGACATTTAAATGTGTTTGTAACATCCAAAGTGTATAAAATATACACCTAAAAATTTTAAAAATATCAGAGGCATTATTGGATTATCTTTTGGTTACAGTTGAGGGACATTTTTGGTATGTTTTCTTTATAGTATTGTTGAAAGGTGCTTTTATGTACAGTATAGTAGCAAAAATGATCCAATAAATTGATTTAGTCTAATGGTGTGACCTGCATGTTTTACTATGTAAAGCTTTTTTTTGTTTGTTTTTTTCTCAGACACAATTACGCTAAATGCGTAACATCGCTTATAATGAGTATCTGATTGAAGACGTTATCAACTAAAGTTTATACTTTATTCCAGATCCTGGTTGAGAACAACTGGTCTAGGTAGACGGCTCACTGTATTGAGACATGTAAACAAGTTACGAGTTATTCTCAAGTAATACGGCCATATGAATATCTTAACTCGCACCATCTTACTCAAGTTTTCCACGGAAACACAGATTGCAGCATTCACAATGTTTTGGCCCAGATGTGTGCTATTGCAGCAAATCTTACACAACACTGTAAAAGTGCTCTGCTATGGCTTTTATTGTAATTTCTGTAATATAAGAACAAATAAAATGCTTTTCTGCTGATCTGGATTTTCCATATGCAGACAGGAGAGCTGTCCAGGCTCATTCAGCTAAAGCAGCGACTTCAGTGACTGGATCAAACATGTCCAACTATTCAACATTACTGCCCAAAGCTGAACCCATCACCACAACTGAACCGTCTGTGAACACTGTGCACATCTCAACAGAAAGCAAACACCTGATTTGTGCATCTACAGGTACACCCTGAGTTCCTGCATTGATTGATTACACTGCTTTTGATCAGTTGATTGCACTGGTTTCACCAACAGTATCATCAGCTTCAGCATTTATACAGCCACATTTTGAATATTTTCTTTGGACAAATAAAACAGGCATTGCTCCTAGTGTCCCAACAGCAGGTCCTCGGTTCCATGCGGGTAGTTTCATTGGCGGTATGATGCTGGCCTTTATTATCACACTGGTCGTCACTCTGGGCTACAGGTTGGGCTGCTCACAACGGGAAGTGCGCTACAGAGTCATGTGAGTATAATCAGAGCACTTGTTTTTTCCCCCCCAGTATTTTTACGTTTAATTAATTGCTTGTTTAAAAAAAAAAACCACAAGTGGATCCAAATATGTCTAGATATGTAATGTGATGAATTTTTGAACCATGTACCTACTATTTCTCGCATTAGTGCCCATCCACTTTTACAAGTTGAATAGCATCATGTATTTGATTGTTAAAAAAATTGTGAAAATGGTAGTATGTGCATTCACTTTGGTGGACTTTTCTGTACAGCATCATGGGTAATGTAGTTTTTCACTATAAATTCAGCTGTTAAACATTTACAACCTCGTAGCACACAGCAGGTCTGTCTTTATTGGTTTGTAAGTTGTTGAAAATGAATTTCCCTATGGAGAAAATGATTGGCGTTTTTACTTCTGGAACCCAACTGTAGCACTCTGTTATTATGCATCATTCCATGTTTTATATATGTTCGTATATAATAATGTAACGCAGCTAATGTTTTTTTCATGTCCTGCAGTGAGGAACATGATGCCATCATTTAAAAATGGAGCCGTTGAGGAAATACAGGATAAAACACAAACTAGTCATGATCTGAAGAGAACATTTTCACCATAATGTGTTTAATATGCTTATGAGACCGTGTCTAGTTTGATACATTTTATATTGTAATCTTAAATAGTTTATTTCCTAGTTTTTACATTTTAAGTTGTGAATACTTGAACAATGTCATTTTAATATATTTTTTGTGTGTGTGTCTGTGTCTAGTCCAGTGTAGTCCAATTTATACTACAGGACATTTTAATGAGTTTAATGAGACAAAAATGATTTGGTTATAGTTCAGGGACATTTTCTTTTTCTTTCAAACTTTACGGTATGCTTGTATAAAAGTTCATGTTTTTTTTTTTTTTTAAAGTGTTGATATTGATTTCATGTATGGTAGAGAAAGTGATCCAATAAAGTGATTTAGTCTGTGTGGACTGCATGATGTACAGTGTAAAATATTTTCCTCAGACACAATTTACAATAAATCTCTTTGCTCATAATACATAAAATAACTGATTAAACACAGTATCTACCAAAGTATATACTTTATTCCAGGCCAATTTTAAAGTAATATGTAAAGAGATATAATGTAACAGAACTTAAGGTTCTAAAGTACATGCACATACATTGATTAAAAAAAAAAAAAGATCATAATAAATGGATACAAATTCATTCTGGGTGCATTTAAAAGAAATCTAAATACCAATCCATTAACTTGTGTGATTAGTACTACCACTACAAAAAAAAAAAAAAGTAAACAGTTACTATATATTCTGAACAGTTGCACACTAAGCAAGCATAAAATCATGTTTAAGTGACATACACATTTTAGTCAATGTTCTATAAACGTGCAATTCCATTACTGTACCCACAATTCATAAAACATTTTGTTGCATTGCTCTTTCCAACACTGTTTTACCCTACTAGAGTCTGCCATCAATACTATGTTTGCAAAAATATATTTCTCTTAGCTTGTCTTCTTTTTTTTCCTCTATAACCTCAAACTTTCATTACTATGGCCTAGCTTGCCATTTTTGATCATAAAATTTGACCATAACATTTTGCTCACTGAGGCAATTGAGCGGTATATTCACCCCAACAGACCACAGAAAATTATACTGATAAAACTTCACCTTTTTAAAAAAAAATAAAAAAAAAACACATTTAGTGTACAGGCCAGTTATCATGTAGTGTAAAGGTATCCATATTGTAAACAAGAGGAAATACTCATATTGCTGAATTCAAAGCATCTGCAGCAAATTTGTAATGGGCAAGTCCCTGTAGTGTTGTACTCTAGTGAAATAATGTAAACCTAGGTAACCTGCCGAATGTGTCTTTAGTACTGACATCAGAACCAGCATAAGAGGACCTGTCAAATCTTGCTTCATTAGAAACCTCCTCACAAATCAATTAGACCTTTTCTTATTAGCTTATGCCTTATGTGTACATAAAAGTATGATAAATTATTTTTGTCGTCCATTACTAAAAACAAAAAAGTCTTTGGAAGCCTCGAAGAAATCCTGACAGAAACGATAACTGATTGTTTCCATAAAAGCCTACTCTATCGTTCATATCCACAGTTACCAAATTCAAATCCAAGCTAACAGCTAATCTAACCCTCAAGACATGCTCATCTACCCATCTAAACGTATCAGAACCTTCTTTTTCCTGTTCGATATCCGTCTCGGCATCCTCAACATAACTGGCACAGACTCTACTGGAGCTCATATCAGAGATGTCTGTATATTCATCAAAGTGCCCTTGATATTTTGTTCCTTGTTTTTGGATGGGAAAAAAACTAAAAAAAAAAAAAAAAAAGATTTTCACTAAAATAAGCAAGCAAGCAATAACATATCAACTGAGGTACTAAAATGATAAGATATCGGTAACAAAACCAGTGATCCCCCCTCAGATTGATTATGATGTAGCAGAAATGATAGCGTCCATCTAGTTAGTGTTCTTTGTGAACTGTACTATAAGGCAGCTCTTAGAATAGTTGTTCTGTTAAAATGAGAGCAAAAACAGATCCGATTTGTTCTTTGATCACACATGAATGCCATAACCCTCAAGAAAACAAAATCAGGCTTAAATAAAACTAACACACAAAGAGGCTAGGGTTCTTAAAGAAAAAAAAAAAAAAACTAAATTAAACCCTAATTCCCAACATAATATTTTTATAAAACCTTTGAAAGAAATATACTTTGATTAATGAGGCGAGTAAGTAAAAGCAAACGACAAATTTGATCTATGATCTCTAGTGTAAAAACGACAGGAACGTTTCATTTTTTTTTTTTTTTTTTTTTCATCTGAAGGCACTTGATTACACAGTTTCTAGTGTGATATGCTGGCACAGCCAAGCAGCAGTATTTGTTTAACCAAAGCCACACGTTGAAACCCTTACGACTTTCGATCACAATCCCATCACGTACAGATGACCTCCTCATCGCTTTTTGGTTTCTCAGGCTCATTACTGTATGAGGAATAAAGTGTCAATTGTAGGCGAGCTGAGATCAGGATGTTCTGAGACGGGAGCTGCAGTCACAGGAGGTTGCGGTAGGTTGATTTCGGGGTTCGTATGTCTTTATTTCTCCAGGGAGGGGAGAAATGACACTTCGCTCACACAACTTCACATTCGCATACTTGCACGCTGATGGGCTGTCAGTACAGCCGTGAAAGAGATTTGGGTACTTGTGAATACTTGTCTGTTCATGGGCCAGCCTTGAGGATGCAGACATGAAAAAAGACATAAGAAAAAAAAAAAAAAAAAAAAGAAGCCCAAAATGACCAAAGGTCAAAATACCTCTGCTTTTAAAACCAATTCGGCCAAACGTAGTGAATAGAAGATAAAGAAAAACTGTCCAGTAGGGTGAAATGTCTTTCTTTTCTCAGCTCGGCGCATCTACACATCCTTCACAGATTGGATTAGGCAGCAGTTCAGCATGTTGGAAGAGAAGGCGTAGTGTTGGATTCAGTTGCTCTATAGCCAGGTTAGAAAGTTCTCCTTGTCGATCTTGGTAGCTGCCAGCACAGACTCCATGTCGTTGAGGATGTCAGAGCTCAGGGCTTCCTGCAGGCTGGGCATCAGCTCTTCGCCTTCCACCGCCATGCTCTCCCCCTCCAGGGTGCCCAGGTCCACATCTGTGCCCGGGATCGCGTCTAGGTAGTCGGGGAAACGGCTGGGCTGTGTTGCCATCGAGCTGGGGCCGAGGGTGTCACCTGAGAGCGAGACGGTTGGTTTTAAAATGTGCTGATGTCGTGTGTGTGGTTACATTTTGAGTATTCGTGTTGTGGTGTACCTGTCTCCATCTCGTCCACGCTGTTGAGGAAGTCGTCTGGAGTGCGGGGGACGCTGTAACTGCTCATGCTCAGGCCACTGTCTGTGCTCTCGTCTCTGGAGTGATATGTTCCACTGCACAGAACAACAACAGACCACAACTGTTTAGACGAATGTAAGCTGTGTACATGTGTAAATTGTACACTTACACTACTTGTTAAAAAGTTTGAGGCAAGATTTGTTTTGAAAGAAATACGTTTATTCAGCAAGGACACATTCAATTGTTTAAAAAAGGCATTAAAAGGAATTTAAAATTTGGTGAAATTTATATCCATCAAAGAACCCAAGATTAAAAATATTAAGCAGCACAACTGTTTTCAAGACTTGATAATAATCAGAAATGTTTCTTCACCACCAAATCAGCATTTTGGAATGATTTCTGAAGGATCATGTGATACTGAAAAATGGAGTAATGCCAGCTGAAAATTCAGCTTTGGCATCACAAGAATATATTACATTTTAAAAATACACTAAAACAGAAAAGAGTTCCTTCACTCTTTTTTTATATTACTGTTTTTACTGTATTTTTGCTCAAATAAATGAAGCTTTGGTGAGCATTAAAAAAGACAAAAACTAAAAAAATCTAATTAAATTTTTTTTTTTTTTTTATACAGTGCATATAAATTTAAGGTAACACTTTATTTTAAGGTGCCCTTGTTACACATTACATGTACTTACTATTATGATAATAATAAATTATGCATAATTACATGCAAGTAATCCTAAACCAAACCCTAATCCTAACCCTAACCATATAGTAAGTACATGTAGTTAATTAATATTACTCAGTACTTAAATGTATAATTACACTTTAACAAGGACACCTTAAAATAAAGTCTAAGCAAATATAAATATTTTTTCATGATTTTTATTTTACATATTTGACAAACAAACATACATACATACACATATACATATATATATATATATATATATATATATATATATATGTGTGTATGTATGTATGTATGTATGTATATATATATACACTGTGGCATTAGGTCAGCACACACTTGATTATTTATTTTTGACCACAATCCAAACTCAAAACAAGCTAAGAACAAGTTAAGCAAATGCTTGGCCTGCTTTGAACTGCCTTTGAGTCATTGTAAAAGGTGCTGTTTTGCTGGTGGTCTGAGAAAAGCTCTCTATAAATAGCAGCCAGGAAGTTCAGTACAGAGTGCTCAAATACAGAGGACAGAGGGACATGCTACAGTGAAGGAAAATACAGCAAGTTTCTTTTAATTAAGAGAATGAAATGTGGCTTCAGTGCATGAGAGCTGCTGGATGAATGAGTTCTTTGTGAGCGCAGCAGAGGTGGGAGGGGGGGGACGGCCTTGTCTAAGACCGAGACCACATGTTCTCACGGGCCGCCTTGTTATTCATATCAATCCCTCCTTATCTGCTCTCATGTAGGAGGAGAGAGAGATTTACATGCTTGGCCGCCACTGGAGGGCGCAATTCTCTGCAATACCTGCTTAATCCTGATTTGCTTTCAACAAATTCTCCAGCAGGGGTCACCAGTGAGTGTCACTCAAATTTAAAAAAAAAAAAACACACAATGCAGCCAAACATCCTTTGTGGGAAGGTTCATTGCCCTCATGTGCCTTTTAACTGGTAACTACTACCATGTGCAAATGCAAAAGTGAGTTTTTCTTGTATGACTGCAGTCGCGCAGTTTCATGCATCTTACCTGTTCAAGAACGGGTCAGAGCTGTTGGTGGTCATGTTACGTGCGTCTTGTCCCATGCCGGGCGAGGACACAGGGTTTTGAGTGCCGCCATCCTGCTCCATGCTGATTGGCAGCTGGTTTCTCAGGGCGAGCTCCTGTACGCACACGCACAAACAAAAGAATGTGTGTCAAAGAAATTCATAAAAGTGAGCAGACTGGGTTTGCAGAAACGGAAGCTTAACGCAAGACGAAATTAATGATTTTCTTTGGAATTACTCCAAGTACGGAGATAAGAGTGAATACATATTTTTCTATTGAAGAAAGAAGGACAGAACAAACTATACTGGTTTTACATTCAAACCACGCACACGTACGCAAAACAGTGAGTGAGGTATGGGAAAGGAAAAAAACAACAAACAACAACGAACTTAACCTACAAGTTTTACTTAGCTTCCTGTATCACGCTCTTAAGTGAAATAAAAGCCTTTCCCATCCAACAAATCTGGTTATCATTTGTCAATGGATTGTGCAAGATTGTCTGTCAACATTCTTGATTATTTTACTGCCTCAGCTCAAACTGGTGGTTCGCAGAGACTCACGCGAAGGTGTGGGTTTATTGCACATCATTTAGGGTATGGAAGAAAGGGTCAGATCTTTGTTTTTTATTACAGACTTCCTATGACTAATTGAAACTTAAATACGGTCACAACTTTCGCTGATTAAAGGACAACTCAACAGGCCGTCACCACAGAAAAGTTTCCAACACGTCAACATGACATTAACAATGACCCTGTTGACTTTCTTAAAGTGCTTTACTCATCTTGTTCCAAATGATTCATTTAATCTCAGTTTTATTTTGTGGGCTTTTATGTTTTATTGGATAGGACAGTAGAGAAATGATATGTCCTTCTGTTTTGACTGAGATCTTTAAATTTAGTTTTTATTAAATGTATTTTATTTTCATTAGTTTTTACAGTTGATTTGATCTGTTTGTTTTGGTTGAGTTTTAAATTTATTTAGTGTTTTTTTTTTTTTTTTTTAAATATTAATTTTAGGGCCAGATTTACTATCAGCTTGTGCCAGTGCAAACCCTAATTTGGCATTAAAAAACTACTGTCAGGATTTACGAAAGACACGCAGTTGGAAATTAACACTGAAAAGGTGTGCACAGTTATTTTTGCAACTCACCTTATTGAATATGCATTTGTAGGAGTTTCCCTTTCGATCTGAAAATTTATAGGAGGAGAGTATTTAAATGAATCACGCAACGCAATTTACTAAGATTTGCGCTCGTCAAATCACTGGTATTTGCGCTATTATTTAACGCCCAAAAAAGCATGTCTTAAAGCAGGCGGTAATTTGCGCTGCTCTTGGTAGATTACGCTGGTCATTACGGAAATTATCTGGCTTCATCTGTGTTCTCTAATGTGTGCATTGTCAGTAAATCACATGCAGATTTTTCCCCTCCCAATGGCGCTTTTATGGAATTGCGCTCTAATGCTGATATGCCTTGTTTAGTAAATCTGGTCCTTAATATTTTTGAGCTGTCAGAGTTAGTGTGTTAACCGATATAATTTAAATAAGGGTATTAAATATCAATGCAGGTGGCTTATAAAATTTTAAAAAATTACAATGTATTCTGTAGTGAATTTGCACCAATTTTTATTGTTTTTTTATTATTATTTTCATATGTTTTAGAAAACTTTATTTTATATATAATATGTTTTAGTAGGAAATATGTAATAATATTAAAATAGGCTATGAATGCAATTTTATGATGACTAAGTGATTCATTATAGGATTTCCAGCCACCACATCAATGCCTTTAAGTGTTTTTGAAGGCCTATCTTTATTGGTGTTTTAAGTGAGCTGTTTCTAGCTAGAGCCGGTAAGATCATCCCTGAAGATCTCTGTTTATTTAGTTTTCCAGCAGGGGGGTCTGCAGCACTGAGTCAACACCGTGTTTACATTCCAAAGCAGGGGCAGCTGAGCAAAACCTCCTCCTCCTCCACCTCCTCGTCTGCCCCCTCATCTTCCAACCTCTCACAAATCTTTACTTCAGATTCACCCACAGTGTTACTGAGAAACAAAGTGCAACAGGTTGCTTTGAAGTGCAAGGTGGACCAGACCTTATGCCAATAATCTGTCAAAACAACCTGCACAATTAAACGATATGGTACACTGCAAACAAAAATACACAACATAATCGGCGAGTACACGTGGCAAAGATCAGGCTCATTTCTGCAGCAGAAGACTGTGTGCCCGTCTAGCATGTGAGGACAGAATGTTCTGACAGAGGTGTGTGTGTGTGTGTGTGTGTGTGTGTGTGTGTGTCTGACCTGGGGTCTCTGGCGAAGGAGCTCTTGTTTGATCCTCAGTCTCTCTTTCTCCATCTGGATCTGCTGCAGCCTGATCTGGTTGTTTCCACCCATCACTCCACTCTGTGGGCTGGAGGGCAACTGGGAGCCTTGCTTGACTGGAGCACTCTGGGAAATTCGCTGCTGGTTCATAGCTAAGGACACAAAATCGATTGTGTTATGATGCTTCGTTCTGTTATTATTGATAATAAAAAGTAAGCATTAATTATGTTATACAGATTATATTTAAAAGAAAATATCCTCTCACTAGAAAATATAGTCTCACACATGTAAATAAAACAAAATAATTGTCATTTTGGCATTTTAGTGTTTCTATGTTGTGTATATAAGCACTACTGAAACGCCATATTAATCAGAACCCAGGACGTTAATCATAATGTGTGTGTATGTATGAAATCTGAATATACATTTATAAATTCAAATAAGCAGTTAAAAGTCTGAATTTATTTAATGAGTCATTTATCATTTTCAGAAAATTACCACATTCAGATTAACATCTACATTTTCCATATTTAGACCTATATGTATGTATACTGTGTGTGTGTGTGTGTGTGTGTGTGTGTGTATGTATATATATATATATATATATATATATATATATATATATATATATATATATATATATATATATATATATATATATATATATATATATATATATATATATATATTGTATGTGTGTATAATATATAAGTATCGCTTTTCATTTATTCTCTTTCCTATTACTTGTTTCACTTCTCTTTCAGTTTTTATAATCATTTCTTGTATGTTTGGCACAGTTTTTTTAGGACTACTGTTAAACTAATGTAGTTTGATTTGTATATGTTATCTATTTTAATTTTAGTTACAGTTGTAGTAATGTTTGTCATTTTATTATTTTTTTCTATTATGTCTGTATAAGTTAAGTTTTAGTTTTATTTAATTTGAGTTATTTTAGTACTTCAACAAACTACATGGAAATGAAATAATATTGAATTTATGGTTGTGTGTGTGTGTGTGTACATACACGTAGTTGTTTTTTGGTGTTTGGCTTGGTTTAGTGTTTGAGTCATTATTGCACTCTTATACCTTTTGTTCTCTTGGTGTTTTGAGTTGTTTGTGGCTTTATTTTGTTTTCATTTAAATGTTGAGTTTAGGAATTTTGTTGTGCATTTCTCATTTTTATTTGATTAATTTTTTTAATGTGTGTATATATACTGTTTGTGGAGTTTTGGCTTTGGATCGGTTTTGGTTGTTTTGGTGCTGCAATTGATTGTTTCTGTTGTTCTCATTTGTAAGTCGCTTTGGATAAAAGCGTCTGCTAAGTGACTAAATGTAATGTCAATGTGTGTGTGTGTGTGTGTGTGTGTGTGTGTGTGTGTGTGTGTGTATGTATATATATGTATATATATATATATATATATATATATATATATATATATATATATATATATATATATATATATAGAGAGAGAGAGAGAGAGAGAGAGAGAGAGAGAGAGAGAGAGAGAGAGAGAGAGAGAGAGAGAGAGAGAGAGAGAGAGAGAGAGAGAGAGAGAGAGAGAGAGAGAGAGAGAGAGAGAGAGAGAGAGAGAGATCTGTGTGTATATACACTGCCTATATAGAGAAAAAAAAAAAAACGTAATATTGTGAAATACTGCAATTTCTAATATTGGTTTCCTATTTTAATATACTTTAAAATGTAATTTATTTCTCTGACACAGCACTGAATTTTCAGCAGCCATTACTCCAGTCTTCAGTGTCACATGATCCTTCAGAAATCATTCTAATATGCTGAATTATTGTCAGTGTTGAAACTGTTGTGCTGCTTAATATTTTTTTGGAAACTGTGATACTTTTTTCTTTGATTCTTTGATGAATAAAATTTATAAAAAGAACAGCATTTATTCAAAATAGAAATTTTCTAATAATATAACTCTTTACTATCACCTTTTATCCATTTAACACATCCTTGCTGAATAAAAGTATTGATTTCTTATAAAAAATTTAAAAAAAATTTAAAAAAAAAAAAAAAAAAGGGAAAGAAAAAATTTACTGACCCCAAACTTTTGAAAAGTAGTGTATATTGTCTCACAAAATGTATATTTTGAATAAACACTGTTCTTTTTAACTTTTTATTTATCAAAGAATCCTGAAAAAAAGTATCACAGGTTCCAAAACTATTAAGCAGCACAACTGTTTCCAACACACATTATAAATCAGCATATTAGAATGATTTCTGAAGGATCATGTGACACTGATGACTGGAGTAATGATGCTGAAAATTCAGCTTTACATGACAGGAATAAATTCTATTTTAAAAGTATATTAAGATAGAAGAGTGTTATTTTAAATTTCAACAATACTTCACAATTTTTTTTTCTGTATATTTGATTAAAAATTGCAGAGAATTAAAGAATTAAAGAAACTTCTTTAAAAAACAAAAAATGTTACTGATCCCAAACTTTTGAAATATATATAGATTTGTATATATATTCAGATTTGCTTCTATAGATTTGTATCTATAGATTTAGACTTATATATAACTATGTTCGGATACACATTTATATTTTCAGACTTATAACAACATTATATATTCAGATTTATAAATAAATAAATATTCAGAATTTTCCTGTCTGGCTATTCATACACAGTCTATACTTTAATACAATATATTATTTCAATACTTTTGTGTTAATTAAAATTAATGTACAAAAATGGAAGTAACAATTCATGAAATCCTCGACTAATGGGGGTAGTAGCATTAGCCATGTATACGATACAGGGTATAAAAAGCCTATCAATGCAAGTGAATGGAGCAATGCGTATCGCCACAGACGCAAACACAAAAACAAATGTTTTGGACCATAGGAGGTGGGGTGCTACAGTAATTGAACCAATGTAAATTGCTGTTTACTTATGCACTGGGGCCACCAGTGACAACAAAGCTGTGATGGAGCTGGCGTTGTCATGCACGAGGGAGCCCCGTCTTCCCCGCTTATCCTCATCACCATTCAATCAGAGTGTGTTTACACTACCTCAGGCCTGAATGAGTCTCCGCTCTCCTCTCACCATGGGAATCAGATCAGAGACTCACCACGCCTCACACACACCGCAACCACCATCCCCCACACTGCCTGAGGCGTGGAAGAGTGTGTGGGAATGTATATGAGTGCTAGTGGGGGAGTGTGTGTGTTTGTTTCTCTTTAAAGACTCTTATCTCGCATAGATAGGGGTCTATTGAAGCCGAATGGTGGAGCAGTAATGGCTGATCTCAGAGTGACCAGTAAATACAGGCAGCCAGATTTGTTGCGTCTGTGAATGGGAACACAACAAAAACTCTTGATTCTCAGGTCTGGATTTCCCTGACTAGCCTGTACTTGACTGCTGTGGGTATCTTACTTGGGAAACTCCATACCACAGCACGAAAATGACAAGAACACACAAACAAGTCTTATCCATGTGGCCGAATGACTCAGTGTTGCATAAGTGCAGCAGAACTGCAGGTTCGTGCCATGGACGTGTTCTCCTACAAGCCAGCAGGAGGAGGAGGAAACGTGCCAAAGAAACACAAATAAAAAGAGAGAGTGAGAAACAGCTCAGATTGACGTACGCTAGCCCTGGAACACATCCATCCAGTAATAAGTCTTTATCAGGCCATCTCGCACAGCCGCCAAACAAAAGCAACTCCCCTATCCTTCACAGGTGAGACCGAAGGGGTGTTGGGAAACGTCAGGAAACGAACTTTTGAAGCCTTTGTAAATATTGGCTGGTTGTCGATTTAACAGGTTTATTGTATAAATGCAGGGCTTAAGTTGAGTCTCCAGTTAAGAGATAAGCACGTAAAGCTGAGGAAACAGGGAAAGAGTGTCAATCTGTGTACAGAAGAAAAGCCTCTCTATATCCTATCATACATAAACCTCAGCGGGCCACACAAAAGCAAGCTGTGAGCTGCCAGAAGCCAGCATGAGGAAATTCAGCTGTGACTAGAGTGTAGCAGGAAACCAGTTGAAAGCAAGATGGAAGCCGATCACTTACAAGTGGAAACAGCAGGTGGTATATTTATACATTAAGACTTGGAGACTTTCACAGTTATTAGTGATTACTGCAGTGAGAAATGCAAATGTGTTTCCGTTATTCACACTAAGACACTCAAGTAATATGTAAAAGCAATTATGTTACAAATAATTGAGCCGAACTGAGTCATTGGCTTTTTCACACACACCGTGTTCTTCCAATATGTGCACCTGATTTAACCACAAATATCTGATAATATCCAATTCTCTCATTTCTTTCATCAAAAAGAGCACTTTACAACTTTGATCACACTGGAGACGCATTTGAACAAAAGGTGTTCAGTGCCATTCGAATTATCATAATTACAATATTCTAATTTGTAAAAAGCATTCAATTCCTTGTAGAACTTTTTTGTGAACTCTAAATTTTCTGAGAGGTCCAACTTGTACCACCTGACCGCTGCAATGCCATGTAGAAACACATTAAAGATGTCAGCGGCTTCAGCAAGTAAATCGTGTAAATCATTCTTTCCCTTGTTTTACTAAATCATGCACACAATTGACTGCGCACTCGATATAATAATTTGGGCCCTCGTTTTAAGTAAATTGTGTGCAAGAAATAAAAGTTCACTCTACTTCCTGTCCGCATTCTCATAAATCAAGGGCACATGCACATGATTTACTTAAAATAAGGGAACGAATTAGTAAATCGTGCGAACAATTTACTTTTTTCTCTGCATGTCATGTGCGGAGCTTCGTAGTTCTGAATCTAGCAGAGTAAAATAAATATAAATTTTGTTCCCCTAAACATCAATAATGCATTTGCATAACGACTGTTACTTTTGTATTGTGATTACTCAAATCACGCAGATTAATTTTGCTGTTAATAGTGTTTACATAGAAAGGCATAGATCTGAGCCTGAGGATGTGAACAGCTTGAGTAGAAAGTCTTGTGTTGTCATCTTGTAATTACGACATAGTATGAATGCAGCAAAATGTGTACAAGTAATCAAGATACTATTCCGAATTAATGTTAATGCAAGGTGTAAAGGGGCAATAGGCACTTGAAAGTGGCCTTTTTTGACTTGAGCTAATAAGCAACCACCCAAAACATGCTTGCACCCAACTAGCAACGCCCTAACACAGACGCCCCAGCAACAACCCTTAGAAGAGTGGCTGTGGGAACTGCAAGAGGAAGCACCACTCACATTTATTTCAGAATACAAACTCTATGAATGCACTGATAAACTCTGTCACCTTTGAATGTGAACCACTGATGTCACATTCGTCATCCTGTTTCCCAATAAGGTGAGCGCCTTGGGAGTCGTGAAGTGTTTATGCAACCGTTCATGAGTTTGTGTGTCAGCTCAAAGCTCTGGAAAAGATGAGTGTTTCACAAGAGCATGATATCACACTGCACTTGCCAACAAGGTGCCAACTCCTGGACTGAAGTACTATGATAATCCCAGCACATGGCCGATAACCGAAGGTTCCAGTCAGCCTTTGTGCTCAAAAACCACCACAAAAAAAGATGGCGATCGTGTGGTTGTTTTTGAGTCTAATGGCCAGATGAGGTGTGAAATACATTATAAAGTCCTGTGGTGGACCCTCAGACCAGACCTCATGGCCTGTTCACCACCTCTTAGGCAGGAGCCATAAGTTTATCCTGTGGGCTTTCTTCCTTTTTCTCCTATTCCTCCCTTTCTTTTCCCTCTTCCCTTCCCCCTCTCCGGCCCTGCCTCCGCCTGCCCCCTTCCTCTCTCACTCTCTCTCTCTAACATTGGTTCTCTTTGACTGAAAAGGTCTGGAACAGATTAGCAGCAGAGCTGCAGCATCGAGAGGCCTGGCACCAACTCAAGTCCGTCTAGATGTGCAGCTGAGAACAGTTCTGCCTGCGCTGGGCCTCACGCGGGGTGGGAAGGGGGGTGAGACAGAAAGAGAGAATGGCCAGACTTCAGTTCTCTGTTAAAGGAGTACAATCCCATTCTACTCCCTGCTCAAATTACCCAAGTGTCTCCAATGGGTGAGCGGAGAGCCAGACGGGACAGCATGTCAGGTTAGCAACATATTTAATTGTTTTTTGGGGTGCAAGGAGGAGCTAACGTTCTCCAACTCAGAACTCGTGTTTTTGAAGTTGGTGGGATAACGTTCATCCAAATGTCTGCAGTTCAGCGACCTCACTGAGAAGAGCTGAGGGATGAAAACAAACACAAAGGTCATAATAAAATGCAGACACAAGCAGTTTCATAAAACCGCATGGGACCGCCCAAACACTCTCAACTTGTGGCCAGGAACGAGTTAACCACGTCTACCCCCTTGCAGTTCTCCCCCTCACATTACGTCTGTAATTCAGGGGCCCACCAGCCTTGTCCGCTGAACACTTATAAATCTTCAAAGGGCTTCACCCACCAGAGCCGACCCTCCTCCCTTTTTGTCTTTTTCGTTCTCTCGCGCTCTCTCTCCTGCCTGACCCAGCCGTTCACAGACTGTTTACCACTTTACCCCCAACCACTTGCGTGTTAGGTGTACGAAAACCTGTTTTGTAGTTGCGGATTTTGGTCAAAAATGGTGCAGAACATGCTTGTTCATACATGAAGGAGATGGTGAGATAGTGTCCCTGGGGAAAACTCTTTTGGGAAGAAGGGAAAGCACCTCAAGCGTGAGTAACTCAAAGTGACATAAGTAGAAGCCTTCATCTCTTTGTGAGCCTTACGTGCTCATAGAAAGAGATTAAAGAGAGGAACTGAAAGGGGTAGAAAAAGGACAAACATCTCAGTCTGACAACCTTTTGGTGAACCATTTCTCTCAACAGCAAAAAAAAAAAAAAAACAGATTATTAGATTAACGTGACAGTTCCACTGCTTAGATATGTTTCATTGTCTCTGCGTATGGATTATGGATGCATATCTGAACAAGGGGTTTAGGGAACAGCATAATCAGATGCAGTTTGAGCTAGTTTGTGTGAGTAAAGGGATCACATAGCAGAGTCCTGAGTGTGGAGCAGTTTTGGCTAACCTCAGTATGAGTCGCAGGAAGCAGGAATACTCTCTGAATAGTGTGGCACAAAAACACACTCTCACTCACTTTCATGCACTCAGATAGTGGCCATCTGCGCTCGGTTTGTAATCAGCATAATAATAAAGAAATAAGAGACAGTTACAGTTATTTTACCACAGTGGAACTGTGTTCTCAGGACTTTGAGCGCCTAACCCTCCCATAACAATGAGACCACTACATTGATCGGCCTCAGGGAAAGTGATGCACCGAAATTAAAATGAGTGAAAAACAGAAACCAAAAATAACATTTCTGTAATTAAATTTGAGTAACTGAACTCAGTACGCAGTTTAGGGTGTTCACAGGTGATAAACTGGTCATGGTAAAGTTCTTCGGCAATGTGCCGCCTCTTGAAACTTCGGGCAAAAATTTTTTACCTATCTCTACTCTAGTATAAATTTTTGTCACGGTGAGGTGTGCCCCATGCAGACATGTTTAATTGTTGTTAGCTTAACCACAAACCAAATAGTTGTGCAAAAAACGTCACCGAAAAAGCATTAATTGTTTCCGTCCATGAAAACGTTTTGCAATTTCGAGAAATATTTCATAACTACTCAGGTGGCTTATTTCTTTTATAAATTGGTGGCGACACTGTCATGCTAAGAGACCAGTGTTGAATAAAAAGTATGATTTATTATACTATTTTTATTATTATGAACTTTTATGACTTTAATCTCACCGTAACGCGGGTCAAGTCGTGGGTCCAGCCAAGAGGTGGTTTTGTTCTTGTGATTGATGTAGTAGATCTCTCCTTCTGAGGTAATAGCTTGCTCCCAACCATCAGGAAGAGGACCTGAGAGAGAACAGTCAGTTTACAATAAATTATCCATTACTAACTGAAATTCGAATTTTAGTAATCTTTGGCCATAATCCACACATTTTTTCATCCCACGAGGTCATGAAATTTTGGAAAGAAATCTCCACCAATCACAGGATCTTTGCTTTGATTCAAAGCTTGTAATGTTGTGATTCACCTCGTAGCTGGCTTCTAATTATTTATCAAGACTTTTTAAAAGTTCCTATTGAAAAAATGAATAGGAAACATTCTTCCGGAATCAAGGCCACTCGAAAAAAGTGGGTAGAAACTGTTGCACTCTATAGTTTCCAGGACCAAACGACTTTGCAAAGAATGACATTAAAGTCTGTGGGGAACACCTTAAAACACTGAACGGGACCAGTCTTGTCTGAGTTCCTGTTGAACCTTTCATAGTCTGGACACCCAGGTCCAACCAGACATGTCTACCTAATCATCAACTGCCAATCACATGCATTCATTTGCATTCGTCTGTCTTGATAAGGTTTTTGCGTTTGCTGAGGTAGAGGCGGGTTTGGGTGGGATGTAAACAGAGACTGCTACACCCGTAGAATTACCATAAGAATGCTGGGGCTGAGAGTGTAGTGTTAATATGATATGAGTGTCTGGAGCTGCTGACCTGAGGCAGGGTTCATGATGTTCTGCTGCTGCACAGGCACTGGGCTGGCCGGGGCGGCTTGGTTCATCTGAAGGAGGGCCTTACGTGGGTCCTGCCAGGTGGTCGACTGGTCATTATGGCTATGAGAAGACAAATACATACATAAGCATGACAATTAAAGAAAAAAACACTGTGGGTGTGACCCAAATCCTAATGAGCTGCTCCTTTGGCTGGACATATGTATGTGACCCTGGACCACAAAACCAGTCTTAAGTAGCACAGGTATATTTCTAGCAATAGCCAAAAATACATTGTATGGGTAAAAATTATTGATTTTTCTTTCATGCCAAATTTTCAAATAGTTGTATTTCGGCCAAATATTGTCCTATGCTAACAAACCATACATCAATTCAGCTTTCAGATGATGTATAAATCTCAATTTCAAAAAAAATTGACCCTTATGACTGGTTTTGTGGTCCAGGGTCACATATACGTCACATATACATACATTAACATACATATATACATATATCTACATATATATACATATATACATATATATATCTCTATCTATGTGTGTGTGTGTGTGTGTGTGTGTGTGTGTGTGTGCGCGCGTGTATATACTAATATTATAATACATTTACTCTGTTCTTATAATGCATTACTCTGTTCTTGTTCTAGGCTGGATAAATCTTAATATTTACTACAGTATATAATATGTACTCTAATATGTACTACCATATAAACCAGTGTTATATATCCCACATTGGTTTATTTGATTTAAACTGAGTGCTCAGATAAAATCCCAGCAAGTGGAACTTTTACAAGATCTTTGTAAACACCTGAACACAGATCCATTTGGACAGCATCTCAGTCCTTTAATCTGCATAAGCAAAAGCGAGCAGGAACCAAACATCTCCGAAGCCTCCTGCAAGCAAGTGTAAATGATGGTCTGTCCTGTTAGCAATGAAACTCCCACTCATTTAGTTTGCCCTGGCCGCTAAAAATAGGCTCTTATGAAAGTCTATTTCATAAACTTTACGATTGCCACCCACTCTTGTGTCAGATCTGCTGATGTATTGCTGTGGAGGAGGGAGCGTGGATAACCGTAGGCCGCTGGGTGAACTTCGACCCCGTTTACATGTGATTTGCCTGAACCGGTGTCATCTGCACATGAAGTCACAGATTACTGTGTAATGTCAGTGATGAATAACACGGTTACTGGAAAACAAATCAACAAGTCTAAAAGGAGAGACTGAAGCCAGACTTACACCCTTCTGTTTATTCAGATCTTAGACAGCAGGGTGGCAGGGAGAGCAGTGTTGTTCTCTTTTTCACTGCAGTTTATCACTTAAAGGTTAAGCAGTTTATGCTGGAAAATGGAGGGCTTTTTGGCCTCAATCTCAACATGAATGCCCAACAGACGCACTTGCATTTGAACAACCAAAAGAAATGTAATCCTAAACTATTTACCTCCTAAAACCAACATTCGTATGTTTTCTAGCGTACTATCACGGCACATTTCATGATCTAATCTCGCAGCTTCCTTAAACTCAAACCTGACAACTCCTCTCCTTCCTAAACACTAGCTGCTAATCTTCACATTTTCTTTTAAACAAATGTTTTCCAAGAAAATGGTTTTGGTGTCCTGAAGGCACAAGCACGCAATTTACGAGCAGTGTTCGGGATGGAGTGGGCGGTTCAAAAGACCTGCGATTGGAGGTGTTGCACGTTCTGCCAGGTCCATGAAACTACAGCCAGTGCAGATTAAGTTTTTAACTCAAAATACTGCTTCAAGTAAACACTCCTGAAGGAAGCAGATTTATGTAACTTCAGGACAAACCAGGCGGTTGTGAAACACTGCTCACATCTATTCTACAGTGAGAACGGGCTACAGCACTCGGTGTAGAGGCATTTCTAATGACGGCTTTGTTGGGGCTTGTTGCTCGATTAAGATGTAGAGCTAACACAGGAAAAGGCCCCTCTCGCTCCCGTTCTCTTTCTCTCTCTCAGGCGAGGGCCTGTACATTCAGGCAGGGTCAGTCATGGGTCTCCTCCCAGGAGGTTTCTTTCTCTCGCTGCCTGTTCCAACACACTGAAGTGTCAGGCTCTTTAACAATCTGGCGCCAGTTTTACAAAGCTTTCACCTGCTGGACAAAAGCTCAGACCAAGCTATGACCCAAAACCCTAAATGCTATTCACTTGCTCCTCTTTTCCCCCAGCTCTGCTCTCTTTGCCTATTTAAGACAGTTTTTGTCATGAAAACGTAGGATTTGCAGGCACTGAACCTATGCTTGAGCATCTTGACTAGTGATAGATTTATTGGTCTATTTTGAGATTATTGGCACGGACTGATAAACATGTTTGATTGGCTAATAAATAAGTGTTACCACCTCGTGTCAGTTTCTAAATCAACAGAGCCTTGTCAATAGATTAAAAAAGATTTTTTTTTTTTTTGTCAATTTTACAGAAATATAATGAAAAATATTTTGTCATTTTTAGTAATTCCTTAATTTAAGCCAATTTATATAAACCTTATTGACATAACTGAATTACATATAATTGGGTTGTCAATCAGTACATTAAACTGCAATCTCATAATCGTAGTTAACACATTAGTGCCTTACCATTTCTATGAAGGATGATTTCGCTCATAGGTAATATTTTAGTTGTCAACCTAAAGCCTAAGTTTCATTTACAAATTACACAGAACACAATTCATACTACCGTTCATACGTCTGGGGTCTGTAAGGTTTTTTTTAATGTTAATGTTTGAAATAAATATCTTATGCTCATTTAATAAAGTAAAACCAGTAATATTGCGAAATATAATTACAATTTAAAATAACTTTTCTATTTTATTATATATTTAAAAGTGTATTTTTTCCTGTGATGGCAAAGCTGATTTTTCAGCAGTCATTACTTCAGTCTTTAGTGTCAGTGATCCTTCAAAAATCAGATTTTTTTTTCAAGATTCTTTGATGAACAAAGTTCAAAAGAACAGCATTTATTTGAAATAGAAATTTTTGTAACATTACAAATGTCTTTACCGTCACTTTTGATCAATTTAATGCATCCTTTTATGAATAAAAGTATTAATTTCTTTAAAAAAAAAAAAAAAAAAAAAACTCACTAGCCTCAAACTTTTGAACAGTAGTGTATATTTAAACTACATGGGCATTGATATATTTATAATATACTAGCATTATATAGACCATCAGCCACCCTGAACTTTTGATACTGGCATCAGCTATTGAAAAATCCATGCTGTTTGGCCACTAGTCTTGATAGATAGACAGCTGACCACTAGTCTACTGGAAGAGAAACCACAGGACAAAAAAAACAAAACAAAAAAAAAAAGGCCTGGGAGGATGTTTGACCTTGTGGATAAATTAATTCTGCAACTTTGAGGTTTTGTTTGCAGTAGCGATTTGGCAAAACCCTTTCCCATCATAAACACAGCCATGTGACCATTTTTTCCTGCCGTCACTTTCTCTTTGCCACCAATTAGTTACTATTCCGCCATCACTGCCTTATGAGAGAGGGAGGGAGCAAGAATAACAAAAAGAGGAGAGAGAGAAAGAGAGCGACTGACTCAGCACTTCACCACCCCCTCTTCTCTAAGCTCCCTCTTGTTTATGCTTTACTGATCAAAGGATCTGCCAAAAACTGCCCCTCTCCCACCCACCTACCAGTAAGCCACCCTACCCCCAACCCACACACACACACTCCAAACAGCCCAGGCCGCAGCAGACGAGGAACAGGGGGCCTCTTCAGGAGGGTCACGGGGGGAGGGCCGAATGACCGTCAAACAAAAAGAAAAGGCCACAGAGGAGGAAAAAACGAGCACGGAAGCAATCCCTCAGAACTCCATTGGCTGAGTGGATCGCTGTGGTCCTGTTACACTTTATGTCACCCCGATCCTCCCCCTCCTATTGCTGCTGGAAACTATGACACAGACACGGGGGAGCGAGGGAGGGAGAGGCGGTGTGAGTTCATTTTAATTGGAGCACAGGATGTCGAGTATGAAGATCTCCTCTTGGGTTTCAGCAAGGGCAGACGCAGGCGCACTCACACAGGTGGGCTTTATTAGCCCGAACACTCTGCCCACAATGCCTTTTCCATGAAAATATGATCCAGAATGAGAACTATTGACCGTAGCCAACACAAGAGACAGCTTACTTACAACGTGCTGTTTTCTGGCAGTGGTTTAAATGCAAAAATCTCCAAACACACTGAATTCAAAGCTAAAGGATTAGCTTTGTTCCAAAATTGTGGCAACTGCCTTCTTAGGGGGCATCCTAAACATCACAGAACCTCATAAAAGAATGATATGGAGTGCACTACATGGTGAGAAACTCTCAAAACACATGACTCTGTATGGAAGTTTTATACAATGAAAAAAATTGCCATTCCTCTCGCCTTATTTCTGACCTCGTGGCAGTGCATTATGGGATTGCCGTCTTTGTGAAGGCAGCGCAATTATGTTGCTCACCTTTTATGTCTGTGATGCTGCTGTCTCTACAGGCAGCTCACTAGATTTTGGAACGGAGCAAATGTGTTTTTGTAGTCAAAAGCACACAATCCAGTCTGGGTCAGAGCCCTACCATTGCGTCACTCTTAAGCGTCTGCTCATGCAATGTTCTCTCTGCATTTCCAGCACACACAAACACTTCACAAATGAGGCAGACTGGCTTCCCTTTACTCAGCGGGAAAGTACCGGGAAAATGGGAGGACAGTCAAAAAGCAGCCAAGAGTAACAATAATTGTGAAATCCATATGCATCTAATACTTTGCCTGTCATTTATTCATGATGCCAACCTGCATTTGATGAATTGAAGTTTTAGAGATAGTCATAATCATATTGTTGGGCCAATATATTTAACTCAACTTTGCCTAGCCAACACACTGGAAAAAAATTGGTGTAGAAACAATTTTAACTCAGAAATTGCTAGGAAATTTCACAAATAATTAAATAAAATGGAAAGTAACACACTGAATTAAATGTAAAATTTTGAAGTATAAAGATCACATTTTTTTCCTTGTAATACACACTCCAATAAATATTTTAATTTTATTTACAAATTCGATTTTTTCTTTTGCAGTAATAAGTGCAGTACAGTGCAATGCAGTACTTTTTTATTTTATTTTTACAGTGCATTAATAAGTGACCAGTTAAGTTCACTCATCAGTAAATTTTAACGAGGCTGACTGCACATTCACACCAACAAACACACACCTATGGCAACGGCATCCCACACTCCCACCGGAAAAACATCGTCACTGCTCAGGGCCATTACAGCTCGCTGGGGGCCACCAGCTGAGAGGCGTTATTGAAGATTATGGGGCCAGAGATGGTGACAAAAGCATAGACAGGATAGACGTCCGCTCAAGAGACCCCCACAAACACCCTCCAGAGCTTCAAACATCATCAGCCAGATGACCGCTACCTTCTTTCTGGAGCACTTCTTCCATCTCAGACTAAGCACTGAAAAGACGGACTGGGAGAATGACAAACAGACAAAGAAAGGTCTACAACCCTGGTAGCAGGCTTTTGCTTTATAGCCAATAGACAAGCAGAGCGGAGGTGGGGATTCTGGCGCTCAAATCACACTGAGCCATGACCACACAGGAATCACTCCATGACACTAAAGGAGACAGTGCTCTATAGAAGCTCACTTCCTGATTTCCTCTCCAGCTGTTATCACTGCTCATGAAACCAGAGAGCACTCGAGGAGGAGGAGGAGGAGGAGGAGGTGGTAGGTAGAGAGGGGAGGTTAGCGAGCTCACAGCACTGGGCCTAGACCCACCCAAGCGCTCGACATGATTGATGGCCCAATTATCAGGACCCTGTTTATTGTGCTGCAGTTATTTATAACACAGCAGAGCTTGAGGTGCAGCAATGAATGCTTCTCATAGTTGCACTCAACTTCGCCAGCACTGCATGTTTTCCACTTTGCCTAAAAAATAACAAATATTTGACCTCGGAATACGGAGCATATACTGGATGAGCTGCATTCAAAATAGCAAAAAGTGCCAAGACAGAATTCCCTATTCACTGTTTGTATCCAAAATTAGCATTAGACTTACTTGAGAATACCTGAGAATTTACTGGTGAATCATTTCAGATAAAATACAACTTAAGCTCCATAAACAGAATCGGTTTACCATTGAAATTATGAAAACATTCTGTAGATGCATTAATTCACATTTTTGTTCATTTTTGTTAAGTTGAGGGACGAATTGAGATCATTTTCAGTAGTAACTGACAGGATTGCACAGATGTTGCTGGTAAGAATTTCGTTGTATTTAACATGAATATTTGCTAACACTTTATTTTAAGATGTCCTTGTTACATGTTACATGTACTTACTATTATAATAACAATAAATTAAGCATAATTACATGCAAGTAACCCTAAACCAACCCCTAATCCTAACCCTAACCATATAGTAAGTACATGTAGTTAGTTAATATTACTCAGTACTTATATGTATAATTACACTGTAACAAAGCGTAACCTGAATATTCTTTTAAACTAATGGTCAGTGAATATTTTTTTTTTTGTTATTGTTTTTTTTTGAGAGTAGGGTCGATACATAATAAAAAATATTGTAATTTATTACTTACTGGTTTATTACTTATAATTACCGGTTGGTTACACATAATAAAATATAACACATATATGAAAATTCAGTTTTAAATCAAACTTTAACCCATGTAATGAGTGTTTCCATATCAGACATTCAAAAGTTTGAGGTTTTATAATGGGGGAGGGAAAAAAAACAAAAAAAAAAACAGTTTCCACAAAAATATTAAGCAGCACAACCATTTTTAACATTGATAATAACAAGAATGCATATTATTATGCTTTCTGAAGGATCATTTGACTTTGTGAAATGATGGAATGCTTTTCTGAAGGATCAATAATGGAGTAATGGCTACCATCACAGGAATAAATGACATTTTATAATAAATTAAATACAAAATAGTTATTTTAAAGTGCAATAATATTTCACAATATTACGGTTTTTACTGTATTTTTACAAAATTGAAGAAGAAACCTTATTGAGCCCAAACTTTTGAACACTAGTGCATCTGTTTATCACTAGTAAACACTGTTAAGATAATGACTTCTACACTACAGCTGGGTACATAAGGACTCGGCATATTAGCTTAGCATAACACACACTGCTTCTAATGAGGCCAAAGAGAGGCAGCCATTATGAATGACTGAATGCTGCTAGTCAGGACAGAGAGAGAACATCAGACCTCAGTCAGCTCTCCATTTCTCCCTCACGGTCAAGCGAGCGAGCGTGCATCAGGACGGGTGGATGAGTGACTGAGCTTCCGTCAGCAGGACATCATCAGGAGAGATTATGAAGCGACCTGCTGACCTCTGGCCAGATTTAAGTTCCTCTTTGAAGGAGGGCTCATAATCACAGGAGTCAGTGGACAAAGCAGCGAGTTAACAGAGTCAGAGAGCAAAAAAAGAGAGAGATACTAGAGAGAAACGTGGGTAAAGGTTATGAAGTTCTCAGAAGTGGTAGGCAAGCTATATTTTAACATTTAAATCATTTTTCTTTTTTCTTAATGTAAACATGATATTTCACATTCAAGGTGGGTTTTCATATATCATTAAACTGCTGCTAATGAGAAACCAAAACAGCAAGAAGCTGAATGTGACACATTCAACACACTTGCTGCACAATTTGGTAAATGTAAAGAGCGTTTTGAACGAGACGTTGGTCTGAATACATAGGCAGGGGTTCTTCTTGAGGCAGTTTGTTCTGCAGTGACAGTAGGAGCATTGATGTCTGGGGCAAAGGTGTTACATCAGGACTGAGTAAACACTGGTCTGGCTAACTCTGCTTTCTATATGTACACACACACACTCACAGATGACACTTCAACAGGAAAGGGGCTTGTTTGTGCGTGGTCAATAAAGCCCAAGCTTAACAAACACACATTTACTCAAAGTAAATGCTTTACACTAAATGAGCTGAGAAATGAATCCACCCTGACCTGGGAAACTAAACATTACAAAAACAAGGCCACTGTAATCTAACAAATGACTTAAAACAGGAAATGGGTCTAAATGGGTTTTCTGCTCACGTCGTAAAGTACGAGTTCAAAAGTCAATTTAGGCTCAAACGTGAGTTTCAACTAAATAAGGGATGTATAACCAAAATACTGTATATTATATAAACAATTATATTATGTACAAGTTGGGACCAGATATTTAAAAATATTTGCAATTAAAATAAATTATTCTCTATTTTATAACATATTAAAATGTAATTTATTCCTTTGATGGCAAAGCTGATTTTTCAGCAGCCATTACTCCAGTCTTCAGTGTCACATGACCCTTCAGAAATCATTCTAATATGCTGATTTGGTGCTCAAGAAACATTTCTTGTTAATGTTGAAAACAGTTGTGCTGTTTAATAGTTTTGTGGAAACCATGATAAAGTTTTTTCCAGGATTCTTGACCATTAGAAAGTTTTCATTTATCTGGAACATAAATCTTTTGTAAGATTATAAAAAGTCTTTACTGTCAATTTAATGCATTCTTGCTAAATAATAATATTAATTTCTTTATTGGTAACACTTTAGTATAGGGTCCAATTCTCATTATTAACTAGTTGCTTATTAGCATGCTTATTATTATTAACATATTGGCTGTTTATTAGTACTTATAAAGCACATATTCTGCATGACCATATTCTACATCCCTAATCCCAGCCAATACCTAAACTTAACAACTACATAACTAACTATTAATAAGCAGCAAATCAGGAGATTATAGAGGCAAAAGTTATAGTTAATGGTTTGTAAATGGCAAGAATTAGACCTTAAATGCTAGTTTTTCAAAGTAGTAAATGCAAAGAAAAAAAACACTTTACAATAAAGTTACTAAAGCTATACATTTGTGTTGAGAATTAATAGTTACAGTTTTCTTTGTTGCTCGCACTCGAAAATAACATTAAGCAGTCCTGTCCACTGATATCTACTGTTTTATTAATGGTATAACAAAATCTCTACTGATTCACACATTTCAACCATCACACAGTATTCACCAGCATTACACCGCCCAACTCTAGGAGACAGGCCTATAAAAAGGTCTTGATCATGCATGAAACAAAAGTATGATTGTGGTCTAGGTTTGTGGGGAGGACTGCCTCTCCCTGTGATGTTGATCACATTTGCAATAGCAAACTTTCACTCCCTTCACCCGTCCTCCACACAAATGTGCTACAAATGGAGCTGGGAAGAGAGGCCTGACCCAGATGGCTAAACCGTTAGCCATCAAAGAGACAGCCAAAAGCAGTACACAACACGCCTGCTCCATACGAGGGTGCAATTCAACACAGTGTGATTCACACTGAGCCTCCCGATGAGCGTATTTAAACACAGACAGGAGTGGCAGAAAATGAAGTTAAAATGACATGAACACAAAACTCCTCACAATCCTGTCACGTCTATATTTTGCCCGTAAAACCCAGATGAACCGTTTCAAAATTGAGACGGATGTGAATTTAGCCTATGTCGCCATTCAGAAAGGGGGAAAAAGGCAGAAAAGCAAATATTTTCCCAACTGGCCACAGAAAAATGGAGTTGGAGTGTGTGAGGAAAATCCAAAAGAAAACAGGCCACCCCAGAAGGCTGCAGCACTCAATAAAAAACACTGTCTAAGCTAGCAGTGTGTGTCTGGACATGTAACACTTCCAGGAGCACCACCATTGCACTACAATACTGCTACAGCTAAGACAAAAGCCTGCATGTGTCGATTGCTTCTAATACACATGCTTTCTTCAGAGGAAAAAAAAAAAAACACTTTCCTGTTTGTTTCCACTGGAGCACCAATATCAAACCAGTGCTATTAAAATATTAAACAGGCAAAAATAACTTTAAATCCCCTTAATTGAGTACTAAAACTGTTTTCAAGCAATGAGCAACCTATATAGATTAAGGATTTATTTTATGTCTTATATACACTTAAATTCTGGGGTACACTTCATTTCATTTGTTTAGATTTTATTTATAACCTGAAGGACACAAACCAGAGTTATTCATTTATTCATAATATAATAATATAAGACTTAACCACAAAAGCGCAAAAGACTAAACTAACATTTTTTAAAAATCCTGTTTGTTTACATCGGAGCACCATTACTAAACCAGTGCTATTAAAATATTAAATTGGCAAAAATAACCAGTTTCCCCTTAATAACTCAATGAGTATTAACATTAGCCAGGTTTCCATCCAAACTTGCGAATTTAACTTATGCGCATGGAATTTAACTCATGGAATAATCACATAAAACATTTGCGAATAAGCACCATTTCTTCCAACGAGTCAAAGAGAACAAAATCGTCACTTTCTGATAAACTGGCACTAAATATCACTAAGAAAAGTAGGAGAAGCCACTGAACATAATAATTTTCATAGGCTGTATATAACAAATTACTTGCAACTCAGAGTGAGCAGATGAAACAATATATGAGGTCTTGCTTTCGGAGGTGGATGCCTGCTGTTTGGGAACGCAGTCATGTAAGACAGTTCTGGGAAGCAATTAAACAGAAATACTTTGACGGCAGACTTTGCTCGGGCATTTCAGAATGACCATAACATTTCAGACGCTGTGCAACGTGATCGGTCCGCTGGTTAGCCAGGTTATGCCGTCCCATAGCGCAAAGTCACATGACTTTTTTGATGCACATGGAGGAATTTATTCGCAAATTCCTATGGCCCATTATTCGCATTATCCGTTTTTTGCAAAGTCAAAAAAGTCAAAAACCACCTCAAGCAAGTGTTAAAAAAAATTCTGCAAATTAAGGCTTTTTTTTCTCGAAATTTGGTGTTTCCATCACTCGTTTCTGATGCGATACTTCAAAATGTGCATAAAAACGGTGATGGAAACATAGCTAGTGTTTATAGCAATGTGAAACCTGTATATATCTGTGTATAAATCTCATGAAATGTGTTTTAGGGTTTTCATTTAATATTTTGTAACCCTATAATACGCTGTAACCAATATGATAGCAATATATCATGCATCTAACTTGATGAAATAGTCAACTTAATGAAAGAGTCCTAATGATATACTTTCAAGGGAAGCCCTGCCATCATGCGTCCGTGTGTTTTTCCAGTTGTCCAATCATGCTCACCTCCTTCCCAAACCAAGAAAATCCCATGGTGGGAGCAGACAGCAGGAAGGAAACAAGGGGGGCATTTTTAGTTTACGGACCTCAAGGCCACACCGATCTAGTGGTAGAGTAAGTTGCGAAAACCAAACAGTGGTCATTAAATCACTTAACACTATGCTTTTACCATTATCACCGGGTCCCCTCACACTCTTACGACGGGTCACGTCCTTTAACTCCTCACCCAAATGGTAGTTCCTTTCAAAATATTTCAAAATTACCTAATCAGGCATATTAAGCTACATTTTTAAACAAGAAAGACATTTGCAACAAATATTACAGTCTAAATGCATGTATGCACAACTACATTTTCTCTTCAGGAAAGACTCTGAGACACACCTTTGTATAGTAATTAAAAGCAGCATGTTTTAAAGCGGGTGAAGGGGTAATGGTGGTTCCCATCACAGGGTCTAATCCCTGTGATAGTTGGGGTCCACATCCCCGAGGGCCCTTCTCGGCTAGGGGCGCCCTCCCATGGGCTAAATCCCCCCACTGAGTCCTGGCTTTAATAAGAAAACGGAAACACTGATTAACCCCTCTATTTGGCCACATTCTCCAAATTAGAATCCTTCATTAGTTTATGACCCTGGTCTCAGTGGTAGTGCCCTGTGAACTTAACCCCCCCTTCTCCTGAGGTCCCAAAAAACAGGCAGGCGAGAACTAAACAAGATGACCCTCAACCGCCCTGAGCCCCCCTTTCTCTCGGTCCGAGTCTATTATAAATCAAAGCTCACAGTAAACTGTTGGAGAAAAAGGGAAAGAAAGAAGGTCAACACATCATGTTGACCTTTCCCACTTCTGTCTTCCACAGGGTTAATAATGAAAGCAGGAAGACAAGGAGGAAAAACAGGGGACAGAGATCTAGGAAGTTAAAAAAAAAGACTAGGCTACAACTTGTTTTAACCTCAAGTAATTCTAGATTCAAATCTACACACTCGAAGTGCAAAGGGAGTTGCAAAGAATCAGTTATTCAACAATTTACGCATCTAAATAAATCTGTATTTGGCAGATTCATAAAATAATGAATCTGTAAAATTCATAATGAATCTGTAAAATTCATAAATGAATTTCTTGCTAGAAGACTATATAAATCGCACTGCTGACAGTGCAACACACGTGACAATGTAGCATATTTTCCAGAATATGCTACATTGTTTTTGTTTAATAATTTGAAATGGGGTGTGACTTGTATTCCAAAGCACGTAAAACATGCGTAAAGAACAAACATTTTGATTCCTTTAAATAAATTTGTGTAGACATACCGTTTATAATGAATGTCACTTTAATTTAGTTTGTTAAGCTGATAAGTTTGTTCTGTTCTAAGTCCTGCTAAATTTAAAGGATTTGTTGTGTTGTGGAGTAATTTACATTCATTTTTATTGTAATAATAAAATACGACTTATACACCGATGCAAATTATCAGGGGTTTTTTCTCCAAATAAATTTGACCCAACTTATAGTCAACTATAAGTCAAATTATAGTCAACTTATTTTCCAGAAAATATGGTACTACTGTTTTGGATTCTCAGGAAGATCCACAACCAGCATCTGGAAGTGCCACAGAACTAGTTCCCTATAATCCTGGGCTTTTGAGGCGGCGTTGAAACAGTCTTCAAATGACTGGGTGTTGCAGGTTGATTACGACTTCTGACAGCTTTGTGTTTCCTGTCATTTTCTTCCCGCTATCAAAGTGTCATGGGACACCACTGAGGCCTGAGCAAAGGCTGAACTAAATATAGGACAAAAAGGTTACAGTGTAACCATTCAAAGCTAAAATCTAACTAGTTTTAATGCAATAGATCTTTTACTGTGTGTTCAGAGTCTTGTTTCTTTGTCTATATCTGACCAGGTCACATGAGTGTCACTGGATAAATAAAGCAACCCGCTCATGCTCTCTCTCTCTTTCTGTATTTTATCTCTACTGAGCGGATTCACAAACTGCGCTTTCATTCATGCCGAAACAGAAACCAGGTTGCTTGTCAGACTTCCCTTAGCTGTGTGACTCACATGTGGCCAAACGCGAGAGCCATCGGGATACTTCACACACCGCCGTCTGCTTATCTGCAACCAAAATGAATGGTAACAGATACGCTCTCTAATGAAATCTCTGGCCTTAGGAGAAAACGACTTGTGTGAGGGTCTTATACATGCAGAACAGTAGTGGTCACCTGAAAGCAATGTGAGCTTGTTACAGTTTCAAACAGGTTGGCTCACAGCCCTCTCACCACCCCTCTTCTGAAGAGGGCCTGATTATAAATAGGAGTGTGTTTGTTTTCCAGGACAAGCTTCCTGAAGCCTTCAGTGTTTCTAGATTCAAACTACACTTTTAACGTGCAATGGGAGTTGCAAAGAATCTGAATTATTCAGTTCATCTGGTAAATTAATTTGTATTTACCAATTTACTTCCATAGTATAGAAAAAAAAAATACTATGGCTACCGTCAATAGTTTGATTACCAACAGTCTTCAAAATATCTTCTTTTGTGTTCAACAGAAGAAAGAAACTCATACAGGTTTGGAACAAGTGGAGGGTGAGTAAATGATGACAGAATTTTTATTTTTGGATGAACTATCCCTTTAATCTATACCAGACCAGAATAACAATGAATATCAAGCTGTCAGCACTTGACAATGTAACAGGGAACCGCAAAACTCAACTAGTTGGTCTAAAAGAAGCACTGTATAATTAGGCTGGTTTAAGATTCATCTGTCCTGAATCAGACTCGCACTTGAAATTTTGCATAAGATGTACAAAGCAATGGAACAAAATGTCACATTTTAAGTTGGACTATTTTTAACTTGACAAATTCTCTCGGAAACAATGCTCATGATGCTTAAAAGCTGGTTTCAGATTCATCTGACATGAATCAGAATCTTTAGTGTTTACATAAGATGCACAAACCAATGGAACCAAATGCCCCCTGCGAGACACATTTTAAGTTGGTCTTAGAAACAATACTCATAACACTCAAAAATAGGTTTCAGATTCACCTGCCCTGAATCAGGCACGTTCTTAGGAGCTTACATAAGATGTACAAAGCAATAAAGCAAAAACATGGGTCTTGAGACACTATTTTTACCTTGACACACTGTCTTAGAAACAACCCACAAGATGCTCAAAGACATCTGACTCTTCTTTTAGCTCCTTGAATTTGATAGGGGGTGACAGTGATGTGCTCACTACAAAAATGAGGAATTGTTGACAAACCATGTCAACTTCCTGTGGGAAAGCTATCCACAAACAAAGCTGGGGGCAACAACAATAAGACGTTGAATAAACGTTCATTTGTGCATTTCAGCAGTGACAGAGACAGGGCGAAGATCAAAAGGTGCCCACACACAGACCACTCAAAAAGGTAGCAGTCTCAATGTTTGCTTAAAACGTCCTTCATTTTTCGTTTAAGAAGAATGAGAACTACCAGGCTAAATTTGGAGCGGAGTCTTAAGGATTAGGCGTCCTCATTGTTGGATGCATTAGCAGTTGCGACATTTCTAAAACATTAGCCTAGGTCTTGTGAGCTGTCTACACAAATGGCGTTTTCCCCTTCCTGTCCCTCAAGCCCCTTTTGCATAATTCCTGGAGATCTGGTCCAAATGAAGCAGATGTTCCTCTTCCAAACATCTGTTTTTAAAAGCTCTCCGTTTTATCATAGTAAATTGGAGGCTAATCATGTTTGTCTAGAAGCGATTGGTCAGAGGTTCACAGTTCCAGACATCCCAGAAACTTTGTATTCAGTCCTAATATAGCAGTTATTAAATAAATAACTTAAATAGGACTTATCAAAAAAGACACAATGTACTCCTTAAATCAGCCCTTTTAACTCCTCCTGTGTGCAGGCTGTGTCCTGTGGACAGGCTTCTGTGGCCAGGCAGATGAGTTTACCAGGCCGGCCCGTCCTCCACTCGTTCTACGCTGCAACACTGAGCCTTTGTTCCCCTCTGAAACCCAATCCGCAGAAGCACTAAGTACCCACACACACACACACTCACACAGAGAGAGAAGGCACACAGGCTAACACACTAGCAAAGACTAGGATATATAAACCAGCTGGAAAAAAAGACTCCTTATTGGGAGTTTTGATTGAAAAAAGCTTTCATCTGCACATTTAAAATAAAAACCAAAGTCATTTTCTTAATGTAACTATCAGCTTGCAAGTCTGACGTCACACACCACCATTTTTGGGTCCAAAAGCGTCTCTATCAGATCCCAAAAGCCAACAACAAATGGTGCTAATATATACTCACAGTGTCTTATACTGCTGAAAAATCATGAAAGGCATTTCAGTTAGTGAAATGTCAGACAGCGATTCATTTTTTTATGAATCGGTAAAATATATCCAGGATGGCATGAGCCAAAAGACTATAGTGTACCATGTGAGTTTCTACAAAGCTTAGCTTAAATGTGTGAAATTAATAAATGGCTGTTGAAATAGTAGTCTCAACTGAAACGTATATTCAGAAACAGCAACTTCAAAGCAACATTGCAAGACTTTTTGTCCACTAAAATTCACCTTTGTTGGAAATCTCTACATGCAGTAAGTCTTCTATCTTTAAAATGACTGGAAGCACTGCAAACTTGACCCCAATCTGAAGGTCAACAACACCTTATCAATTTAAAAGACATAAAACCGCTCCAAACCATGTTGACAAAAACGTCATATCAGGCATGACAACGTTAACAACTCACTTTAGGAAGTATCTCTGGCCTGAAGGGGTCTTGGCCATCTCCCAGCCTGGGGGCAGCGGCACATCATCAGGTATTTCATAAGACGACTGACGGAGGTGCTGAGGTGGGGCGTTTGCTGGAACCATGCTGCTCAGTGTGCCAGGCGAAACTGCACCCAGCTGCAGGGAGGCGGGTGAGGAGTGTGCCCTGACGTGCTGGGGCGTGAGGGTACCAGCAGTACCTGCATCCGTGCTGGCCTGTACAGGGATAGAGGATTATTTTAGCATAAAGAAGACATTTAGATTAGGATTAGATTTAAAGCAAAAAAGGCTACAAGCAATAAGTCTCTTAAATTGCAAAGAGACTTATATCTAAACCTTAATAATTCAAAACACGGATGAAGTCACATATTTACACACAAAAAACAAGCACGCACACACACACAACCTAGGGTTACAATGCATGAAACTAACAATGCATGAATACATTCATTAATCATACAATGTAATTGTTAAAGCATTGCTTCTTATGCTTTTTGCTTTCTTTCCTTTTATATGTAACAAATCTGTTACATTTTCTTAATGCCATAAGTCTTTCACATGTAAAATTTGTTACTGTAAAACATTCTTTGTAACTTTATTTACTCTAAACTAGCTTATGACTTTTTAAAGGAAACTTGAGGGGGGGGAAATCAGTTTTGTTTGCTACTGTGAAATTAAGCAATGTTTTTATCCAGAGTAAGAAACATTATTAAAAGATTTTACATTTTAATTGTTAAGCTATTTAAATAAAATGCTTTAAGCTATTTTTTAAACTATGTGAACTTTGGAGGGATAGTGAAGTATAGGAAATTAGTCATTTCTTTTCCAGTTAATAAAGGGAAAGTCAAAGGATAATGGGATAATAACAACGTATTTCCAACATGAATAAAACACCATACATGGAAACGTAAAACACAAATGATTAAATTTACACAAGGGCACTGTTGTCCTCTTGAATCATAACTGAGTGTTGCTTTCATTTGTTTTATCAGCTCCTTTTACAATAACAAAAAGTTAAGAAATGGATGTGGCCTACGCTGCAGACTTGAGGAGGAGCTAAGTAGGAAACAGGCTGTCCTGGGGCAACTTTTCAGCAGAACTTAACATGTGCGCATGTGCGAGGTGTGATTCCAAACCCGAGAAAACACTATTACTTTTGTTAATAACTTTTTTTTTTATTCTTTTTTAATTAAGCTTTAAAAGATAGCTCATTTTAAATATCTTCACCCGTGGAACAAGTGCTGGAAACTAAAGACTATAAACCTCATATGGTTTCTAAACTAAACTATAAAACGGCCCATTTATATAAAAATGCAAAAGTCCAAGTGTGCATCAGGCAAAACGTTTCATTGAAAGATAAAGCATAAAAAGTAAAGGTCAGTGATGTAACTGCAATGAACAGATCACTGAAAAGCATATTTGAGGAATGAAGTGTTTTCTTTCGGGTGTTTAGAATCACAACCAGCGCTGCCCGAATTTCAAAAGAATCACTCTTTTGAGTTGATTCTTTTCAATGATTGTCTGAATCATTTTGTGATTCAGTCTGAATCACTCATGAACTGAATCATTTGGAGTGTAAAACAGTAACAGAATGTTTTATATAAAACAGAACAAAAAAAAAAGCACAGGTTGAAGTGTAGCCTAATGTTTACCTATCATCAACTGAAATCAAACCTGGAAATAAATCTTATCTTGTGAGAGTGCATGCAGCAAGTGAATGACTTTGTACTGTCGGTCAAGACATTTGAACCCACTGAGTATCAAAATACAAAGAGTACAGAATGATATGAGATCACAAAGTGCCATGTATTACCATCACTGTACCACAGTGGTACCCCTTTTTCAACTTCAACTAGTGCTAGGGGTGAATAAGAGAGACACAACACTTTTCTTCTGTATTTGATCAAATGTTTTGTTTGTTTGTTGCAGTACTTTCCAAAAGGTAACTTTCAGTTCAGCTATTTTTCCTGTGGAGTAACTGGTAGCTTGCATATGAGTTACCCTAAGTTACATTTCAAAGCAATTGTGACTTTTGTTTTATGACTATTCTATTTGTTATAAATTATGATTGATATGTCATTATTATATGAGTTTCGCTTATGCACTTTATTCTTTATTTACTGTATTTTCACCTAATGCAGTGCTTTCTGTTCTTTGTTCGTGCAATAAGAAATGTACATTGCCAGAGTTACGCCACACTAAACGTTATAATCAGACTGTCGCGTCGCTCTTTAGGCTGAAGCTGTGCAGAGGCCCCGGGGGCCAGCTGCGGTGTCGGGCGCAGGAAAAGTTTGTGGTTTCTGTGGGGGTGGTCTTACTTGTCTGGAGTGGGACTTTGGCTCTGGGGGCTTGAAGAATGAGTCTGGCAGCTTTCTCATCCTCATCGGCACGGAAGGGGGGATGATGGCGGTTTTCGGGTTCATCACAGCGTTAAAAAGAGCCTCCAGATCGGTCTCGGAGTCTCCCCGCACATGGACGATCTGATGGCCGGCAGGAGGGTTGTGCTGGCTCGGATCCATGACTCCAGATAAAATGTAGCTCTTCTTTCTATCCGACTGAAATGGTGTAAACAGGAAAATTGGTTGCTACCATAAAATGCAGAAAGATTAAATCCAAACAGCTCAAAGCTGTTTTCTGTCCGTCCGCTTTATTAATTATCCAAGCCTTGCGAAAAAAGTATGCAGCGCTGTGTTTTTCTGCTTCGCGAGAACACCCCAATAAATGTGGAAACGCGCATATCTACTAAACTGTCGTTTAAACTTCTTCTGAACTCTTTAAAAGCGCTGTCTGTGTGACTTTCCCAAATGTTTACGGCTCCTCTAACGCAGACATTGGTAATGACTGTACTGCGCGTTGAAAATCACAGCCCTTTCACTAACCTAACTAACTTTTTTTTCTTCTCTCTCAACTTCTGAAAGTTTGGGCAGGACATCAAACTTTATGAGACATGTGACCGCTGACTCAGAGGGGCGGGGCTTAAATTAGAGCCTTTAAAGAGACAAGATTTTCTTCTGTGAGGGGGCCCCCATTTATAGAGTCCATAAATATTGATAATTCAGGCATTAGTGTTTTAAGAATGATTATATATCTATTACGCTCATATATATCTATATTAGAATTTATTACAAGCTAATAAATTTGTATGCATATTTATTTACTTTTAATCTGTATGGTCAGATAGGTTTATGATAATAAAAAACAATCATCATGATACAGCATTTTATTTTCTTTTATACAAAAGTGGCCATTCAAGGCTGATCTGTGTGTTTTTGGAGGGTGTCACAATCTTCATTCATATTTAGGCTATGCCATGAAGTGTCACTCACCACGGACTAAATCTCATTATACAAAAATACACCAGTGAAGTTCAAGCACTCGCTTCTTTATGAATAAAGAAATGAGTTGTCTTTCATTATGTAGAAAGCTGCAGAAAAGTAGTTCCATGCAGTTCCCATAATTGTTATGTAAATGAGCCTTCCCGGGCCATTGAGAAATCATTTTGTCAAGACTGAGCCCAGCTCTTTTCCCATACATTTAACATTGAGTGACTGATTATGAACCCCTTTTAATCCCCTGCGGGAACTGTAAGGGCATGATGAATGGATTAATAAAGTTACTTTGTACTTTTCCCTTTTAACCAGCCAACCAATATCCAGCCCTAACATGAACTGTCTCTGTAAGCCATATATAATTAACCACTTTATGTGTGTGGTTTTTGTCAGTGCCTTGTCATTTAGATTCTGATCTGAATTATCTCCTTATTAAACTCTAGTGATCATGAAGTGAATGCAGGGGAGACAAGGCAGTTGTTAGTTGTATCACCATCATTTGTGAATGGTGTGAAATCATTACTGGACCATCACCCTCCTAATGTGACCTTTGAAGGCTCTTTTTGCCATTTTGAATGAAAATACCATTTTGAAAGTGAAATGAGAGTGGTGTTGGATTATGGTATGCCTATAACTATAATTATTTTTGTACAATTAAATTGGATTACCACAGTTCAAGCATACATTTTAAATTGTCCATGTTTACTATAATAAGTTATAGTAGTGTAAAGGGGTAAGTTGGTTTTGCACTCTTTGTATTTGACATACAGTGTAGTGATAAATAGTAGATTTTAATCAGCTTTATTTTGTAGCACAAAGATATAGTAAATCAAATTTTTATTGAACAAAAATCCACTGAGTTACCAATGTTTAAACAAAATTCTCCCTGGTTTCCCCACAATGTCAAATTTTGATCAAGTTTTCAGTGCAAAATCTTACTGTCTCCTTTATTTTACCATAGTATTTTAAGGTTTGCAACATTACTGTAACTTGACATGATACTCCAAATAAGCTGCTGTCTATTTATGGTCAATGAAAATATGCCTTAATTTGCTTGTCCTGTTTATGTGTGTGTAAGATCATTAAAGAGTGGTAAATATCCTGAAATGATTGAGGCAGTATTTGAGGTTTATTCTGGGGGCTACGCTGCCCAACCCTGGGGGAGACCACCCACTTAGCTGTCCTGAGGGTAACTCCATCATTTAGTCAACATGTCCCAACATCTTTGGGAGCCTGTGACAATTATCTTGGAGCCTGTGACTATTGTTGACATCAGTATTACACGAGAAACGGAAGTGTTATTGAGGAAAATTATTTGTCAGAATTTAGGATTGTTAAACAGTAGGCCCTGCATAAAAAATATTGAAAATGTAAATGTTCTTAAAATTCTCCTCCCATCTTTTAGATTGCTTGTCATAAATGGGGTAATTCCCTATCTTTGAGAATTTTAAGATAAGACAACTTATTTGATTTTTTTAATAATCCCTGTGAAAATGTGGATAATGAAGATAGCAGAGGAAATTCTTCCATAATCCTCATCTGAATGGAAATGGGAGCGTTTATGCGCCCTCTATAGGTCAATGACAGATGAGATGATCTAATCATTGGACTTTATATTATATTGTAATCTTAATTAATTTTGGCATTATTTAAAAATATATTGTATCCTCTCTGACACTTCTTTACATAAATAATTACCAACCTTAAAGAAATAGTTCACCCCAAAAAAAATGGAATGAAAATTTACTCACCCTCAGGCCCTCAAAGATTTAAATGAATATGTTTAATCGGAACAGATATGGAGACATTTTGCATTACATCACATGCTCACCAATATATAATCTTCAGTGAATGGGTGCCGTCAGAATGAGAGTCCAAACAGCTGATAAAAACATCACAATAATCCACAAGTAATCCAAATGTCTCCAGTCTATCAATTAACGTCTTATTTAAGTGAAATCTGCATGTTTTTAAGAGACAAAGCCATCATTAAGGCAATTTAACTTTTACATATACAGTAATATTATTGGTTTTACAGCACTGGCACTATTGGGTGAAAACAAAACTTTAATCTAATTGAGCTGAATGCTGACATTACTGTCTTCTATAGAGCTGATTTATTAATCATCTTTGTTTCAAATTCGATTAATTTTGCCACATCAAACACTCTGAAACACACAGCAGAATTTGAATTTGTCTTGTATTTTCTTAAGTTTGCATCTTTGATTTCTGTTAATTTCCTGTTTATTACTTTGAAGCTGTGTGGAGACAATCTGTATTGTATAAAATGCTATTTAAATAAAGGTGACTTGACTTGAAAAGGTTTCAAAACAATGTCTTAGGGTTTGAGCTTCAGGAAGTGGAAGCGTCGTGGAGCCACCCAAAGAAACGTTAAAACGGTTGGTCCTCAAATAATGAATGATGATCAGTTTGATGAGAATACAAAGTTCGACTGGTAAAGGAGCAAACAATAACATGTTCTGCACAAAAGGCTGCACAGGGAAAGCCATTAAGCAAAACTGACTGTGGAAGCACACCTGAAATTTGCCCAAAAAGCTAAATAGACCCCCAATAAGACTGTGATTTTGTGTTCAGATGAAGCTAAGGTGGAGCTTGCCATTCTGTGGCACTCAAACCTTATGTTCAATGTTGTCTCTGTTATGGTGGTTAGCAGGGTCTGAGCCTTCTGCTATAAACAGGTAGGAATGGATGGTGCAAAATATGAGGAAATACTGAAAGAGACTCTCTTTCTGTCAGCAAAAACTCAAGCTTGGCAGAAAATTACCTAAAATATGTTCATGTCTTTGCTTAGTCATGTTGACCTGAATATTCTGGTGAACAAAATCTGAAAAATCTGGCTGCAAAGTTATTTTAAAAGACTGAACTTGTTACTGATGGAAAAGGAGACGCTACAAATTGTAAAAATTGAACATTGAGGAATGAATAAATAGCATTGTAAACTTATATAAATATATATTTTTAAAACTATATATTTATTATTAATAAATATTTTTAAAAATTTGTGTTTCAGAAAATGTTTGCAAGCGACTTTATATTTAAAATCCATCCATCAGGCACTTTTAAAGTGGCAATAAGTGTGCCTTCATCACTTATAAAATTAAAAAAAGCAATTCTACTTGAGCATTTTTGATTGCTCGGTAGCCCAAGTTTTCGGTTTTCTTCAACAGAACGCTGGTTGATGTGTTACGCTAATCACTGTCAATTTTCCAATTCAATTATTAACTTGGAAAGCAGGCTTACAGGATACCAAATGATTACTTAACCGCTCATGCAAAAGAGAAAGAAAAACACCCTGATAACTTCATGCTCTGTGTGGTTTGAGATTCGCCGGCGTTCATTCTGTCAGGTCTTTCTGGGAAGGGTGCAGTCTCTTCTCCGGTCAGCTTGCCTTGGCTTGTTGCAGCGGGTGGAGGAGGTGGATCTTTGAAGAATTTGGCAGAGATTGCCTTCCCTCTTTGAAATGTGACAAATTGAAATGTATTTCAAGAACACACTTGCTGAACAGGTTTTCAACTCATTGTGTGTCTGTACTGTACTGTCTAAAGTGCATTTTCTCACCTAAATCTCTCTTTCCCCTTGACAGGGGGAGGTTTTCCTTTGCTGACGGATTTTATATACAAAACTTATACACAAAAAAAAAAAAATTCTCACTCATATCAAACTTTTTTAAGTGCAGATGCTGTTTTTGTGAGAACATGGAATCATGTAGTCTTAAACACATTTTGCTATTTCATTATCTTCACATGACTATATGTTGTTCTCTTTTCCACTAACATAAAATTAATAATGGGTCATTAACTACATCACAAAAAGAGACTACTAGAGATGAGTAAACTAAAAACAAAACAATTTATTTCCTCGGGTGTGGTTCATTACTAAAAAGACATGATTGACTTTGGGTTGATACTTGGTTTTTCGAGAAAACATTTCCAGTCTCTAATGACCCTATGTGTAATCTAGAGGTGCTGCTCGGCTGTATTTGAGCTCCATTATCATTCTGAATTCAGTTTTTTACATTTGAATGAAGTGAAAACATACAAAAGAAAGGGCATGGCAATTTCCTTGTCTTCGTTATAATAGTATCAGTCAGCAGTCAGTCAGCTCTTGACAGATGTTCATGTTATGCAACAAAACATTGCAATTAAACCATCACAGATATAGTAGGCTGGGGATTATGAGATAACTGCAGTTATAACCATGCAGAAGAATGGCAAACTGTACAGATGTCCACATTAGCTCTCTAACTTTAGAAAATAATAATAATAGTAATATGAACATTGTAGCTCATAAAAGAGTTATGTCGCAACAATATATAATCTAGTCGGCTTTTAAAAGATTTGTAAAAGTTCAAGTTACAAATTAACCCAATAAAAATATTTACACTGTAAAATTTGTAATTAAATGCAAGATTATTGAAATTAATATTTTCAATGATCATTTAAAGGAACAGTTTGCCCATAAATGAAAATTTGCTGAGAATTCACTCACCTTCAGGCCAGCTGAGATGTAGATGAGTTTGTTTCTTCAATGGAACAGATATGGAGAAATTTAGCATTACATCACTTGCTCATCAATGGACCCTCTGCAGTGAATGGGTGCCGTCAGAATGAGAGTCCAAACAGTTGATAATAATTCACAAGTAATCCACACATCTTGTCAAGTGAAAAGCAGCATGTTTGTAATAAACAAAAAAGTCGTCTTGTCTGAATCAGGAGAGAAACATGCACAGATCAAGCACAGTTTATTAGCAGTGTAAAACAGACCTAAACAAATATGTTGGTGGATTTTGATGTGAGGACAATAGGGGATGGATTTTTTTTTACTTGAGGAAGTGTTATTATGGATTATGAACTGGCCAGAGAGATGGTTTAAGGGGGGGGAGGTTCGAAAGAAGTAAGAAAGAAAGAAAGAAAGAAAGAGAGAGAGAGAGAGAGAGAGAGAGAGAGAGAGAATTGGGATTAATTTCTTAATTTAAGAATTTGATTTATGATTTATTATTAAACATTTCTAAAAAATTTCAAACATTTCATTTAAGCACTGTAGTTGTAACGAAGTGAACAGAGGAAGCATGTGGATCCAAGTGCAAGCTTTTATTAGTAAACAGTCAAAACACAGGCAGGGTCAAACAACAGCAAACGGGTATGGTACGGACAAGACACAAGAATAATCCAAGGGCAGACGAGGGTCTTCGATCAGCGAACAACATCCAGAGAGCTAGACGAGAGAGGTAATCTGATAGTACGAGCGATAATCCAGACAAGGTATAAACAGAGTCCAAACTACAAGATGAGGGATAATTCCGAGACAGGCAGAAGATCGTAACAGGTAACTGGGTAACACGACTTGAATGGATTTGAAACTAGAACAGGCTCCGTAGTGTAGCTGTCACTAGAAGAGCGACAAATGCTAAACAATACTCGGCAACGGCAGAGAGGAAGTCCATGGTTTATGTAGGGTTTGTGATTGTGTGATGGGTCTCAGGTGTGAGTGTGTTTAGTGAACTGGCTGCTGGGAAATGTAGTCCAGGGTAATGTGAAACAGTCTGTGCAATGTGAAAGTCAATATGATGGAAGGGCGACCTCTTGTGGTGAGTGAACGGAAGTTCATAGACCGGATTCGTGACAGTAGTGGCCATTACACAATAAAAAAAATAAAAATAAAAACCTTATACACACTACCATTCAAAAGTTTGATGTCAGTAAGATTTATTTTGTAAAGAAATTAATCTTACTAATTAATTTTATTTAAAAAGTATGCAAATATGATCAAAAGTGACAGCAAAGACATTTTTGATGTTACAAAAGATTTTTTTATTTCAAATAAATGCTGTTCTTTTTCTATTCTACTCATCTTAGATTCCTAAGAAAAACGCATCATGGTCTCCACAAAAATATTAAGCAGCACAAATGTTTTTTTAACATTGATAAGAAATATTTTTTGAGCAGCAAATCAGCATTTTAGAATGATTTCTGAAGGATCATGTGACACCGAAGACTGAAGTAATGACTGCTGAAAATTCAGCTTTTCTGGAATAAATAAAAATGATCAATAATAAAAAGAAATAGAAAGAAAGAAAATAGAGGCAAAAATAATAAAAAGATAGGAAATAGATTAAAAAAATAGAGAGAATAAAAAATAAAAGTTATTTGAAACTGTAATAATATTTCACAATATTTGTGTTTTTACTGTATTTTTGATCATTTTTACTTTGAGCAAAGTAGACTTTTTACAAGTACATAAAAAAAATAAACTTGTTTTATATAAAGGTAATAAAACAAAGAAACATTCCAAAAGTATATGTAAGATTCAGCAATGATAATAATAAAAAAAGCTAACTTATTAAACCAAGCATGTGAACTTTGTACAAAAGGTGCTGAAGTCACTAGAAGGATGATTTACCAAATACATTCAGATTTTTTTTTTCACTCAAATTGCTTATATGTACTGAAACTGTAGCCTTCCTTGATGTACCAATTGATTGCTCAGAGTAGTAAGTTTTGTAAAAAGAATGACAGTTTTGTACAGAGGGGTTACATGATGTGATGACAGTTATAGGGTGGTAATGGCACAAGAGCATCAGGAGCTTGACTTCGTTATCCTGCAAAGCCTGTGTGGTGAGTCTTTAATGCACTGGAGCAGGGGTGTCAGCCGCAGCCCTGCAGAGTTTTGTTCCAACCCTGGTCCAACACACAAACCATGTAGTTTTCAAATAAGCCTGAAGGACTTGATTAGCTGGATCAGGTGTGTTTAACTAGGGTTGCATCTAAACTCTGCAGGGCTCCGGCCCTCCAGGAACTGAGTTTGACACCCCTGCACTGGAGTAATCAATAGTCACTCAAACGTCACTGTCACACACCTAGATAAGCTTTCTCATGCATGTATACACTGATTACACACACACACACACAAACACAAAACATCACTCACACAGGTCATAGGCACACACATACAAACGTAAAATACACACCCAGAAAAACCTGTCATGATTATGCCACACATACAAAGTAAATCTGTATCCATTTTATGCTTAACCGACACTTGACTGGGGTCAAATTACATAAAAAGCCCTTTATCCTGTCTTGGCACTAAGAAAACAAAACTTTTTTCCCCGAAATTAAATTTATTTTTCTCCAAGAGTCAAGATTATTTAGAATAAAAATACCAATATGTATACATACAATTCTTATGAAAATATATTTAGAATCTTAAGGTAAAAAAATAAATATCAACTAATTAGAAGGCAAACAACACATGAACATAAAACATTTTCTTTTAAATGTTTTTTTAAAAACATTTTATTACACAAATATTAAGTATTGTGTATTGCCAGAATAATTTCACACATATTACAAATGATTAAAGGAATAGTTCACTCAAAAATTAAAATGTACTCACCCTAACTCAAGATGTAGAAAAGTCTATTTCTTCATCAGAACAGATTTACACAAATTGAGAGAAATTTATCCTCTGCAATGAATGGGTGCCGTTAGAACGAGAGCTGATAAAAAAAAAAAAAAATAAAAAGAAAAAATAAAAAAAAAAATCACAATAATCCACACAACTTTAGTCAATCAATTATCATCTTGTGAAGTGAAAAGCTGCCTGTTTGTAAGAAACAAATCCATCATTAAAGCTTTTGAACTTTAAACTCTTTCTTCCAAAATCCAAGTCCATAATCCATAATACTTCCTTGCATCAGAATCTTTCATATTTATTTAGATCTGTTCTGGACTGTTCTAGCTTATAAGCGCTGCTTGATCTGTGCATATTTCTCTCTTGATTCAGAAGAGACAACTTTTTCACTGGAGAAAGCAATATTATGGATAGAGGACACATTTGAAGTTAAAAATGTCTTGATGGATTTGTTAATTACAAACACAGCTTTTTGCTTCACAAGATGTTAATCGATGGAATGTTGTGTGGATTTCTTGTGGGTTGTGTGATTTTTTATCAGCTGTTTGGGCTCTCATTCTGACGGCACCCATTCACTGCAGAGGATCCATTTGTGAGCAAGTGATGTAATGCAAAATGTCTCCATATCTGTTCCAATGAAAAAGCATTGTCATTTATATTTGGATAGACTGGGGGTGAGTAAATTTTCTGCAAATTTTCATTTTTGGGTGAACTATTCCTTTAAAAAATTCTCTCAATACCATTCAATTAAAGTATGTGGGTATGTTTCAGTAATATACAGCATTTAATCGTAAAGTTTGAAGGTTTGCAAAGTGCAGCTGAGAAAAGGTGCTTGAGGGAGTGGTGGATCATGGGAGGTGTAGTCAGTAACGCTGTTGAGTTCGAGTGCGATTATCAGCAGAGGCTCCTCGCCTACGCACGGTGACACCTACAGTCTCACCGGTCTGGTTCTTCAAGGATGAGAAGACAGAAAGAGGGGACAGAGTTGTGAGCAGGTCACATTAGTTCAAGTGAACAGATCACTTCCTCTGAACACATGGACAATACTCACAAATGCAGGACCCAAAGCAAAGATGTCCCGCACTGCTGGGTTGCCACCAGCTGTATCTTGCACATCTGTTAAATCAAGTAAAAGTGATAAGGAACACAGCTGTTGATATTTTGAAAACATTAAAGGGTTAGTTCACCCCAAAATTAAAATTCTGTCATTAATTACTCACCCTCATGTTGTTCCAAACCCGTAAGATCTTCGGAACACAAATTAAGATATTTTTGATTAAATCGGAGCGCTATCTGACCCTCCATAGACAGCAACGCAACTGAAATATTCCCAGGTCCAGAATCTTAGTAAATACATCAGTAAAACAGTCCATGTGACATCAGTGGCTCAGTTTCAGTTTTGCGATGCTACGAGAGTACTTTTTTGCGCAAAGAAAACAAAAATAACAATTTACTCAACCATTCTTCTCCCTCGAGTTACGTCTTCCGCCATTTTAGAGAGTATCACAATACATACGCATGCTTTCCTCTAACCGTAAACCCGAGTTACGTCTTCCGCCATTTTGGAGAGTACCCAAGAACATATTTGACGTAATCAGCGTTATTTACGTTTGGGGGAAAGCACGCATGAATGTATAATTTGCGTAATAAGCATTGTTTACGGTTAGAGGAAAGCATGCGTATGTATTGTGATACTCTCTAAAATGGCGGAAGACGTAACTCGAGGGAGAAGAATGGTTGAGTAAATTGTTATTTTTGTTTTCTTTGCGCAAAAAAAGTATTCTTGTAGCGTCGCAAAACTGAAGCTGAGCCACTGATGTCACACGGACTGTTTTACCGATGTATTTACTACTTTTCTGGAGCAGGGAACATTTCAGTTGCGTTGCTGTCTATGGAGGATCAGATAGCTCTCCGATTTATTCAAAAATATCTTAATTTGTGTTCCAAAGATGAACAAAGGTCTTACGGGTTTGGAACGACATGAGGGTGAGTAATTAATAACAGAATTTTCATTTTGGGGTGAACTAACCCTTTAAAACAAGAAACGCATACATAGGGCTAAATTAAAAGGTACTGTCCTTGCCTCAAATCAGTGATAAACATAAGCTTGGATTAATTGTACATGATTTTAAAATGAAACTGACATTGCAGGCGTTGATTAAGTCTCCTGAGTGACTGCAGGATCTTCTGCTCCTCTAGTGACAGAGCACTGACACTGAGGGACTGTATTCTCTGGCTCAATGGACCAATCGGACCATTGCAGAACTTATGGGTCTGAGCACAGTCCACTACTTCATGAGCACCGTCTGAAGCCTCTGGGCCTGTAACAGTGGAAAAAAACAATGTTAATGCTTAAAGTCACAACTTAAGGGTGTTAAACAATTTGGCTTCTTATAGCAGTTTGATTGAAAAACACCTACGATCATTCTTTCATTTTTTTTTAAATCTTTTTTTAACAATTTTTTTAGCAAGTAAATTGATCAAAAGTGACAATAAAGACATTTATAATGTTACAAAAGATTTAAATTTAAAATAAATTCTGTTCTTTTGAACTTTCTATTAATTAAAGAATTTAAAAAATTATCAGGGTTTCCACTGTAATAATTTAGCTTTGCCCTCAGAGCAATAAATTACATTTTAAAATATTACAATATTATATTTTTACAGTATTACGGAAGATACATCTTTCAAAAACACTAAAAAATCTGAATGTGGTGTAACGGACGGTAGTCTAAGTTTGTAAAAATAAGCAAAAAATGGAAATGAAATTAAAGATTTCCCTTATGTTCATATTTCAGAGGCTGTAAAATAAAATAAAATCTTAAAAGTCCATATGACTTGTGCACTATATTCCAAGTTTTCTTAAACCATATGATAACTTTATGCAAAAACAGAATGAAATTTACAACAATAATTCACTGATAATCCTGCACTCCCTGTGAATTATATTGTGTGTCACATGGACTAATCTTATGATATTTTTATGGTGCTTTTTGGCTATTTTTGGAGCCTGAAAACTGTTGTCACTATGAACTATCATTGTATAGCTGTAGAACAATTTCTCAAAAATGTCTTCCTTATTCCACAGAAAGAAAGAAAGAAAAGACAAGGAAAGAAAACAGCACATGGGATTGAAAATGACAGTAAGTAAATACTGACAATATTTTAAGTTTGGTTGAGCAATTTTTTTAAAACACACTGCACCTAACATGATTAATGTATTTGTACATGAGAATAAAAAGATTTACATTTTAAAAATGGTTTGCACTTGCCGTGATGAAAATCTGTAGAGGAGTAATTTACAGGATAAATTACCTTCACTGTCAGCTGTGTGATCATTTTTATTTGGGTGCTGAGGTTTTGGCACAGTGACCTGTTAAACCAAAAGTCAACAGTTAATGAACACTTAATCCAAAGTGTCAAAAAGCCAAAAGCAACATAATATGACCACAAAGGTTTGCAAGTATATTATCAGCATTACATTTATCCTTTAAACTATACACTAGACAAGTGGTTAGCAAACTTCCAGTTCATTTTTTATTTATATATTTTTATTAAAGTGATATAAATATGATACATGATATAAAGCATTAAATAGGTTCAAAGTTAAATAGGTTGAAAACCACTGAACTAAAAGCTATAAATCCATCTATGCAAAATGATCCAGTTGTAAGTCAACTCCAGTAATAGCTTATTTTTCTTTGCTTTCTAGGACAGTATCTTAAGAATATGCGCATGTTTACCTGATAAGGAAAACTGGGCTTTCTCGGTGTTGTTCCTGCAGTTTGGTTTCTGCTGTTTTCCACTGAAACTCGGTTCTTCACCATATTGCTCTCCATAGCCTGTCTCCTTATTGGCCTTCTCACTGATTTACACAAGAAACTCAGATTAAAAAGTACATTCATATCAAGCAGCACATTTTAGTTATTGGCAAACCACTTCACCTTTGGTAACTGACCCAATTACAATGAATCTCTGAAAAATAATGTCTTGATGTACGGGCTCACATGTGAGCTCAGTGGCTTTAAAGTCTAAATAACTATAATAGTGAAGCAACTGACTTGTCTTTATTCACTTTTTATCACTTATATTGTGCTAGCAAGGGCAAATGTCCTGGATTTTGGTCTTTGAGGAGATTATAAGAGCTTGTTTGACATCATTAATTGCATAAAACTATAGACTCTTACTGTTAGAGGAAGACAAGAAAAATCCTCCCATTTTTGAGGCTCCTTTGACACCACTGATCAGACTATCACCATTGATGGTGACATGGGACAGACTGGCACAGACTTGAGGTGAAGACGACAACGGGCCATTGTGAGCAAGAAAACTTTGAGGGTCACCTAAGTCAATTCAGAGAGAAAAACACAAAAAGACAAAAGAAGAAGACGTAAGACAGTTTAATTAACATGTCCCAATGCATGAAAGTCAGTTATCCTGTTCTTGAGGTCTCTGTCCTCAAAATGTAGAGGTTTCCTGATGTTATAAAAAAATAAATTGACCCCTGAGGAACAACAGTCCATCATTAAATGGATCCATTTCAACAGAGTAGTAATCCCAAGTGGTGCAGTGCTATGCAGAGGGCCAAAGAAAACAGACTCTATTGATCCAACACAAAAAAAAAAAAAACCTTTTCCAAAGACTCTAGAAAAATATCCCCCAAGAATCTCAAACAAAGCTGCTGAACTTGCCGACACACAAAGGGAGCTCAGTTCTTTCAATCGACTCTCATTTGACTATATGACAAGGTACAGTGAAAGTTCATGGGAAGCTGATGATTCCATGACTGTTGGTTTTGTAATATGTGGCCGGAATGTTCCTTGTCAGTTGAAAGACACCTACTGAAAATGTTTCTTTTTTCCACAGCAGGTTAACAATCATTCCCAATGTTTGAAATATGTAAAGCAGAATGGAAAAATACAGAAATAGGGAAGTCATAAATGGTCACACTCTATTTTAAGGTCTAGTTCTCGTTATTAAAAGACCATTAACTACGAATTTTGCCTCAATAAACTCCTAATTTGCTGTTTATTAAGTGTTAATATGGTAGTTGTTAAGTTTAGATATATTGGGTAGGATTAGGGATGTAGAACATGGTCATGCAGAATGTGCTTTACAAGTACTAATAAACAGCCAGTATGTTAATAATAGGCATGCTAATAAGCAACTAGTTAATAGTGAGAATTGGTCCCTATACTAAAGTGTTACCAGATGATCAACACAAAACTTTTGTATAAAATCTATGTCTACTTAATATTTCATACATTATTTTGTATGCAGTATGATGTATGTATCTGGTGTATATATTATCATTTTAATGCATTTTACATTAATTAAAATTAAGGTAATGCTTTAGATTAGGGAACACACATTCACTATTAACTAAGAGTTTTCCGTTAATAAATTCCTAATTTGCTGCTTATTAATAGTTAGGTAGTTGTTAAGTTTAGATATTGGGTCGGGTTAAAGGATCTAGAATATGGTCATGCAGAATAAGTCATTAATATGTGCCTATAAGTACTAATAACAGTCAATATGGTAGTAATATACATGCCAATAAGCTAAAAGTTAATAGTGAGAACTGGTCCTTCAAATAAATTATTAAATACTGTAATGTATATTTGTATTTTTGACATATGCAGCCTGCTTGATTATTACGGTTTCAAACAATTTTCTAATATATATATATATATATATATATATAATAAATATTACAAATTTGTGGATTTATTTACTGTGGAATGACCGTGGAATCCGTGGAAGAAAAAGAAAAAAATCCTTTACATATAAAAAAATATTTGGTTCAGTGTTAGTGTTGCAAACGATTAATTAATCGCATCCAAAAAATAAAAAATTGTTTGCAAAATATATGTTTATGTAATGTGTATATTTATTTTATATATGTAAATACACACACATGCATGTATATAATCTAAATTATATGAACACATATAATCACACACACACATAAATACATGTAAATATTTTCAAAATATATACTGTATGTGTGTGTATTTATATATACACATAATAAATATAGTACACACATATATTATGTAAACAAACAATTTTTTTTGGATGCGATTAATCACGATTAATCGTTCGACAGCACTATTGTAAATGCAATCAATAAATTATAATAAAAGCCTGATATAAATTATGCTTTTATTATAATTTATTGATCACAAAAAAAAGTGTCACAAAAACATATGCACCCTCAGAATATTTCACGTGTCAGGCTTTACAGAGTTAACACCAATGTGTAGTGGGATTTTAAACTCAGTCGACTGAAATCTTTTAAAAAATGTGTTCGGAGAGAAATACTGAGTTGTTTTGGGATTTTCTTTACCGTCTTTACTGGCGAGAGCACTTCGGACTCCATGCCACAGCAGTGTGATCTCCTCATCTGTTGGAGTCCGGTCCAAACATATCCCGTTCTCTCCACACCTGCGCCTGGCATTGTCTCCAAGGGCATCTGGAGGGGAGAGGGAACAGATGCCTGTCTCATGGGTGCAGGTACAGTAGGGAGGGACTGGAGCACAGATAGCATCTGTTCTGATGGTAGGCCGATGAACTATTGTCTGGCTATCTGGAGTGTCTTTGTAAAGGGCCAGATCCTGCAGATCTGGTCTGCTTTGCACACCATTGTCATTGCAGGATGCCTTTGAGATGTACACAGGACACTCAGCTAAGTTACACTCCACAGCTTCAGGTTTTGGAGGGGGTCGAGGCACCAAAATCTTCCCCTGGGTCTTGGCCACATGTTGCGCTTCCCTGGCAGATTGCGGTCTGATGATAGTGCCCTTCCTGGCCCTGGAGGTAACGGGACACGAGCCGACTCTAGCTGAGCACGCCCTCCGGGGAGTACGTGGGCCCCCAGTGCAGAGGGCTCTTCTTTGAGAGGTGGGCTCCTGTGTACGGCTTTCTTGGGGCCCTACATCTGCCCAGGCCTGTCTAGTGGATTGGGGGCCAGCAGAGGTCTTATTGGAGATGTTCTTTGATATCCCTGTGAGTAAATTCACATGGTCCGAGTGATCTGCCGAGAGCTGTTTATGGGTTTGTTGAGCCAGGTTAGCTCGCCTGCTGGGGTCTCTAAACACTTGGTCCACCCCCTCAACTCCATCGACCTCATCGAACCAGCGTAGTTTCTTCTTAATGGTCCTGTTCTGCTTTGGCTCATTGAGTTTTGTCCTGGCCAGCTCTACGCTGTCCCGGATTAATATAGCCACTTCTTTGGTAAAAAGCAAATGGCCAGGAGTGTAAGTGAATTTGACATTTCCTGATTTGGATTTTAAATGGTTTTTAAGAATCCCTTTCAGGAATCTGACATTGTTGTTAGGGGCAGAATGGGTCATGGGGCCTGCAGATGTTCTGTTTGGTTCCTCCATGCTTTTAGAAGACTTCAGCATACCAGCTTTTGCCAATTTAGTGACATCCGTTTCATTTTTAGGTTCTATGCTCATACTCTCCTCCAAGCTCAGTGGTTTGGATTCTATCTTGAGTCCTGTGGCAACATATACATCTGGTTTGTGTTTATGTGTCTGTGAAGAACTCAGTTCTTCTGTTGCTTGTATGTTTGGGGAACTCATGTCAGTCCGATACGTTATGCTAAGTTGGGGAGAGGAGCTCGAAAAGGCTTCGAATGAACTGTTGTTGTGTTTGCATCTGCTGGCAGGAAGAGCCGTCTGTGTTTCTGATAAACGTTTAACATATTTCTCTTCCAGGGTTCTTGTCTGCTGCTTGGATTCTGACTTGAAGTCTTTAGTCAGACTTGAGAATTCCAGGGGTGTGGTATCTGGCACGGCTTGTGTTTTGCAGTGGGCAACCACAGATCCTTTGTCTTTCAAAATGCTCCCTTGAGCGTTCCTATCATTATCATGAGTCGTATGTTCTGAATTAGTTGCTAAGTCCTGCTGTGTCAGCTCTTTTTGGCAACCATGGGTGTTGAAGGTCTGCAATTGGTGTTTTGAGTTATCAAATCTTTCTTGCGTGTAATTCCGGAGACTCCTGTTTTCCTCTTTTGACTCACGATCCTTTGGTGAGGGTGAGTTGAGACTGAGTTTGCTTTCCTGATTCAAGAACTCCTCCAGGAAGCTCTTTGCTACGGAAGAGAAGGAGTGAGATGAACATGGGTTGTTGGACTGTCTGAATGGTGCTGGAGGATTTTTGGGGTCTTGGAGCTTAGGGGTATCCACGGGGAGGTAGAAAGACTGGGTACAGGTGGTGCTCTGGTGGGAGCAGCAAACTGGTGTAGTGTCATGGGTCTTCTGAGTGTCTTCGTTCTCTAAGCTGTCCAGACTAGACAGACTCTCTGTCTCGCTATGTGGGGTATCAAGATACTCCTGAAAATCAATATAAAAAAAACATTAGAGCACTTATGCAGACTGGCAGACTGGGTGCTTTTTGGAGATCATGTTGCATGCATGCTGCAGAGGGATGGAAAATAAAACATAGGAAGTTAATCTTTAACTTTTTACAAAGAATAGAAGGACATATCAATATACACATTACTGTTCAAGGTTGGTAAGATATTTTAATGTATTTGAAAGAAGTCTCTTATGTTCACTAAGGCTGCATTTAATTAAATCGAAAAACACAGTAAAACCGAAATATTATGACTATTAAAATAACTGTGTTCTAATGTAAAATATTTTAAAATGTGATTTATTCCTGGAATGGCAATGCTGAATATTTGGTAGCCATTTCTCTAGTATTTAATGTCACATGGTCCTTAAGAAACTATTCTAATATGCTAACCTGGTGCCCAAGAGACATTTCTTAGTATCAATGCTGAAAACAGTTAATGTTTTGTATAAAATGTGATACAATTTTTTTTCAGGATTCTTTGATGAATTGAAAGTTAAAAAACAACATTAGTTTGAAATAGAAACCTTTTGTAACATTTTAAATGTCTTTTTCATTTAAATTCATTTCTTTAAAATTGTACTTACCCCAAACTTTTGAATGGTATTGTAAATTTTTTATATATATATATATATATATATATCTCTTCTCAAACATTTCAATACAGAAAAGGTTGATCTACGTTTATGTAAGAGGATTGAGTTCTTAAAGGAATAGTTTACCCCAAAAATGCTGGAAATGCCAATTTTGTCATCATTTACTTCCCATTGTGTTGTTCCAAACCTGTATAAAAAAAGTTTCTCTCTTATGCTGAACATAAAAGATATTTTGAAGAACGCTGGTAATCAAACAGTTGATGGTCCCCATTGACTTTCATAGTATTTCTTTCCCTACTATGGAAGTCAATGGGGACCAACAACTGTTTGGTTCTTTAAAATTCTTCAAAATATCTTCTTTTGTGTTCAACATAAGAAAGAAACTTACACAGGTTTGGAACAACATGCCGGTGTCACAAACAGGGATGGAAACAACAGGTAAGTGAACAATAGACAGGTTTATTGAATAGCTGGGGATGGGAGATTGTGGAGAGCAATGGCAGGGGAGTGTGAATAAAGAAACCAGTTCTTGGGGCTTAGCTGAATAATGAAAGACTGTCTCTTTGCAGGTTTGCTGGTGCTGAGGTGTCCAGGAATGAGGGGGATCAACGGAGGAGGTTCGCTGGAGTAACTCTGGAGGTACATCTGGAGATCAAGAGGCAAGTAAATACAGGTTAGTATTGTGAGGGAGTCAGGCACAGTTCGAGGTAGTGAACGGTAGACCGGACGATGAGTGTCTGAGTGAAGCATGTATTTGAAGGGGTGCTGATTAGTGGCTGCAGGTGCGGGTGATCAGTATTCAGGTGATTGTGATCTGGTGATTGTTGTGGCTGGTGACTGAATTCCTGACATTACCCCCTCCTCCAGGGGCGGCTCCCGACACCCTCATGCAGTGACGGGGGCGACCACGGCCTCTGGGTGCGGGACAATCAGGTTGGACACGATGGAATTTCTCCAGTAGCATGGGATCCAGGATATCGTCCCGGACCACCCAGGAACGTTCTTCAGGTCCATAGCCTTCCCAGTCGACTAGGTATTTGAGCCGGCCACCCCGTCGCCACGAGTCCATGATGTCTCTGACCTGATATACGGAAGGCTGGTCCAAGATTTCTGGAAGAGGAGGTTCGTTCGGCTCATGGGGTTCTGGAGTGGAAGGAGAGAAGGGTTTAAGGAGGGAAACGTGAAACGTGGGGTGAATTCGATACCTGGGTGGAAACTGGAGCTGGTAGGTAACCTCGTTGATCTGCCTCTGTATCGTGAACGGACCGATGTAGCGGGGACTCAGCTTCCTGCAGGGCAGGCGGAGGTGCAGATCCCGGGTGGATAGCCATACCTGGTCTCCTGGATGGTAATTGGGAGTTGGGGCACGCCGGGCATCTGCAAAGCTTTTATGTCTCCGAACTGCCCGTTGAAGGTGGATGTGAGCTGAGTCCCACACTCTCTCGCTCGGAACCAGTAGTCTACAGCTGGAACCTCCAAGGGCTCTCCTGTCCACGGAAAGAGTGGTGGTTGGTAGCCAAGTATGCACTGGAAGGGTGTGAGGCCAGTGGTGTTCTGTCGGAGGGAGTTTTGTGCATACTCGGCCCATGGGAGGAAATGGCTCCAGCTGTATTGGCCTTCTTGGCAGTATGCTCGGAGGTAACGTCCGAGTTCCTTGATCTTCCGCTCAGCCTGGCCGTTCGTCTGTGGATGGTAACCGGAGGACAAGCTCACCATGACCCCCAGCAGACGGAAAAAGGCTTTCCACACATGGGAGATAAATTGTGGGCCCCGGTCAGAGACGATATCCTCTGGTATTCCAAAATTCCTGAAGACATGGATAAACAGCTGTTCTGCGGTTTCCAGGGCAGTTGGCAATCCACGGAGGGGAATTAACTTGCAGGCCTTTGAGAAGCGGTCCACTGCCACTAGGATACATGTGTGGCCTTCGGACTCTGGTAAGTCAGTCACGAAATCTATTCCCATGTGAGACCAGGGTCGGCGCGGAATGGGCAGGGGCACGAGCTTGCCCACCGGAAGGTGACGAGGGGTCGAAGACATGACACAGACTGAGCAACTGCGGACGTATCTGTGGACATCACGAGACATACTGGGCCACCAGTACCGAACTTGGAGGAGCGAGAGGGTCCGTTGGCTGCCTGGATGTCCAGAGCCCGGTACAGTATGATCTGAGCCCAGAAGGGACTGCCGTTGGGATGTAGGAATGAAGGTTTTCCCTTCTGGGCCTTCCAGCGGAGCGAGTTTGGTTTGAGTGGCGGCTCTGATCTCTTCATCGATCTTCCAGAGGATGGGGCTTACAATGAGGGCTGGAGGGAGAATCGGGTCGGGATCTGATGGTGCATCGAGGGAATACAGGCGAGATAGGGCATCAGCTTTGCAGTTGCGGTTTCCTGGGCGATAGGTAATGATGAAATTAAACCGGGTGAAAAACAGAGCCCAGCGGGCTTGTCGAAGAAGGATCGAGTCTTTTGGCCTCACGGAGATATTGGAGTTTGTGGTTAGTGATGACAGTGAAAGGATGGTTAGCTCCCTCCAGCCAATGCCGCCACTCTTCTAGGGCTAGTTTGATGGCCAACAGCTCCCCGTTTCCGATATCATAGCTCTGCTCCGCTGGGTTCAGTTTCTTAGAGTAATATGCGCAAGGCTGGAGGCGTGGAGGCTCACCGAATTGCTGGGACAGCACGGCTCCGACTCCAGTGGTGGAGGCGTCCACTTCCACCACAAACGGTACATGGGGATCTGGATGACGAAGGATGGGAGCCGTGCTGAATGCGACCTTGAGTTTCTCGAAGGCTTCGTGGGCGCTGGTGTTCCAGGACAGGGACTTGGGCTTTCCTCGGAGCATCGTGGTCAATGGAGCCGTATGCAGGCTAAAATCCTTGATGAAACGTCGATAGAAATTAGCAAACCCCGGTAATCTCTGAAGCTCCTTGACTGACTGAGGAACTGGCCACTCCGCGATGGCGGTCACCTTCCCCTGGTCCATCTGAATTCCCTCCTGGCCGATGATGTAGCTGAGGAAATGCACAGTGGGGCAATGGAATTCGCATTTCTCCAGCTTGAGGTACAGATGGTGTTGGCAGAGCCTCTGAAGGACCTGCTTAACGTGGTGGCGATGGTCGGCCAGGTTCCGGGAGTAGAGGAGTATATCATCGATGTAGACAATCACAAAGTTGTGGAGGAACTCCCGGAACACCTCGTTTATGAACTCCTGGAAGACAGATGGGGCGTTGGCAAGGCCATACGGCATTACAAGGCATTCATAGTGGCCGGAAGGGGTAATGAAGGCCGTCTTCCATTCATCGTCTTCCCGGATTCGAACGAGGTTGTACGAGCTCCGCAGGTCCAGCTTGGAAAAGATGCATGCCCCACGGAGTTCCTCGAGAGCGGCAGGGACCAGGGGAAGTGGGTAAGGAAGCATGACCGTCTGGGAGTTCAGTGTTCTGTAATCAATACAGGGCCGCAAGCCCCCGTCCTTCTTACCCACGAAGAAGAAACTCGAGGCCGCCGGAGAGCTGGATGGCCAGATGAATCCTTGGCTAAGAGCCTCCTTGATGTACTCCTCCATAGTCTTGCGCTCCGGGATGGACAGCGGATATACTCTACCCTTGGGGAGTTTATTTCTAGGCAGCAAGTCGATGGCGCAGTCCCATGGCCGATGAGGTGGTAGTTGGGTGGCTGCCTGCTTGCTGAAGACATCCTGGAACGCCACATAATCAGATGGGATGGAGGGAGTCACACTGGGCTCGGGACTCTCAATACACGAGGAGGCAATCTGGCCAGCAGGTGACTCGTGGAGCGGATGTGGGAGTTCAGTTAGACAGTGTTGTGGCAGAATTCGCTCCAGCGAATAACCTCACAGGAGTACCATCTGATCTCTGGAGAATGGAGGATGAGCCAGGGGCGTCCCAGGATGATGTCCACCGTGGGTCCCTCCAGTACCAGAAATGTGAATTCCTCTTCATGCAAGTTACCAATCCTGAGTTTCAATGGAGGAGCCTCATACCGCACGTGCCCACGTCCTAGCGGCTTTCCTTGAATGGTTTCGACTCGGAGCTCCTGGGCATGGCGACGGCGAGGCAGATGCAGGCGACTTAGAAGGTCCTTCAATATGAAGTTGCCCGAGGAGCCCGAGTCGACAAGGGCTGTGGCTGTAACGGAACGGGCTGGAGTGAATAGTTGCACTGAAAGGATAGATAGCGTGGAAATTACTGGATCTGACTGAATAGTACTCACCACCGGACGTGGGGGTCAGATGGGGCAGGTCCTGATGTGATGATCGGTAGTGGCACAATAGAGGCAGAGTCCAGCCACAAGTCGGTGAGCGCGTTCGGCATGAGAAAGCCGGGTAGAATCCACTTGCATAGGCTCTGGTACTGGGGAACTGGCGGCGGGTGATACAGACTGGTGAGCGGCTTCGGTGGTGTGGCAAGCGGCTAAGCGCTGGGAGATTCTATTGGCTCTTTGCATGAAGCTCTCCAATCCTACGGAATCATCATAAATCGCCATCTGAGCATGAATACGGGGATCCAGTCCTTGTCTGTATGTGCTGAGAAGCGCTGCCTCATTCCATCCACTAGTCGCCGCTAGCGTTCGAAACTGCAGGGTGTACTCGTTGGTGGAAGAGGTGCCCTGGTGCAACCGCAGTAGCTGATCTGATACAGAGAGCGCTCCGGTAGCTGAGCCAAACACCTCCTTAAAATGGTTAGTGAAAGCTTCATAGGAGTTAGTTATGACACTGTTGGCGTTCAATATTGCTTTCGCCCATAATAACGCTCGATCAGAAAGGAGTGAAATCAAGAAAGCTACCTTGGAGCGCTCTGACGTGAACTTCTGCGGCTGCATTTCAATATACAGCGCAACTTGAAGGAGGAAGCCGCCACACTCAGTAGAATCACCCGCGTAAGAAGCAGGCATAGCCATGGGACTGGGAGAGGCAGATGGAGGGATGGGTGCTGGCATGAGGGAAGCCCGAAGAGAGTTGACCAGCTCCTCCAGGACATCTGCAGGTGAGGGAGATCGGGGATCCATGGAAGTGTTGGTGTTGGTCTGGTCTTCTGTCACAAACAGGGACGGAAACAACAGGTAAGTGAACAATAGACAGGTTTATTGAACAGCTGGGGATGGGAAATCGTGGAGAGCAATGGCAGGTGAGTATGAATAAAGAAACCAGTTCTTGGGGCTTAGCTGAATAATGAAAGACTGTCTCTTTGCAGGTTTGCTGGTGCTGAGGTGTCCAGGAATGAGGGGGCTCAACGGAGGAGGTTCGCTGGAGTAACTCTGGAGGTATGTCTGGAGATCAAGAGGTAAGTAAATACAGGTTAGTATCGTAAGGGAGTCAGGCATAGTTCGGGGTAGTGAACGGTAGACCGGACGATGAGTGTCTGAGTGAAGCGTGTATTTGAAGGGGTGCTGATTAGTGGCTGCAGGTGCGGGTGCTCAGTATTCAGGTGATTGTGATCTGGTGATTGTTGTGGCCGGTGACTGAAGTGACTGTGATTGTGAATTCCTGACAGACGGTGAGTAAATGATGACAAATTCTTCATTTTTGGGTGAACTAATCCTTTAAGAATCTGTATTTATGTATCTGTTTAAAAAAGCATGAGTATCACAAATATTAAAATCTTCTTACCCAAAAAACAAGACAAGTAAAATGATAATATATAATAACATACTAAATTTCCAGAAGGAAAACCAAAGGCAGGTAGACCATGATGGTAACAGACATTCCTATGAAGGGCATTCCATAAGTCTGACTACATTTGTGCACTGAATGGAACACTTTTCCAAGAATACCTAAGCCTAAAACCAATCCTATAAATAGGGTTATTACCTTCTGTGTCCTGCTCTGTTCACAGTTCACTGTATTAAATTATGTGTTGGCTACAAGCCAGTGCAGGTAACATTCCAGCTGGTGTGTGTAAGAGGACATAACTAAGTGTGCGAGCGCGAAAGAATGTTTGTTTGAGGTATAGAGAAAGGAGAATGCGTATCTGTGGTTTTAATATGCGTTTGTGTGATTAAAGCTTCAGGATGAGCTCATCTCTTTAAAACACCTCCGTTTGTTCAGAAGATGCTGCGGCATGTTGTGGCAGGAGGAGCCCTGAGCTAAAATTACAATGTCGTTCTGTTTCCCCAATAGTTGGAATTGGATCTTAAAACCTTCACACACTCCTTAAGCAAATTTGCCAACAGACCTTTCAACACACACAATCACAGCCCTAGTGAATCACTGTGAACAAGGAAGTTGATCACAATTACAATCTTGTAACTGTAAACAAACAAAAGCCTCAACTCGCATTACATAAATTTCCAGATGATGAGCTAAACTCATCTGCAACATTTTATTACAAAAAGTTATTTAAATGAATACCATCAGGTATAGTTTAACTATAGATTTAGTATATTAACCTGTAGATCTGCCTGCTCTTTTTCTTTCAGAACAGTCTGGGTCTCCTGTTGCTCACTGAGGAAATACAGCTGGTTGTTCTTGAAGTTACTCAGGCTCTTCTCTTGCAGGAGTTTGGGATTGGCCTCAGCTGCTGATAAGGCACGTAGGTGACGGGCGCCCCCTGAAGGCTTTGGGGAGGGAGTGCAGCTCCTGAAATAAACAGGTGATTCAATGTATCCACAGTAATAATAAATATACATTCATAATGCACCTTTTATTCAAGAAATGCAGCCCAAAGTCTATACAATACTAAAAATATTACAACAAGCACCAAGGCATAACTACCATAATTAATGTAACATACGATTAAAGATGAAAATTATTATAAACAAAATGGATAACAAAAGATTTATATTAAAATATGTAATAACAGAAAGAAAATAATGAAGAAAACATCATTGCTAATTAAATGATTTCTTTTAAAATGATTCATCTGGCTTCCCTAATATCTGAAATTGTATAGAACTTGTATAGATTTTTTACGTGCTGCTAAAAATACATATATTTTAAATAACAATACAAAATGTTTTTCAAAAAGTTATTCATAATAAAAAGGACAATAAAATAATTAAAAGAAAATAGCTACATGTTCAAGTATTAAAATAGTCACTTTCATCAATGTGGTAACTTTCATTAATAAGATGAATAAACATTAACATTATTATGCTTAACATATTAAATGGCATTCAAACAGTTTGAAATCTCACGAAAAACTGATATATATATATATATATATATATATATATATATATATAATGTATGTCAAATGATTAATCATGATTAATTGCATCCAAAATAAAAGTTTTTGTTTATAAATATGTGTGTATATTTATTATGTATATATAAGTACACACACATACAGTATTTTGAAAATATTTACATGTATTTACATGTGTATATATTTGTATTCATTTAATTTATATTATATATAAATATATTTAATTATTTAAACATTTAATATATAAACATAACATATTTTCTTAAATATATACATGCATGTGTGTGTATTTATATATACATAATAAATACACACAGTACACACACATATATTTTGTAAACAAAAACATTTATTTAAATGCAATTATTTGTGATTACTCATTTGACAGCATATATATATATATATATATGATGTTCAATTTTCTGTTAATTGTAAAAATAACTGAAATTAAAAATGAAATTGAGATTTATACATCATCCACTGATGTATGGCTTCTCATTGATGTATTGTTTGGTAGGACAGGACAATATTTGGCCAAGATACAACTATTTGAAAATCTGGAATCTGAAGGTGCAAAAAAAAAAACCTTCAAAATAGTGAGAAAATCACCTTTAAAGTTGTCCAAATGAAGTGATTAACAATGCATATTACTAATCCAAAATTAAGTTTTGATATATTTACAGTAGGAAATTTACAAAATATCTTCATGGAACATTGACCTTTACTTAATATCCTAATGATTTTTGGCATAAAAGAATAAAATATAATTTTGACCCATACAATGTATTTTTGGCTGTTGCTACAAATATACCTGTGCTGTTTAAGACTGGTTTTGTGGTCCAGAGTCACAAATGTTATGTATCTTCAACCAATAATATATTGCCATGGCAGTAATGTCATACCTGCTAATGGTGGAGTCACTGGCCAAAAACGGAGATTGTTGAGTGTATAAGTGCGAACTGCCCTGAATATGATGAAGTGCTTCGTCAAGGTTGGGTGTTCTTCTCTTAAAGGCTGCTGAAGGACACAAATCACTTAATTTAAATGGAGGACCATATGTTTACATCACATACTAACCTAATAATAACCTCTAACAGACAGTTCAAGAGATGAAGAGAGCATGTAGACACATGGATTAGGCTGTTTTGTTGAATTTACCTGGTCTTTTTCTCTGGGAAGGAGGGAGATGAGCTCTTTGGAAGTTCTCTGTGGCATCCTGGACCCTCTGATGGCGCTGCTGTAGAATATTCTCCCTCAGTCTCTGCTCCTGAACATCCCACTGTTTCCTTCTCTCTTCTAGAGCCCTAGAGAGACAGTCAGACAGTATGAAAATTTGCAACCTTTGACAGTTAGACAATGCTTTGCACACACTCTGTCTTCTTAAAGATATAATTAATTATTTTTTAAGATGGATGGATGAGAAGTTTGGCAACCGTGTACAGCATATCAAATATACCACTTGACTTAAAATGGAAATGAGACTTTAATCTAATTTGCAATATCAGCTGATTGCGCAAGCTCGCGTTATCTCAGACATTTACTTTCCAGGGTCAACAGAAACCTGAGACTTCTGTAACAGATGCATTTCAGCTAAATGAATTTGTTAATGGAACAGAAACTAGTGCATGCCTGTGCTGCGCACCCACTGAGCTGTCAGTCAGAACTGCAACTAAATTGATGCAGAATCATTTACCATAGTGGAGCAACCTGAACTAACCTTGCTTTGTCATTAAAAATTAAATAAATAAATATATTTAAAAAAATAATATTTTAAGAGACGTATTGACCTTGACACACTGTCACAGGTCCTACCTATAATTTAATCTTTTTTATAGGAATTTATAATAAAAGATTACTACTTGATAAGGTTTCTACTGCTTAATTTCATTCATTTAATGAAGCTTTTTTCTTCATTATGATATTAGGACAGTTGTATCACCCTGATATTTTTAACTTTAAAATATTTAAATTTATTTTAATACATAAATTAAAAGCATGCTCATTAAAGAAGTGTTTTCATATGCACAAACTGCATTTTTTATTTATTTCTGAATAAAGTCAAAAATGAGTGTCCTGTCTTTGAGACTCGTGTACATACTCGAGTCATGAAATTCTGTTATATACTCGATATGTTTCAGGAATTATTTAATCACCACAAAAATAGTTCCGGATCCATGTCCCAGCCTTCTCTGAACTCAGTGGGGGGACGCACTCGTCTTCCTCCCCATCACTGTCTTCTATAAAGTAATGTTCCTTTGCTCTTGCTGATTAGAGCTTCTATTTCAAGCTGGTAAATCCTGGCTGACAAATAAAGGATTGTATAACAGTATCTGTGCCCTGTAGGGTAGATTCACTTTCAATGTGCACAGGGACTGACCAGGTCAAAAACCCAGACTGAGTCATTAACAGCATGGAGACAGTTCTTAGTATATCTGACACTCACTGTCAACACTAAATTCAGCAGCTGTGCATTGCTTCTGATCTCTGGGACACTCACCCGGCAGTCTTTTAGCGTAGTTGCCTCCTCGGTGAATACGCTGACGCTATTTTTTTCTTGTTATTGCTACCTCATCTAATAACAAGTCCACAGAGACTGAAAGGCTAGAGCTGTGCAGTTTAATATCCACGCTGCAATGCATTAAATGTTTTAGGAAATAGATGTTGACATACTTATAAATGTATAATTTGGACGGACAGCAAAGAATAAAGATTTTTCTATAAACATTAAATTATCTATTCAATTTTTTGTTTTAATTGTTGTTTGGTGAAGAATTTACATTTTTGCCTAAAATGTAAGAAAAGGTCTATTATTGACTTAATGTTAAGTCACTTACCAGGAAATAAATCAGATGTTTCCATAATTTTAAGTTAAGAATAGGGAGAGATTACATATTTGTACATCTCAAAATTAATTTGGACAGAATATTTGAAATGAAATAGTGAAACCAAAAAGTTGATTACAAGTGGTTAAAACAAGTAAATAAATAAATAAATAAATAATGATACAGCATCTAAATACTTGTCTCTCATTAAAATAGATGCTTTTTAACCTAAGATCTGGATGCTGAAAGACATTCATGTAAACTGAAAAATAATCACTCAAATATAATCACTCAAGATTTTCTACACAGTAATGAAATAAATATAAAATCTGATTTATTTTTGACACACCTTCGTCTGCGATTTGTTTCCAGGGAAAGCTTGCGAGCCTGAGTTCGGCAGTACCGTTGTTCTTGTACCAATGCTTCTCTTTCATCTTCATTCTCTTCATGTACACCTGATCTAATGTTTCTAATGTGATACAACGTCAAGGAAGGTATTAATTATAGGATAAAACATTATCTTATGATATGCACAGCACAAAGATACAACAACAAGGAAAACACAAAAATATAAGTAATATCTAAACATAGATGACATTATATAACATGTATAAATATATACAGGTGGTAGGCCAAAAGTTTGCAAATATAAAGTTTTTTTTAAAGAAGTCTCTTACGCTCACCAAGGCTGCATTTATTTGATCAAATTCAGTAAATTAGTCATATTGTGAGATACTACTACAATTTAAAATAACTGTTTCCTATTTTAATATATTTTAAAATTAATTTTTTTCCTGTTATGGCAAAAAGCATAACTTTCAGCAGCTATTACTTCAGTGTCACATAATCTTTCAGAAATAATTCTAATATGCTGATTTGTTGCTCAAAAAACAATTCTCATTTTATGTTGAAAAAAAGTTTTTGCTGCTTATTTATTTATTTATTTTTTAAGAAAACACTGGGATATACTACCATTCAATAGTTTTGGTTAAGTACTATATATATATATATATATATATATATATATATATATATATATATATATATATATATATATATATATATATATACATATATATTTAAAAAAGAAAATAAATTAATACTTTTATTCAGCAAGGATGCATTAAATCAACCAGAAGTCACAGTAAAGGCAATTATAATGTTACCAAAATAAAAAACACGATAAATTAACTTTCTATTTATCAAAGAATCCTGAAAAAATATATCAAGATTTTCCACAAAAATATTAAGCAGCAAAAACTTTTCAACATTATATATAAGATATCAATAAAATATTCTAGACAATAATAAGAACCATTATTACTAATTGAGCACCAACAATAATTGAGCTCCAAATCATTAGAAAGATTGCTGCTGAAAATTCAGCTTTGCCATCACTGTAATATGACATTTTAGAGTACATTCAAATTAAAAACTTTTTTTTTTTTTTTTAATTGTAATAATGTTTCACAGTATTGTACGAACCCTATACTTGGACATTAGTTAATCAAGGTCCATTATGCAAGAATAATAAATAAAGCCTGTTATGTTTTTCTAAAGTACAGCAGTTTACGCGCCGCTAGTAAAACTATGAGAACAACCTCCATATAAATAGACGCTGGTAATTCAGGCAAGGAAAAGGATACGAGTAGTAAAGCGTGTCCTCCAGGACTGGCATCCCGAATATCAGGATGACAAGCTGATGACAGGTCTCCACACACCACACTTCTCACCCGAACAAGAAAAGCTGCATCTTATTGATGTTGGAGCCGCCGCGCAATAACATAACTGGCAAGAGCAGAATTTATCTGCTCAAGTGAAATATTGGTGCACTGAAGAATGAGAGCAAAATGAAGACTGGCCAGCCAGTTACTAAATAAATACAGACAGACAGCGCAGAACACTAACTACCTACGACTTTATAAAACTTCCTGTAGTTTGTTACGAAATTCACTTAGACCAAAACCGAGTGAATGCTATCTTGAGATTGTTTTAAATTAAAGTCATTCGTCGTTCGCTACAGCTGTAATAGTTACGCCACGTCGGTAACCATCGACGCGCTTCCTTGACAACAGACACAAACTCGCGGTGGAGGCGTGGTCACGTCTATCAGACGCGTTTGACGTTCATCAATGTCAAAGGACGTACTACATTGCTGCCGCCTGCTGGATTAAATACCACATTTGTTGCATGCAAAGTCTACATGAGTAGAAGTCCCACTCATTTCCACGAAACAGGCTGTTTCAAAGAATCGGTTAATATATATATATATATATATATATATATATATATATATATATATATATATATATATATATATATTTTAAGCCATTCTTGTTTATGAATGAAGAATTTTGCATTCAATATAAGAAAATTAACAACATATTCAACAGATAATAGCTTTGGATTTTCATAGTACAAAAATAAAATCTTTGAGGACGAAAGTATGGGTCACATTTGTAAGGTTAGAAACATAAGGTTAGAAACATATGTTGGTAACACCACAATCAAAAAAACAAATGGGCAGCTTTTTCCTCAACAAAACCACAAAAAGAGCAAGACTCATCAACATCAGAATATTTAGAAATAGACAAATTAATGGGATCAATTTTATGAGGGATTTTATATTATGAATCTCCTTAACCTTGTTAGATATGCAAAATTTACTTGGCAAAAGCCAGGCCTTTCTCCAATTTATATTTGTTATAAAAGAACCCCAGTAGAATTTCCTTCTTGGAGTAATCTTTCTCTTTGTCTGAAATATTTTGCGAATATGTTTGTTATTGCATTTCCGATCTAAAATATTAATACCACCCGAACGTAAAGCCGGATAAACACTGTAGCCTTTACTGAATTTAAGGTGATTTTTTAATTAACTGGGTTAAGCCTACTGGGATGGCTCTCATCAAAGTATTATATTCCTTTGGTGGGACTGGAAAATTATGGAGATTCATAAATTGTTCATATGTTAAAATATTACCAAAATCATCAAACACAGATAGAATACAGTTCAAGTTGTTATTAAACCATCTAGGGAAAAAAAGAGACTTATTTCTAACAGTTATATCAGCATTATTCCAAAGGAGAGTTTTGTGGGGGGAGAAACCATGGACAAAACACAATTTCCACGAAAGAAGACATTGCTGATGGAAGTTAGATAAGGAAATAGGTAACTTGCCAGGCAAGAAATTACATTTTAGTAAGAAAGACAGGCCACCAAGCTGGTCAAATATCTTATTTGGAATAAAAACCACAGTGACATTGGATTCTTAAGGCATCTTCTCAGCCAGTTTACTTTAAAGGTGTTTACAGTATCTGCGAAGCCCAAAAAATCAAGGCCACCTTCGTTTCTGGAATTAGCAAGCACTTCTTTTTTTAATTTGTAAGGTCTATTTTTCCAGATAAAATCCAAAAATATTTTATTAATTAGCTTTAATCGGTTAAATAATGTGATTGTTTGCGTCTTGATGCAATTACGTAATCGGGCGGTGCTTGATATTCTTGCGTGGCATGCTAAAACCAAACAGGTACATAATGTTTATTGTAGGCCTACTTTGTCATCTTGTATTAATAAGGTGTTTGTTGCAATTTGTTGTGTCCTAGTTCAGTTTTCTACAGCCATTCCGCTAATAAAACATTTTTATTCAGAAACTAAGTAGCTTATAAATTGAATTGAACATAAATGATATTCATGTAGCCTGACAATTGGCTGAAATGTTTTTCACATGCATCACACAATCAAATCATACATTTCCAGTACGTTTTATTTGTAACATTTCTGCTATTCATGCCTAACTTACTTTTAGGATTTTGGGTTGATTTAAGTTTTTATATTTTTAACTCTACTAATATAACCCACAGTTAATCCTTAAAGATATTATTTTTTATTACGAAAAACCAAAATCGTTATCTCTTGAATATGTTAATAATTTCTTAATTTTATGTGCAAAATTGTTCATCCATACGCAAAACTGGCTTAAATCTTCTTGTTTTCCTCTTTTTCTTGTTGAATGTCTCTCTCGTTTCATCCCTGAGGCTTATAAATAACAAAAACAAATGCAATTTTAATGTATTATGATTATATGAATTTTATGATTATTCAAAAATATTTAATCTTTTTTCCCCCTGTGTATATAATCTCATACTATGATGTACGCAAACCCATTATAGTTATGTTTTCTGCAACATGTAACACAACTCCTTGTTCAAGCTCTTGTTCTGTCCAGACTTGATTATTGCAATGCTCTCTTGGCAGGTCTTCCAGCCAATTCCATCAAACCTGTACAATTAATCCAAAATGCCGCTGGAAGATTAATCTTTAATGAGCCGAAAAGAACGCACGTCACACCTCTGTTCATCAATTTGCACTGGCTACCAATAGCGGCTCGCATAAAATTCAAGGCATTAATGTTTGCCTACAAAACCACCTTTGGCTCTGCACCCCTTTACCTAAATTCAGTACTTCAGACCTATGTGCCCTCTAGAAACTTGCGTTCTGCAAGTGAACGCCGCATTATTGTGCCATCCCAAAGAGGCACAAAATCACTTTCACTGACTTTTTCATTAACTGTTCCCATCTGGTGTAATGACCTGCCCAGCTCAATCTGAGCAGCTGAATCCTTAGCCATCTTCAAGAAACGGCTTAAAACCCATCTCTTCCATCTTTATTTGACCCTCTAACTCTAGCATTCGCTTTTCTAATTCTATTTTATCTATCTGCGTTCTTTTTATAAAAAAACAAAACAAAAAAACAAAAAACACACACACTTGACCCTCTATCAATTGCATAATTATTCTCTAACTGCTAGCTTTTCTTGAAAAACTAACACTAGCTTTCTTTTCTATATTCTATTTACTTGTTTTCTTAAAAAAAAAAAAAAAGAAAAAAAAGAAAAAGAAAAAAAAAGGCCTTGCTATGTATGCTGCGTTGGGCTAACCGAGACTTGTCATGGCGCTCGCATGTTGTTGCTCTTTTGTTGGTTTTGATTGCTTCTATTGTCCTCATTTGTAAGTCGCTTTGGATAAAAGCGTCTGCTAAATGACTAAATGTAATGTTATTTTATTTACTGACAACAACAGGAAACATGAATAAATGAGTAAAATGTAAATAAAAGCAACCATAACAATAAATAAACACAAGTCAACACATGAAACAAAGCTTTATTCAAACATATTGTTCTAACAATCATGTATTTACAGGCGGTGAACCCACATCTACTGCCATCTCAACACAGCTGGGCCAGTTCTGCAGCTTTATTCTGATGAAGCAGGTGATCACTGAGCCCACCTTCACCTGTCTCTGCCATCCATCACGACCCTCATTGCAGCAGTCACACTGAATCTGATCATGGATGGGAAAGGGACATCGAGGCTATCGTTGCTTGAGTGCACAGGGAGGATGAGGCCCCCCGTACCACACATTCTTGAAGCAAGAGAACACGTGTGGGACAATCTGGCTGCTGTGTCTGCTCCAAACATCTGTGTGCCTGCTCTCCATAAGAACAACTACCTGTAAAACATTTACACAGTAAAAAAAAAAAAAAAAAAAAAAAAAATTACATCTCATGTTGTCAGCATTCCATTTCTTGCCAAATTTCATTTCATATGTTTACAATTACAAGCTAATTTTTGATATAGCTTCATTACTTTTGTGGTGTAGTGAACTGGTAAGCAGAAGGATGCTGGTTCGATCTCCGCAGTCGTCACCATCAGTTTCTTTACTCCAGGTTACAGCAGGGGGATTGGGGTCCCTGTAATAAGAGCACTGTAAGTCACTTCAGATAAAAGTGTCTGCCAAATGCATAATTGTAAATTAAGTAAAAAAAAAAAAAAAAAAAAATTAAAATGTAAAAATTAAAATGTAAATGCTTTTTTGTGCCAAAAACACTCAATAAAGCTGCTTATTTCTTAAAGTTTATTTCTTCAAGGTACTACTATAATATAAATGCTTACATATATTTCATACAATTTCTATTTGGGGCTTTAAAGGGTTATTTCACTCAAACATATAAATTCAGTCATTATTTACTCGCCTCAACGCTGTTCAGTCCTTGTGTGTGTGTGTGTGTGTTTTTTTTTTTTTTTTTTTTTTTTCCCAAAACACAAAAGGTGATTTTGGTCAAGTTTGTCCTGCTGGTTTAGGTTCATACAATATCCCAGCAGGCACAAAACAGGCACACAACGTCATAAGACGTTGATATTTGGTTAAATTTTGGTTGTGACGTCGGGTGACCAAAATTCAACGTAAATTCAACGTCTAATGTCAATGTTAAATTGATGTCCAATACCGACGTCAGCTGACGTTGAGATTTTGTTGTTTTTAGGTTGTGCAACCAAAATCCAACGTTAAGTTAACGTCGAATTGACGTCAAATATTGACGTCAACCCGATTTTCATTTTCAACCAAAATGCAACGTCTGTCCGACGTCATGTCCAACGTCAACCTGACGTTACATAGACGTCTGGTGCCTGCTGGGATCAGTCAATGGAGCCTGACTTTCAGATTCTTCATGAAATTATTTGACAGTGTTGGGCATGTTACTTTTAAAAAGTAATTAGTTATAGTTACTAGTTACTTCTCACAAATAGTAACTGAGTTAGTAACGTTCAAATGTCAAATAACTTGGATGCCCCCAATATTATATATGTTAAATGAATGAAACGGACACTAAATAGATTATTATAAAACATTGTTCATTAATCTACACTATTTATCTACTGACACTTAGCATCAGTCAGTCAAGCATTATAATATGATATTACAATAGTTTAGCATTATATGATGATTGGACTTTAGTAATTAGAATAACCAAGTATGAATGCATATTTGTCATGTTGACTGAACTTAGGACTGGTGGTGGGGCTTAAGATATTGTTTGTCATTTAGTGTTTCTATAAAAAAAAAAAAAAAAAAAAAAACCACACACACACACACACACACACACACACACACACACACACACACACACAACAACGAATTCTACTACTAATAACAAAATAAAACGCACTAAAGATTAATGAGCTGCCGGGTTCATGAATATTAATCACGTTGTCTGTGTTCGCTCAAATTGATTTGCTGAAATCAAAACAGGGAAGATTAATAGGTGAGCGCCAGCCAATGAGATTGTCGTTTGCGCATTAGTTCCGCCCACTACCAGAGAAACCGGCAGTTCTTAAAAGCTGAAGAATTCCAAAGGAACTCCGTTATTTTGACAGGAAAATACAACAAAGAATATCGTTTACATGTAGCGCGTCAATTCTGCATGTTATGAAAGACTCTCTTGCTCTGTATCTTTCTTTGTGTGTGTGAGACAAAGCGACGGCGGGATGTGCGCCGTCACACTAGAGTACGTCAAATACAGCTACATTGCGCATCCATTCAGATAAACTGAAAAAATAAATAAAAAATATGCAATATTATAATAAATTATATTAACGCCGCATTTTATTGTCAGTAACGGTAGCGGCGTTGTAACGGGGGAAACAGTAATTCGTTTGATTACTCGTTACTGAAAAAAAAAATAACGCAGTTAGTTACGCCGTTTATTTATAACGCCGTTATTCCCATCACTGTTATTTGATGATGCTTTTGAAGCTTCTGAAACTCGGGTTTCATTGACTGATGTTGTATGAACAGAAACCAGCAGAACAAACTTGAACAAAATCACATCCTCCATGTCTTTTGGTCTTTGTCTAGATGTTCTTGCTGGCTCTAGGCTCACTGAGGATGAAGAGACCACAGCAGCATTCGGTCCTGATGAGGCAGTGAGGGCAGGTGGAGTGATGGAGCCTCTCATCCATGACACTGGACCATTACCAGGATGCTGCTGTGGACTTCTCCATCCTTACTGTTCACACCAGGCTGCAGACATTTCATACAAAGAAGCATAAATATAATACACAAGCAGACGTTTTAACAGCACAATGTCATTTGATTTCTGTATTAGAAGTAACAAAATGATTTCTTTTTCTTACTTTCTATTTTTGTTTAAGGTTTTCCTTTTTTTTTTTTTTTCACAAATGCCGCCGTCACCTGCTCCACCACAAAAGCTCTGCATCAAATGTACAGCAATCAAGAATCAGAAAAGCACTGTAATAGCTATGTTTGAAATGACAATAATTAAAATAAACTACAACTTAAGGTTTAAAAGATGCTTTATTCATTTCAGTAGTATAATCACTGAGAGCCTTTGATGGTAGCATTCCTTCATCAGTCACTCTGCACCAGATAAACACACGTGTCTCATCTGTCCCTGTAACATCCAGACAAGAGTTGTCACCTCTGTGATTTATCTGCTCAATACTACGTGTTGAGGTAGTTGCTGATGCATTAACTCACTTTTTATCAACACAAATGTTCCTCGATTTATCGACAATACTAGTGGACAAATAAAATAGATAACTTATGTTTAGTTAATCCATGTAGATGTCACGATTCCACTGGGGAGACGGACACCAGGAACGGGAAGACGAGGAGTAAATCAAAACAAGAGTCTTTAATGAACCAAACAGAAGAGTACAAATAACTTGCAGGGAACACGGACGTGACAGACATGAATGACGTGACAAACACAGCTGGACAATAATTAACTAATAATCACAGGAACAGGAAACAAATCAAATATGGGCAAACAAGAGGAAGGGAAACACAAGACACACAAGACAATCCTGACAGTAGATTTGTTTACATTCATCTGAAGCAGTGTTAAGTGAATTCTACATAATAGCACACATAATGTTACATCACTCACTCAGATGTGTTCATGTTGCGATGTGCTTATCTGCAATTCTTTTAGAATATTTTCCTGTCTCATGTTAAATAGATGTATATTGTTTATGTATGCACTCTGGAGACGTACGTGTGCTACCAGAGATCCCCTGTTCGCTATACATTATAAAACATGTTTTTACAGCAAAATCACAAATATACTGTAACGTTACTGTCTAGCGTCTTTACACCTTAAACAAATCAACAGTTTACGATACAGTAGCTCAACAAATATGATTTTAACACAGGTAACCGTGTTTTTGATTTATAATACTCACATTTGTAAACAGCCTTGTCGCTGTTCTCCATCACGTTTGATGATGACGTATTGATCTCCCGTGGCCTTCTGGGATAGAAAAGTATCCATCGAAGAGCACTCAAGAATCTGGGCAGAAGCAGTAGGACATCTGGGAACTTCTCGCCTACTCTTTTATGAATACTAAGGTTTCGGACATACTTATTCGCTCGCCTACTGCTTTTCCCTTACTATATAGTAGAGAAGTAGACGGTTTCGTTTGCAGCCAGTGAGTCAGTTGTTGACTGGAGAACCGCTCTTACTGATTCAATTCAATTTGTGAACAAGTGAACAGGTGTAACTGATTCACTGAAAAGGTCCTATTCAAAAGAATGATTCATTCACCAATGGGAGGTCAGCAGTCTTGCTTAGGTTCTCCATCCATTTACCAGTAGAGTCAGTTTCGTTTTTCTTTATTTGAAGATTTTTCACACATTAATTGCTTTAAGTCACTTAAGTGAAGTTGTGAATCGCAGGTCTTCCCAAGATTGATCTGGTCTGTCACAGTCGCTGCAGACTGTGAATTGAAGCGAAACTGCTGGGTTAGAGATGTTAGGCTGCGAATGTAAGTAGCTGACAAGCCTTGCCAACTCGTTCAGGTATGGTTCTTCCAGCATGACAGCCTCTTTTGAACCAGATCGCTTGCTGTCCAGGATCTGTACACTACTGTCCACCTGTGAGTGACCCTTGCATCTCTTCAGATGCATCAATATGCTGGAGAATCCTTCTCCCATGTGTTGAGCTATCCGCACGTGGCAAAATAGAGGAAAAAAAAGAAGAAAAAGAAAAAAAGAGATAGAGAGAAGAAAAAGTGAGTAAAAATGCAAACTTCACATATGCAATAACACAGCAGTGGAGCATAATAATAATAATAACAATATAATTAATAATTTATAAGCAAGAAAATACATTGATTTAAATATTAATTTTCAATTATAAAAATCAATTATAAAAATCAATACTTTTTAATTTACGTTTAAATAAGTACACAGTAAAAATACAAAATAAATAAATATAACAAATAAAGTTATGTACAAATGATGTAGAATTATATTACGCATTTTAAAGGAAAATCTTGAATTTTCTTTAACATATTTGTACTTCCCTCATTTAGTATATTTGTTTTGTAAATGACTTTTCTACACTATAAATGATTAATTTTAAGTTCTATAATATATTATTAATTTCAGTTTTTATTTAAACATTTAATGTATTTACTGCTCATGTATTATTATTCATTCATTCATTCAACAGGATTTTTCTTATACACAATTCACATTAAGAAAGGGCTCAGAATCAGACATTACAATACTGTATGGAATTGTTTTATATAGTTAAAATCTGTCATCAGACATTTTTTACATTACAAGGCTATCTACAAATAAAGTAGTTGCTTTGATTTTAAAACGGCAAAGAGTGAAACAAAAGTTCCTCGGTAATATCTGACCTTACACAAGCAATCTTTTATCAGCCATATTGGCTTGTTGCCACAGTTAAGCTGGTGTTTACAAGGGATCTGAAATGAATTAATATGACTTACACTGGCTCCCAGGTTCTTGTTGCTTCTATTTCCCTCTTGAAACCCCATTTGTACTAAGCAAATAATAAACCCAGGCTAAGCATGTGGAGGACAAATGTAATCCAGATCTCTGTAATCCAGTTACTGTGAGACATCCTCTCTGATCCGGATTTACAGTCACAATGAAACACTGAGGGTGTGAAATGTATGCTGCCACAGAGGTGCTCTTCCACACCGCATAGGGTTTAAAGCTGCTTATACAATCCTGATATTAACACACATTAACACATTATAAAACTGGCAGAAGATACTGGTCCTCTTTCATTTTAAGGGACCGAAGGTTCATCGGAAAAACAGTAGTGGGTGTTATGTCTCTGCAGGCACAGTAGATCATTTCCTCCAGCAGGAGACGTTAATGCACCATTAATGGCTCTTAACTGATTTCTACTTCTCTGTCTCTGCTCTAGAGGGCGATGTTGTCCCTTTTATTTGGCTCCAAATCGTGGGTGGGTAAATGTGTGTATGTGTGGTAAAGAGAGTCTGTCTAGAGAGATGGGGGTCAGATAAATTTTGCTAGTACAATTGTGTCGAACTGTCATCTGAGGAGGAAAGTGCTTCAATAGCGCAGAGAGTCTGACAGTGAAAGCCAGCTTTCCTCCCTTTTATTGTGGCCCTCAGGGTAACATGAGTGATCATTTCTCCCAGACTGGCGGCTGACGTGTCACAAAAAGTGTCTCACAAACTGCATCGTCTAGGATTGATTGGCCCTCTCTTTGTTCAGTAAAACACGAGGTAACCGGATTTCGATTGGACTGTGTTTATCCTTTCTTATAAAGGATGAATTTGTCCCCATGTTCTGAGAAGAAATCATCAGGAAGTAAATAGTGGAGACTGGGGCTAGCAGTCACGCTTCTGCCTTTATTTTTGAACGTCAATTTCTATACAGACGCCTACCTTGAAGTCTTAGCTACAAAAGTAGCTACTGAACATTTCTACCTTTGTTGTCCAGAAAAAAAAATAAAAAAATAAAATAAAAACAGCTGAACCACATATTGATTTTTTCTGTGACAACATGCCCCCAGTAGTGGGACATATTGTCAGACTAAGTTGTCTTGATGGAACCTGCTATTAAGCAGCCTGTTATAGACTGTTCAACAATAATGGAACGCAAAAGGCAACATACAAAATGAATAGCAAATTAATTACAGATTTTGTCTGGCCAATATGGTTATTGAACAAAACAGACACACAAGTTTAACTTTGTGCAGTACAAAATGTAAAGTAAAAAAACAAAACTCACTCATATGTCATTCTAAACCCGTGTGACCTTCTTTCTTCTGGTGTACACAAACACACACAAGATATTTTGAAGAACTGTTTTGTCCACATAATGAAAATCAATGGAATCTAAAACAACAATATGGATTTTTTCCAATATATATATTTTTTGTGTTTCGCAGAAGGAACAAATGCATGCAGGTTTTGAATGACATGAGTAAATGAAGAACTTTCATTTTTGGGTGAAGTCAATAGTACTCTGAGGAATAATCATTATGCCATTTCATGCAAAACCACATACAGAAATTATTTTCCCTTCTTCAAAATGAACATTTCCTGCTGTAGGTTTGTTATTTAAAGTCTAATCAAAGTCTAATCTGATTGTGGGTTCTTAAAGATAATACCATTACAAAACCTCATCTTTTAATTAGCCAATTACAAAAATGCTTAAGGTGAATAACTGCATGGTTGTTACACACTGTTTCACAGCTGAAAGTAGAGATGCCTTCTGGGCTTTAGCATATGATAATCAGATGAGGTGAAATAATGAGTCTCCTAGTGAAATTTCCCTCGATGATATTGGTCAAAGCTTCAAAACTTCACATTGCCGTGAGGAAAACTTTCTGCATTTTGTACAGAGAGTAATGGTCTTATCTTTGAAAGCTTTCATTTATTAGCATTACAAAGTCACCATCCGAAGAAGCCTAGAGAGGCAGAATAATTACTGCAGAACCTGAAGGCCACATATACTGTACCTGCCAACTTGCTGTTGTTTCACAGATTTGTTCGGACTCTAGTTTATTTTGTGATCTTGAGATTTGTGGTAAATGCACAAGGTTATACGGTTTGTGAGGATCCATATGACTAGTCAGTCTGAATCACTTACCAGTTCTTTTTGTAAAGCTAGCAGAGTCACTTTTTTTTACAGGCAAGGTAAAACGTACTATTGATTGTATCATTCTTTTATGCCACTGTGTATGGGCTGATTCACTCCGCCCAAACAAAAAACAACAGGCTTAACACACTGACCCCAACAAAACCCCACAACGATTGGAATTTGTTGGTATCAGTGTAGGTTTATGCTGTTAAAAGAGTGATTGAGATCCAATACCACCTACCTACCTGAAAGTTTAGCAACAAAAAAGCTATTGAACATTTCTAGCTTTGTTGCACAGGAAAGAAAGATATAGCTGAACACAGGCTGACCTTTTGTGACAACATGCCACAATAGTGGAGCATATTGTTAGACTTTATGGTTTAAGTTGTCACAGTGGAACCTAACATAGACTTTTCAGCAAAATTTAAACAGTAAAACAATAATGAAACATGAAAGGCAACAAAAAATTAATTAATTGACAGCTAGCCCCAGTCTCCCCAATATACATACTGAACAAAACAGGCTCATGAAAACACATTTCACACAGTAGTATTGATCAAAATGTACTCCGGCACTCTTTCGCTATTATGATTTTCTTCCTCTTCTGTTCTGGTTTGAAAAACACTTTAGAACTTTAGTAATATGAATGACAAATGCTGCCTCTCTGTTTCTCTTAAACGCTCAATTTTAGTCAATCAGTCAGTCGGGCGTCTTTGTCTGCTGGATGTTGATCTCCCCTGTGGCAACTGAGTGTTTCACAATATGCCACAACAGACTCTTCATTTCATGCGCGTGTCCTTCAAATAGCTCCTGCTCTCAGCCTATTATCGCCATAATCATTTCTGTGGCCAAATACAGTAAATTGTGCACAAAACCTCTCAGGTGTGCTAATGCATCATCTGGCCATATTGTGCGTTTTGCAATCTTAGGCCATTATTGTTGTTTATACATCTGTTTATTTGAATGTTTTTTATGTTAAAGGTAAAAAGTGTTCTATCAAACCATAGTACTGGACCAGCAGATTTGTTTGTTAATAATATATAAAAATATATAACGTTGCTAACTCCTGCTGTGTAGCTGATGATACCGCAGTGATCATTCTCCACAACGATGCTGGAAATAGACAACATCATGAAATGAAAGCAATAGCCTTGTACAATCTATGTCTTTTCCAGATCACCAGTTCAGTTGTCGAAAACCTTCCCCTGTCTATTATTAGGTTCTTCACAACTGTGATATAAGGTTTACTGCAGATCTCCATTCTTGTACTTAAATGTAAACAACTATATGCTTGTCCTTACTAGATGTTTTTCCTTTTATCTTCATAACTATGAGAATTCATGGATGGATATGATTTCAGTGATCTATGTGGATACTCTCTTTTTAGAAAATGCCAAATTGCAGTGTTTACTGATGGGTTACTAACACTAAAATGAGCATCAGTTTCTTGACCGAGGTTGGGGTTTTGAGCATAAAACGCATTTCTCTCTGACAACAACTGGCCTTTTTGAAGAAATATTGCATGGAGCTTTTACTGTTCAGTAGGCATATATTCTCCCTGCAGACTAATTGCAATAACTGTAAGCTGGAATTTGCTATACGGGTTGTTCTGACTGAATCAATCCTGAGAGAGTTAAAATACAATATTTGTCATTTTGAACATTTTCTTTCTTCACTAGGCTGTTTCGATGGGACTCAAATGGAGCTTGTGAAAACAACACTACCATAGCAACAGTACTAAAATATGATCCAAAACAAAGACCCTTAATTTTTATTACATACAATGAATGACACTGGTTTATAGAGGTAATTCTGAACAGCAGCAATTTGCCACCATGCTTATCTTTGCAGGCCATTCGTTCCTTTCAGTGGCATGTTTTTTGTTGCTGTTGTTGCCACTGCAGCATTGAGCTCAGTGATGTTGTGCAATTGAATTATTTACACTCATATACTCCAACACAAACTGTGACTCCGTAATTGTTCATATCATAGCTAATTCCAAAAGAAAAGACGCTCTCTTTGTACTAGTGTAGGTGCTGGTAACCTTTTTGACATGAAGTGCTATCCCATCATTTACACAGTGATGTTTGGATAACAAAAAGCAACAAAAAAGAGACCAAAGTGCTTTAGCGCTGCCCTGAGTGCTGCTGTACTACCCAACTGAACCACACAGCAAGACCCACAGGTCAGCCCATCCATTAACTTGCACAACCCATTGCAGCACAGATCAGTTTTTGTCAGATTTATGGTTTGGTTGCTTACAGTGAGGAATATTCCACATATTTGTTGCCACATGGAGATCTAGAGAAAAATATCAGCATCAGATATTTTCCAACATCTTCAGTAGTAAGTTTAAATTTTGATTTGAATCACTCATATCATGTATATGATCAAGGATCGGATTATCATACTTAACATTCAATTTAAATATTGTATTCACTTCCCAAAGCTAATTTTTACTCATGTTACACCCTTAAAAATAAAGGTTCTTTTTTTTGACATCTATGGTTCCATTATGAACCTTTAACATACAGTACATGGAACCTTTCCATTTGACTAAAGGTTCTTTATAGTGGAAATAAGTTCTTCTTTATAGTGGAAAAAAGCAAAAACACTTCTTCTATTCATCACTGTGAAAACATTTATGGAATGTATAGACTGAAAAAAAAATGTTATAGAAACACTTTTTCAAATTGCTAGTAAATTTCACAAATTACCAAAAAAAAAAAAGAAAAAAAAAGCAAGTTAATGGAATTAAATGTGAAATTTTTAAGTACAAATAATTAAATAGTATTTTAACACTTCTAAAATAAGCAACAAAAGTTTGGGGTAAGTATTTATTCAGCAAAAATGCATTAAACTGATAAAAAGTGACAGAAAAGCCTTTTATAATGTTGCAAAATTTCTATTTCAAATCTATTTCTGATTTACTGATGTAAAAATTATAATTAAACTTTATTTGGAGTACTGCTTGTGCACAATGCATATTTCATAATATTAAGCCTAAAATGTCACTGGAGATGAGGATTGTATAATCTTTGAATAATATCGGTCTTTAAATGCAAGATATTTAAAGTGTACCTAAAATATACTTGCAATAGTTCCACTTTAGCACAATCAAATATACTTCAGTATATCTTTAGTTGGACCTCAGCACTACTTAAGCACTACTATTAAGCACAAAATTAGTTGTTCCAATTTAGCAGAATTTAAGTATACCAGTTTAGCAAAAGTACAAACTGCAGTGTATTTTTATTAAGAACATAAATATATAAATGTATTTGTAGTATACTTAGCATGAAATAAATTATTTAAAATACATTTTGGTATATTTATTTTTCACTAGGGGCAGCACAACTGTTTTCAACTTTGATATTAATAAGAAATATTTCTTGAGCACCAAAACAGCATATATTTCTTATTGATCATGTGACACTGTAGAGTAACGACTGCTGAAAATTTAGCATTGCCATCACAGGAATAAATTATATTTTTTAAATATATTTAAAAAGAAAATAGATATTTTAAAATGTAATAATATTAATATCAAAATTAAATTGTAATTCATTATTACTAATTTTACAATTTTGATCAAATAAATGTAGCCTTGGATTAACATAAAAAATTCAAAAATCTTACTGCCCCCAAATTTTTGAACGCTTTTCCCTCATGTTTACCTTTTTGTGTACCAGCGGTGGCACTCTTTTCTAAGGCTTCCATCCCTTTGCTAGCGTTAGGCGTTCCCGTGTGTTTTGTGAATGTGGAAGATTGGGTGATATCTGTGCTATCTCTCGTCCTGTGTAATCAGCATGCTGTATCTGAGGTGTGTTTGAGGCTGAGTGGTGTGAGGCTGCCATGCTGATTCTCGTCCGCGCTCATGTTCAGCCTTGCTGCTCTTCTCAGCGCCTTCTGACTGTAACACACTGACATAAGAGACAAAATCAGAGAGGGCGAAGTGACCTTATTGCACTCAATGAGGAGAGACACGTGTGGCGGTGACTAATGGCCCATATCTGGAGGAGAACGAGCGTGCACGTGAGTTTAACAATGTATGACTGAAAACAAATTATAACTCTGGGAATGACTACACCACTTCACTGATTATAGTAATCCCTGACCATTTCTAAAGGAGCCGTGCGGACAGTGACTAATAGCGGGGGAAGCACGGTAAACAGGTAATATTTGTAAAGAAATGTGTACTGTAAAATCTCATCTGTTGTGTAAGATCTACATGCTCATCTTATTTCCGCTTCCTATATCCTGACGTAACCCCTGAAGTCAAATTTAGTCGTCACAGTGTTTGTTTTTTTTTCATGGCAACAGGAGCTGACAAGTTCACTTTTGTGTGTGCAACTGTTGTGCAGTGAACCTCGCAAGGACAACACTTTCTATTGTTTGAAATGCTGGGTTTGTAACTTCAGCGATTTTATTTTAATACTAATTATCGCAGTCTTTACCTCAAGGATCTTTGTCTGTCACATTACGTTCAGTTCAGTTTCTCTCTTGAATGAATAGAATGTTCTCTTCTGTAGTGGTAAATTAATACTTAGCTATTGTAAAAGAGAGACCAATTGGTGAAACAACTATTGTTAATCAGCCGCATGCCAAGATGAAATTTTAATCAGGACAGAAGTATTATTTATGCCGTTCTCATAAGAGCAAATAAACATGAATGCATCCACCATTAGGGCTGCTGACTCAAATATTAAAACAGTCTTTCAGTAAATGGCATCTGGCGTGAACACAATACTAGAATCTCAAGTTAGAACACACAGATTTTTTGATGAGACATCCAAGATGCAAATACATCCAGTTAATTTTTTATAAACCTATTGCTTTATTACATCACTTGTTACAGAATAGCTTTGATAATTTTAAAGTATCTCCTATTAGCTCTCCTATTGGGGAGAGGGTGGGGGGCTTGTTGGTATCTGCAAAATCCATTATTCTTTAACCTGTATACATTATTCTGTCTCCTGTATCTGTGCTGCATTTCCCATGCTCCTCTTCTTCTCCAAACATTCAGCAGCACACATCATATCACGTTTGGAACTGATCGTGGGGGTCACATTCCCTGGGATGCAGGGCCGTATCTACCTTGATCTAATTACTAGGAGGTTTCAACAGGACCCTCGCTGAGTCTTCATCTCTTATTCCTTTTCATAATGTTCCTTATTCAAAGAGCTTTTCAAATTTGGTGTCATCATTCTGTACGTACCCTGCATAGGAGGGAGATCTCCCTGCAATACTGTATGACATGAAAGAGAAAATGCCCTCTACAATCATGAATCTATCAGTGCAGGTGTCAGCTTGATGTCATCACTCCCCGTATTGGCACTCACCATTAAACCGATCACCCTGGGTGCAGAGAAAGGAGAGAAAAGATTTTATAATTTCTTTACTGCATGCATGTTTTAGACCACAATGCAAAATGAGACTAAAATCCATTGGATGCCATTATATATTCTATATATAAGGGATAGTTCAACCAACTTTTTCTTATTCTGTGGAATACAAAAGATATTTTGAGAAATAACTCAAGAGTTTTTGTCCATTCAATGAAATTTAAAGGGGTTCCCAGAAGAAAGAAGGTCATGTGGATTTGGAACAGCATGAGGAACAACCGCAATCCCATAAAAGCGCAAATGGGAAAGTATGTGGATGAGCAAATTAGCATAGGGTTAGGGTTAAGCAGAGCTGAATGTTGAATCCAAAATCACGTACTGTCTGATTAGGTACTACATTTCAATTTACTTCATGACTGTTAAAAAATGTCTGTTCTGTTCTAGTATGAATATGGGTAGTATGAATGAAAATCAGACGTACATCAGCCATGTTGTTACTGTCACATGACCTACCAGTCTCAGTTGTCTCACTTCACTGCCATTCATAAATCCTTTCCCATGGCCTCATAGGATAGTAAAGCGTCCATCAGATGTGCACTTCAGAATTTCACCAAAAATCCCTGTTGAAAAAAAAACAAAAAAAAAACAGTATATGCTGTATGTTTTGAAGCATGGCAGCTGGTTTGAGCTGGTTTAAGCTGGTCCTGAGCTGGTTCTGAGCTGGTTTAAGCTGGTCCTGCTCAAAACCAGCTTATAACCAGCTCAGGACCGGCTTAAACTAGCTCATGACCAACTATAGACCAGCTCAAACCAGCTGCCATGCTTCAAAACATACCTAGCCGGCATATGATGTTTTTTTCAACAGGGATAGTAGGTCATCTGGGTACTTTTCACCTGCTGTTTTTAGGATATTATACATATTACTCTACTGACATAATGTTTTTTCATATACTACTGTATATAGTAGAGAAGTATTTGATTTCAGACGCAGTGGATGATAATCAGGTGGGTGAACTACTAACAACATGGCAAAATGGGTTAAGACAAGTTTTTTGGAGATTAAATAACAGTAGCAGTAAACTGACTACTAAAAACCTTGCATGATTCATTTAAATGCTCTCCTCCCAAAATTTGTGCATGAATAGTAAACTCCTACAAATACAAATGCAATCAAAGACTTTAGATAGAAAAGACAGTGCATTCATATTACTTATGAATGGGAGAAAGTTCAACGCACAGTATGGCAGAATAGTCCCACCTTCTAAATAAAAGAGACAGTTGCAAATTGATAAAGTCATTGCATCACTGAAGCTGCTGTTAGAAGCTCCTGTAGAATTATCTAGAATTATGCTATAGTAATTGTGAGACGCACACTTAGGACTGCACAAGTGCATTGCCTGGTCTTAATGCTATTTGAGCATAAGAAAATAAATTATTACACAGTAACGTGGCCAGATTTCACTGATGATTTCAAATATGGAATTTAACCGTAAGCTTGGTGAACAGCTTTGGAGAATTTGATGTTTCCCCATTCAAAGAGTTAAGAGCTGTACTTGCATGACTGAAATAACTGCCCAAGAGGCATTTCAAAGATGGCTGCCGAGTGAAATGACTTGCCTTGAAGGGCCTTTGTATGCAGCAAGGTTAGCCACAAAACCTCTTCCACCTCAAGTCTTTTGTAAATCCTGATTGAATTTTTTAATGCCTAAAGAGGGTTTATGCTGGCACAAGCTGTTATTAAATCTGGCCGTACGAATGTTGCTAGAGTTTGCAGTACATTTAAAGCAGGGGTGTCAAACTCAGTTCCTGGAGGGCCGGAGCCCTGCAGAGTTTAGTTCCAACCCTGCTCCAACACACATACCATGCAGTTTTCAATTAAGCCTGAAGGACTTGATTAGCTGGATCAGGTGTGTTTAATTAGGGTTGCATCTAAACTCTGCAGGGCTCCGGCCCTTCAGGAATTGAGTTTGACACCCCTGATTTAAAGCAAATCTGACATATCACATCAGATTCAACACACAGATTCATAACTGATTTGTGTTGAGTCTTCTGATTTACAGTATTTGAAAAGGCAAACTTGTTTGTTTAAAAGGACGATCAAATATTATATGTTCCAGATGGACTGCCAAGTTCGTGCATTAGTGGTGTGGATTTTTCCAGTTACAGTCTTGCGTCAGTAGGTGGCAATAAGTAGCTGTCTTTATGAGTGATTTATCATTAAATCATTCAGTCATCTGATTCATTTGAACACTTATTTATTCAAGAACGAAACATGTGACTGTCTCTATGAGTGAGTCACTGAATCTTTCACTCACCCAATTCACTGAAAAACACTGGTTCACTGGAACGAAACAGTTACTGTGTTTAGCCAATGTAGCCAATTTAACACTATTTTTGCTAGATTGAATGACTTTTCAGATCCCTTTAGTGACTTTTTTCTAAAAAAAAAGTAGCAACTGGACAAACCTAGTTTCCGAGACTTACCAGTATATGCTGATATGTACATAACACAATATGCTGATTAATGAATAACATAATCTAGCGACATTTAGAAACTTTTCAAGCAGAGTTGACTTACTTTTTATTGAAAGTAGTTGGCAAAAGTATGAGTAGCTCAGAAACGCCTGATGGTTTGTTATTCTGTGGCTTTGTTTGGAACTATTTTTGTTGCTGGAGAAAAAATGACTTGCAATATTGTGTCTAAACAAGTGTATGTTATTAAATATAAAAAATGCTCCTGAAAAAAGCATATAGGTTATGGCATTAATAAATAAACTTACTGGATTGTACATAAATCTAACTTATATTAATAAACATTCAATATCAAAACAAGTCCATGTTACAAGAAAATATCAACATTAATGCAATTTTGTTTTATAATGTTTGCTACCTCTTATGATTTAGTTCTTGTGATAGTGTGCAGAGAATTTGAAAAGATTTGAATTTTTTTGAGGCAAATGTACCTGAGAAAGTGTGCAAGCGTATGGTTATTTTGGACAAGTGGTTTCCATTGCCTGCATCTCTTTCTGTTTCTCTGTCTATTTTTGCTCCTTTGGCAATAAATTGTAATATTATTTCATTTTTTGGTCTGGTATGCCTTCAGCATCATTCTGGATATTTATGTTTGTTTTTTAGTGTTCCAACAAATCCTTTTCGGCTCCCAGTTACCACAAAGTACACACTCCCTTTTGTGTTTTCTTATATATCCTTTTGCTATAACCAAGCTGCAGGTCAAATCATAATGCATACTGTTTTTTATTTATTTATTTTTTTATTTATTTGTTGCACCAATGCATTCATATTTAGTCAAAGAAAGCTATTTGCTATCGATCAGAAATATATTTGTGTACTTTAAAGACTTTAAAGACAAAAAAAAAAAAGAAAAAAAAAAAAGGGATTCTGACTTCTTGCCATGCAATACATTGCCCCAATCATGAGTGGGTTTATATGGCTATACTCAGGGATGTGCACAGAGATTTTGAGGGGCAGGGGCTCAAGTGGAAAAAAGGGCACTTCTCATATTTATTTTAATATTTTTCTAAACAAAACGTTAAATATATTAACACAACTCTGATTACCACTTTATTTTAATTCCCTCACATTCACCCAATTGTTTCATGTTGTTTCATTTTTCAACAGATGTCTACAAAATAATAAATTCACATAGAGAGATCATGGTCCTCTGGTGGACCATGTGCCACAATGTGCGTGTATTCTATGCTACTATAGTTGTATATATTTAGTTATTTTGTTTATCCTATTCATCTGCAATGCCTTGTCAAATGTATGCAAATTAGCTCATTTTAATTAATTAACGCATGAATTGCATATCAATGTGGCGATTCTGATGACGTTATTAATTTTACTGTATTACGTTAGCCTGTATGCCTTTGATATATTGCCCTAGCTAAACTTTAGATAACTTATTACATGGTAGCTCATGAGTCGTGGATATTAGCAAGACAAATTAACTATTTGTCTTTTGTCTTTGGGATAACATTAATTAGCTGTAAATTCGATGCACAGGTAGATTTGTCTTTTGTTCATCACCACTCACCTCCACACGAAGACAAACACAACTGGAAATGGAGGGAGGGCTTCACTTCTGCGGCTCGATCTCTGCCTGTCTGTGATGTGCTTGTGCCCATCAATGTGTGCTACACTGCTGTGCTGCGGGCTATGCGCGCAAGGGTTGACAAGTTTTCGCAACCAAACCCTCCCAATTGCCACCCAAAACTAGCCCAAATCTAGCCCAATCGCGTTTCGAGGGGGTCACCCGGTAAAAATCCCATTCCAGGGGGTAAAATACACGTTTTTTGGTGAGGTTCCCCTGGTTTGCATGCCAGGGGATAAATATCACGTAATTGGGGTCGCTTCAACCCGCGGACATGAAAAACAACCCGCGGCAACAGTTTTAAAGTAGCCCAATTCCACAGGAAAACTGCGGACTTGGCAACTCTGGTGCATGCCTGCGTGAGACGCGGAGGGGAGAAAGGCATCGGAACATCCCGACCTGACCTGATATTTTGATTTTTTTTTATTTGTTTGACAGGGAAAGCTGTGCGCAAACAGAAAAATACATGCACACATATATACATATATTCATATATTTAAAAAATAAAATAAAAAGGGCACTTTCTCTTGAGTAAGAAAAAGGGCAGGTGCTCAAGTCCCTTTTGATGTCTATGTGTGCACGTGCCTGGCTATACTAAACTAAGATGTAATCCCTGCTGCTCAAAGTCCCCTCTCTGGAGACTCTACACCTATTGAATCCATTAGTGGCCTCTGCTTTCAACATCAAACCCCAAATCTCTGATTAAACCACTGTACGCCTCAACAGACTTTCATCTCAGTATGCCGCTGACTGACACTGAATGACAGAGCAGGCATGTCTGTCTCCCACAAATAGTAAAAGAAGCTGACATGTATCAGCAATCCATCCTTGGGAAAGATGCGTTTTCAAGCTAGTCCATGCTAATACTCCAGATGTTTTTGCTTGACTTGATACTTCAACATTCTCAGGCTACTTTGACAGACTTTGATACATTTTTAATGCACTGTGAGGGATTCCGTATAGTCACTTTCACCATTCAGTGGCAATTTTCATCAGAGTATCGTATTATTCCTCAGTACAGTAAATCTTCAATATGCCACATGTTGCTTGAGACAATAATAATAATAATAGTAAAATTTGCATAATAATAGTAAATGTTAATTAGATTAACATTTAGCCTACTTAAAAATCTGGAGCAGTGGCACCTAAAAACATTTAAACAAACAATATATACATTTAAACAAACAATATATACAAACAGTGAACTGTTATACACAGTAGACCCAATGATGCTGAGAGCTAAATGTTGTCTAATTTTTTTTTAAAATAATACATCATTATACATTTAACAAACAAGAGATTCAGCTGCACACACATCTCAACACCTGGTACACAAAACACAATAATGGTAACAATCAGTGTATAATTTCTGAACCCAAACAAATCATCCATAGAAAATGAACTCCAGGTGAGGCAAAATAACTTAATTTCAAAATAACAGTGTAAATAAAACTGGCAAAATACAACAATATTAATTATTCATGCCCTTATGCAGGCTGGGACCACCAGCACCTTAAAGTCCAGTCGATATTACTTAATTTTATACCTTTTAAATTATTCTTGAGTCTGTGTATAAATTATACAACAGTTTTCTTTTCTACTTTGGAATCAAATAGATGAGAACTAAATACAACAAACAGTCCTAATATTTAGTACATTAAAGCTATTTTCACATGCTCAAGTATTAATATGCTTAATATTCACAACTAACTAGAAAATACAAAATCTTTTCTGCTGTATTTACTGTATTTTTTCTGCTGTATTCTTTTCTGCTGTTCAGAGTCCTAATGCCCCAGCATAGTGATGGAGACATGTAAAAAAAAAGCACTGTCTTTTGGATTAGAAGTCAAACGTAGGTCGTGACTTTCTGTGGAAACTAAAAATCCCATGACGTTCTAACCATCACATTCGCTGTTTGCCTATAACAGTCTCCATCTCCTCTCATTGTTAGCTGATGGGTGGAGCGCATTATTGTGCTCTTTGTCTGGAGTTGCATCATCCAGGTAGATGCTAAACACTGGCGGGGGTTCAGAAGATTCAGAAGATCTCTTTTTAAAATGTTTTGGGTGTGAAAAGAAGCTGTATATAAAAGTAAGGAATTATTATCATTAATGTGCATGTGCAGATTGTGCTAAACATTTCCCTGGAAACTTCTAAAAACAAAGGCCTGCACTTATCACACATGCTCTTTTGGAGTATGAGAGTGTGTATACCTCTTTTTGTTCTGGGACTTCATTAAACATGCCCTTTTTTAGCTGTCCTCACTCTCTCGCTCTTCTTTTCTTCTGTCTCTTTGTCTCTCGCCAGCACTACCACAATGTGAAGTGCAGTTCTGAAAGCCTGTCATTGTCTCATACCACACATCTTTAATGGAATCCTGCTGCGGCATCAAAGAATTGCGGCAACCTTCCTATCCCAAGCAATCCCCTTGACAGTGTTGTGAAAGTTCTGTCTATGTGGAAGGGGGTGGATGGGCATCATTAAAGTGTGCTTGGCTCACGCTGTTTGTTGGAGAATTGTTATTCCAATAACAGGCTGAGTTTAAACAGTGAATGGTGTATTATCTTGTTTCACAGTTTGGGAAGTGAGGATTGTAAAGGAATAGTTCAAATTTTCATTTTCTTTCATCATGTCTTTCCAAGCACCTGTGACTCTCCCATGAGACCCAAAAGGAAATTTTTTGAAGAATTGTTGTTCTTTTCCATGCAGCCACAGGGAATGGGGATTTAAAACTCAAAAACTCCACAAAAGTGGTCCATATAGGGTCCATATCTGTTCAGTTTTAGGTCAGACAGTCTGGGTTTGAAATACCATGTCCACCTACCTGCTCCGCTTTCATTTGTCCTCCTAAAATCATCACAATTTTACACTTCATCCAGTGGTATCTAATAAAAAGCATATGCGTCGTGATGGTGGCACGCCGCTGCAGACAGGATAAGGAGGAGAAGAATTGTTGAATAAAGTCGTTATTTTTGTTTTCTTTGCGCACAAAAAGTATTCTTGTATCTTCGTAAAATTACAGTTGAACTCCTGATGTCACATGGACTATTTTACTGATGTCCTTGCTACATTTCTGGACCTTGATCGTGGTAGGACCCTTGTTGTCTATGGGAGGGTCAGAGAGCGCTCGGATTTCCTCAAAAATATCTTAATTTGTGTTCAGAAGATGAACGAAGGTCTTATGGGTTTAGAACGACATGAGGGTGAGTAATTAATGACTTAATGATAATTCATTCATTTTTGGGTGAAATATACCTTTAAGCAAACTACATTTTAAGGGGGTCATGAACTGAGAAACCAAAATTCCCCTGATCTTCTGACATATAAGAGGACATTGTACTCCATTGTGGCTAAACACCACCTCTGCAGAAGTAGATCAATGCCTGCTTCTACAGCGCTGCCTGTTTAGCCCCGCCCACCGATTCGTGCATGTAGTGTTTATGAGAGAGGCGAACACGCAGGTCTATGCAGAAACCAAAGGATAAAGATGGCTCCAAAGACAACAAGACGCTGTGCGGTGCCTTGCTTTGCCTTCCTTCTGATCCTAACATTAGGAAAGAGTGGATGAACTTTATTTTTAATGAAGTTCCAGACCGCATCAGTAAGAACTTGGTTCTTTGTTCACTTCATATTACCGCGGATTCGTTTACAAACAAGGCACAATTCGATACGGGATTTTCAGAAAGATTGAAACTAAAAGACGATATTGTGCTGACTATATTGGATCCGACAGTAATGTCGCAACACACAAGTGTGCGTAACTGTTTTTATTACATGGTCACTATTGCTTTGTCTGTTAAACAGATAGTTTGATATGAGTATTTATGCGTTTTAAACCTAAATCACTAAAGCATCCATCTGTGAAGGAGGTAGGCTCGCAAACATACACAACTATTAGCCAGTCATAGCAGTGGGCATTTACTTCCGAGTCTACAATCTGCCACACCTATTCAAACAGAGCGTTCTGATGAGAACAGGACAGAAAATAGCCTATTACCTCCATTTTATGATGTTTTTTGATATAAAAATCTTGATAACATAATAAGTAAAGAACAGTACAAAAAAACAACAAAAAAAAAACAAAGGCAGTTCATGACCTCTTTAGTTATATCCCTGCAATCAGTTTCACCAGAGACAAATTGCTGGACATTCGGCAGTACACACCAATGTATTGATATTTCACCGGTTTTCGATTATTCGGATGTTTTGCTGGACATAGTACTCGGCGGAGCGGCGGTGCTGATCAAATGCAGGACGCGCAGTCGGGGGAAGCGAGCCGGTGTGCTCGTGAAGCTCAGACAGCGCGGATTTCGGACAGCACTGCCTAGCATCCATCTAGCGAATAAGCTAATACAGCCTATTATGGTAATGCTGTAAATAAGAATCTGGAAAGAAAGAAGCTTTTAATAAATATTTTTAACGTTCGTGAATAAATCCAACCACCCCATGACAGATTTAAGTTTCACTTTCCATAATCCGTGTCGGACAGAGGAGCATCTTGGCGGCAGGGATTTAAATCTTTAACAAGAGTCAAATTGACACAGGCAGAGTGAAAGACTGGATTTTTTTTTCAATCAGGTAGGGTACAAGTGATTTCAAAACATTTCAACCAGTTCTAATTAGATTTTTGGATGCTGTGAACATTGCCGCCAAAAAACTCAAGATATTATCTATTCACTATCATATTGGTGAAACTGATCTGGCAATCTATCCAATGCATACTTGTGTTTGCTCTCTGGAGAGAATCAAAAGGTTTATTTTTGTCTGTGCTGAGTCCAGTGCAAGGCAAGCTTGTGAATCCTTACATTACAAAACTTAATGAGATCGCGATGAACTAAGACGAGGGACAGCTTTTTAGTGAGTATAAAGGCAGTGCTCTTTGTGTGCTTTATATATAGCCTATAATCCATTCAGAATTTGTATAGAACTTTTATTTTTCGGTAACTTCGGGAATGCCATCCGCATATTTATACGGGATTCACACTCGAATGACCAATGGACAGGACAAAACTATACATGAAAATGCTGTGCTTATGCAGTTTTCAGAACATTAGCTCATATTTAGGCGATCGCATGGAGTTTTATGTGGCAGTAGGCTAAAGTCGGAAAAATTAGCAGGATATTTGTTAATTTCCTCCGTGAAAATCTCTATAAACATGCACACGGGCTTCATCGAATACTTGCATCTGTTGATTTCATCTTATGTGTGGATTATTTGGTTTTATTTAGTGCAAATCTCCAGTTTCATCAGCTCTCATAAGTAATAAACAACGTCTCGGTTACGTACGTAACCCTCGTTCCCTGATGGAGGGAACGGAGACGTTATGTCGTGACGACATAGGGGATTTACTTGGAAGCCCCAATCATCTCTGACTTTAAGAGAAAACGCCAATGAATATTGGCTAGTGGATTTTGCATATCTGAGCCACTCCCTGCCCTCGCGGGTATAAATAGGCGGCAGGTGCATCCACTCATTAGGTTTTACGCTGAGGAGCCGAGAACGAGTCCCTGGCAACCAGCGATGGTTCAAGATTGTGGCATGGGGACATAACGTCTCCGTTCCCTCCATCAGGGAACGAGGGTTACGTACGTAACCGAGACGTTCCCTATCTGTCGCTCACTACGAGTTATGTCGTGACGACATAGGGGTCCTATGGAAAGCGCCACAACCTGAACCCCGTCACAACCTTGTGGCATGCAGATGCTGACAAGCGAGCACGTGACAGACAAATGCCATGCAAAGGTCGCAACCTTCCCATCGCCCCAGCGCAAATTCGCTAACCTTGGTGCCCGCAGGGACTACTGAGTACATCGCTGCTGGAGATAGCCAAGCCGCTGTTCCTTTTCCCACAGAAGTCGGAAAGGGATTTCGACCTTCAATGAAAGATAGCTTCAAGTCTTTCCTATTTGTTGTTACAGCTTGGCAGTAACGACAGGGAAGCGAGCCTTCCGGAGAAGGGCACTACGGAGGCCACATCCTGCCCGAAGGGAGGTAACATGTGGAGACACTGATATGGACTGACCCAGGTCTGGGGCAGTACTACATACGACTGGACCCTGGGGCAGATCCTACCTAGGGTAGGGAGGAGAGCTGCCAGCAGGGCCTGACAGAGGATCTGTCAAGGGAAGACATGGGTTTACCGTAAGGGAAACCTTACCGTGGAAGAATACACATATGGGATTACCCGAAGGGAATCAAGCCATACGGACACCTAGCCCAGTACAGGTGCTGACCGGAGACCCGGGCGAGCTAACACCAGTACTGGGCCTGGCGTCAGACTGCTCCACCCAGTCTGACTGCCGAGGGTGCTGGAGGAACTCCACCAGGGTTCGCCGTCCGGGGAACTGAACTGGTGGAGGAAAAAGGCGCTCGTATCCCCGGGTGAGGGGGAATGGCGCAGCAAGCGTGACACCGGCCAGCTCTTCCCGGCACTTACCTGTTACCCAACACACGGGAAGAAACTGGCTCAACGCGGAGACTGTAGAATCTCGCGAAGGTGTTCGGTGTCGCCCAGCCCGCAGCTCTACAGATGTCTGCCAGAGAGGTGCCGTGCGCCAGCGCATAGGAGGAGGCAACACTCCGTGTGGAGTGAGCCCTCACCCCCAGGGGGCACGGCTCGCCTTGAGATTGGTACGCCAAGGCGATGGTATGCACTATCCAGTGGGCCAACCTCTGCTTGGAGACAGCCTTCCCTTTCTGCTGACCTCCGTGGTAAACAAAGAGCTGCTCAGAGCTTCTAAAGCTCCGGGTGCGGTCCACGTATATGCGCAGTGCTCTTACGGGACACAACAACGCCAAGGCTGGATCTGCCTCCTCCGAGGGCAGTGCTTGCAGGTTCACCACCTGATCGCGGAAGGGCGTGGTGGGAACCTTAGGCACGTATCCAGGCCGGGGTCTCAGGACAACGTGAGAGTAGGCCGGCCCGAACACAAGGCACTCTTCGCTCACCGAAAATGCTTGGAGGTCCCCGACCCTCTTGATGGAAGTGAGCGCGGTCAGGAGCGCTGTCTTAGCTGACAGAAATTTCAGCTCGACTGAGTCCAGCTGCTCAAAGGGACCCCTCTGAAGTCCAGCCAGGACGACAGAAAGATCACAGGAGGGCATCAGGGGTGACCTAGGAGGATTTAACCTTCTGGCACCCCTCAGGAACCTCACGATGAGTTCGTGCTTTCCCAGGGACCGGCCATCCACTGCATCGTGATGGGCCGCAATAGCAGCCACATACACTTTCAAGGTGGAGTGTGACAGCCTACGCTCCAACCTTTCTTGCAGGAAAGAAAGCACTACTCCAATTGTGCGCCTTCGGGGGTCTTCTCGATGAGAAGAACACCAGTTCGCGAACAGACTCCACTTCAGTGCATAGGCTTGCCTTGTTGAAGGAGCTCTAGCCTGAGTGATGGTCTCTACCACAGCCCGTGGTAGACCACTCAAGTCTGCCGCGTCCTGTCCAGGAGCCACACATGGAGGTTCCGCAGATCTGGACGCGGGTGCCATATGGTGCTGAGCCCCTGAGAAAGGAGTTCCTTCCTCAGAGGAATGCGCCAGGGAGGGGCTGTCGCGAGGAGTATGAGTTCGGGAAACCAGGTCCGGGTGGGCCAGTACAGCGCGACCAACAGGACCTGCTCCTCGTCCTCCCTGACCTTGCACAGTGTCTGTGCAAGCAGGCTCACTGGGGGAACGCATACTTGCGTAGAGCCCGAGGCCAGCTGTGTGCCAGTGCGTCTGTGCCGAGGGGGCCCTCGGTCAGGAAAAAGTACAGCTGGCAGTGGGAGGACTCGCGGGAAGCAAACAGGTCTACCTGAGCTTCCCCGAATCGACTCCAGATCAGCCGGATCGTCTCGGGATGGAGTCGCCATTCTCCGGGGAACGTGAGCTGTCGTGAGAGCGCATCGGCTGCACGATTGAGCTCCCCCCGAATGTGGACACGCAACGATTTGAGCTGCGTGTGACTCCAGAGGAGGAGATGGCGGGCGAGCTGTGACATGCGACGAGATCGTAGACCTCCCAACCGGTTGATGTACGAGATAGCCGCAGTGTTGTCTGTACGGACCAACACTTGCTTGCCTAGAAGCAGTGGCCGGAACTGCCGCAAGGCAAGGTGCACTGCCCACAGCTCCAGGCAGTTGATGTGCCAAAGCAGTCGAGGCCCTGTCCAGAGCCCCGAGGCTGCCTGCCCGTTGCATGTAGCACCCCAACCCGTGCTGGAGGCATCTGTCGTGACAACAACATGCCGGGACACTTGTTCTAGGGGCACCCTGGCCCGTAGAAAGGCAAGGTCCGTCCAGGGGCTGAAGGAGCGGCGACACTCCTGTGTGATGTTCACACAAAGTGTACCGTGGCGCCATGCCCATCTCGGGACTCGGGAGTGTAACCAGTGCTGAAGTGGTCTCATATGAAGCAATCCGAGCGGCGAGACTGCGGCTACGGATGCCATATACCCCAGGAGCCTCTGAAAAGGGTTTCAGTGGTACCACCGTCCTGCCTCTGAAGGAACTCAGGCAGTTCAGCATGGACTGGGCACGCTTGTTAGTGAGACGTGCCATCATACTCACCGAGTCTAACTCCACACCGAGAAAAGAGATTCTCTGCATGAGGGAGAGCTTGCTCTTTTCCCAGTTGACCTGAAGCCCCAGCTGGCTAAGTGCCGGAGCACTGGGTCCCTGTCATCACACAACTGTTCTCGCACGCGGGCCATGCTCGAGATAGTTGAGGATCCTGATGCCCACTTCCCATAGCGGGGCAAGAGCGCCCTCCGTGACTTACGTAAAGACACGGGGGGACAGGGACAGCCAGAAAGGGAGAACACTGTACTTCCCTGCCTGACCCTCGAGCGCAAACCGTAGAAACGACCTGTGTCGAGGCCATATCGAGACATGAAAGTAAGCGTCCTTCAGGTCGACCGCTGCAAACCAATCCTGGGGCTAGGTGCATCCAGGATTGGCCAAAGGCCACCGCCTTTCTTGGGTATGATGAGGTAGGGGCTGTAAAACCCCTGCCTCATCTCAGCTGGAGGGACCGGCTCGATTGCATCCTTTGCTAGGAGGACAGCAATCCCCTCACGCAAGACAGGTGCGTCTCGGTCTGCCACTGAAGTCTCGAGAATGCCGCTGAACTTGGGAGGTTGCCTGGCGAACTGAATCGCATAGCCGAGTCGGATTGTGCGAATGAGCCAGCGGGACGGGTTGGGCAGTGCAAGCCACGCCCCCAAACTCCGTGCGAGTGGCACCAAGGGAACAATCGACATACCCGTGGTGGTGCAGCGGCAGGGAGTTGAGCTGGATAGCCCAGAAGGCATCGCGTTCTGACCGATCACAGCAGAACTCCCCGCATCCCCAGAGGGACTGGCCAGAGATGCGTGGAGAGGCATTGCGTCTCCCAACCGCAACTTCTTGGCTACTGGCAAAAGAGAGGGGGCTCGTGGGCGAGAGTGAGGAGGCATCGCGTCGCTCATTGTCGACCCGCGAGCCTGAGGACCCGGAGGAAAAGGAAATTGCTCTCTTTGACAATGTGGGTACCGCTGGCCCTTGAGCCAGCGGCGGAACAGAAACAGAAGATTCTCCACCCGGCCCTCCTCCGGGGGAAGGAGCGGCGCTGTCCTCGCCATCTCCCAAGAAAGAGCAGCTTCCCACATCTCCGGGTTGCCTGTGTCAGGGCCGCTTTGTCACCTTCCTGGGTGAATTAGGGGCCGGCTGGGACACAGGGGGCGCTGTGCTCCTGCGAGAGGCTCAACGCACCGGCCTAGGTGTTACCTCAGCACGGGGCGGAGCGGCTCTGGGGGACACAGGATGGCGCCCACGGCGACAAGCAGACCGGGGCTTGCCCTGCAGCGGAGCGGTGGCAGATGACGCATCACGCCGGGGCAAGATGTGTTGGATGGCCTCGGTCTGTCTCAGTACTGCCGAGAACTGCTGGGCACAGTCCTCAACAGTGTCGCCGAACAGTCCAGCCTGGGAGACAGGAGTGTCGAGAAAGCGCACTGTCGACATCGCTCGTCTCAGCAGGGCTGAACCATAGATGGCGCTCTTGGACCACAAGTGTGGACATCGCCTTCCCGAGGGACTGCACTGTGACTTCCGTTGCCCGTAGGGCACGGTCAGTCGTCGAGCACAGGTCCTGCTTCAACCTCGGGTTGGTACTACCCTCGTGCATTTTAATGCCTTGGCTTGGTGTACTGGCAGGATAGCCATGGCATGCCGAGCAGAGACAGCTTGGCCCGCAGCACTGTAAGCTTTGACCGCGAGAGCGGTCGTCAGCTTACAGGCTTTGGACGGGAGACGAGGACGATTCCGCCAAGTGGCGACGTTTTGCAGGCACAGGTGCACCGCAACCGCCCTCTCCACCTGGGGAATGTCAACGTACCCCCTAGCCGCCCCGCCATCGAGGGTAGCGAGGATGGGGGAGACAAACGAGCCGCTTCTGGCCGTAAAAAGGGGCCGTCCACAACTTCATCAGCTCCTCGTGCACTTCCGGGAAGAAAGGGACCAGGGCAGGGCATGGTTGCGAGCCACGGCCCGTGCCGAGGAGCCAATCATCTCACCGCGAGGACTCGGGACTGAGAGGTGTGCACGCCTCCAGCCCGATGCTCGCGGCGGCCCGGGAAAGCACGGCCGTCAACTCTGGGTCCGATTCGGCGGCGGCCGCGACCCCCGAGGGGGGCAGCCCCGCCGAATCTTCATCCTCAGAGGATGATTGCCCATCCCCCGATGCAGCTATCGACATCTGATCTTCTATCGGCGCGCCGAATGAAACGCTGAGCGCGCCGTAAGACGGCACAGCAGAATCACCGGCGAGCCGCACAGAACAGCTGCTGCTGGAGGAGTGAAAGGTCCGTGGGGACTGGCCCGGCGGAAAAGCTCTCGCTGTTTGCACCGTAACGCCAACCAGAACAGCTTCCAGACAGATGATGAAAGGCTTTGTGGAGATCAACATGTTCATCCACTCGGCTCCGAAGCAAAAATCTAATGAGTGGATGCACCTGCCGCCTATTTATACCCGCGAGGGCAGGGAGTGGCTCAGGTATGCAAAATCCACTAGCCAATATTCATTGGCGTTTTCTCTTAAAGTCAGAGATGGGCTTCCAAGTAAATCCCCTATGTCGTCACGACATAACTCGTAGTGAGCGACAGATAGGGAACATGATATACGGCCTGCTAATGTTAGCTATCTTTTTATCAAAACATAAAAGATTATTTACCCCATTTGTATCTGCGAGGCATCCGTTACACATTTCCCTGTGTGTTAACGTCAGTATTTATGACTGTCGAATGTCTGACTACTTGACTCTTGGTAATGTATTTTGGCCCCGCCCCCAAACATATGATTCGACTATCAGTCGACTATCAGCAAGATTCGAAAATTCAGATTCAACTGTGTAAATCCGTAGTCGGGGACACCCCTATACAGACTGTTTTTGCTCCATACCGCCAAGAAAAAAATAGTTCTAAAGAGAGTCAAAGTCATAGCATCTTCTATCAAAACAGTCTTGTCTCATTCTTGAACGTTTCAGAGTTTGTGAATGATTTGGGTAAGTCAATGATTCAATGACCCATTCATTAAACAGTCACTTGCTTGAATAAATTAGTAATTTTGAATAAATTGGTTGAATGAATCAATGATTCACTTTTTAAAACAATGATTTGCCACAACTTTTTTAACATTTCATATTGCTATATTCAGTACATTTTATATTTAAACATTTATTTAAGGCCTTAAATGTCACCTCTTATAATGGAAAAATTAATTTCTGTCACTGCTTATGGATTTTGGATTATTTTTCAGTTTTTGGCTTCACTGGATACTGCAAAGTCTTTATAACACCTTTTTAGTATTATAAAAATGGGCACCAGGTATATTGCATATATCAGTGCTTCCCAAACCTGTCCTGGAGGACCCCTAGCCCTTCACATTTTGTATGTCTCCCTTATCTAACACACCTGATTCAACTTATCAGCTCGTTAATAGAGATTGCAAGACATTAATTGGGTGTGTCTGATAGGGAGACATACAAAGTGTGCAGGGCTAGGGGTCCTCCAGGACAGGTTTGGGAAGCACTGCCATTTATACACCATATATTCCAAGTCATGAACAAATCATTCAATAAAAAAGAATTACTAATTCTCTAATAAACCCTCATGAAGGTAACAGGTAGAGCTTGGGCATATTTCAGACTTTTTAATTAATAATCACATATGTTGATGCTTTAATGCAGTGGTTCTCAACTTCAGTTCTCGGGACCAACTGCCCTGCACATTTTGTATGTCTCCCTTATTTAAAGCACCTGATTCAGATCATCAGCTCGTTAGGAGAGAGATCCATGAACTGAACTGAGTGTGTCAGATAAGAGATGCATACAAAATGTGCAGAGCAGTGGGTCCTAAGGACTGGAGTTGAGAACCACTGCTTTAATGGTTTTGCCTGCTTTTTGAAGCTTTAAATTGCATGTGCAGCAGTCCAATTCTTTAAAATCCTATTTTTCCATGTCTTTTATTTTTTGTCAATGACAGAAGAACGTTACACAGTTTTGGAACCACATGAGAGTGAATAAATAAAAATGCAATTTTTTATTTTTTTTTTGGGGTGAACTATCCCTTTAAGGCTTACAAAGTAGCAACTGAATACCCATTTAAAAGAATGAGGGAAACAGCTTGTGTTCTTATTAAAATTCTACTGTCAGTCTCTAAGATCCACTGATTAAGTGAATTGTTCCTTCTTGCAGATAGTTTACAGAGTGCAATCAATCAGGCCCAGAATGCTCTGAAAATGAGTGCCAAAGAGCATTGCCAGGAAAAACACCATAAGGCATAACAACTATGTCAAAACATACAATTTCCCCTGTTGCGTTTTCAAACAAATGTTCTAATCAGAAGAGACTGAATAAACCCCACCATTGCACCTCTCAAAGCACATTCATGATCACCATGGAAACCACAACCTGTGTAATGTCCTTTCAGACATTATGTTATCATCACTGCTCCCACCAGTGATCCCACTGATCTGACTGGAGCTGAGCTATTGATTGGTGAGCCAGTGTTCTCTTTAAACATGGTTATCAGTAAATCTATAGTTAAACGGCCAAGGAAATGTTGTTCACTTAGTGAAAAAACCCCCCCTTTTTTTCTTTTACTTTTGCACTGCATTGTTTATCGCTATTACCATAATGTTTCATTTAGAATAAATTATGGCTGTCAATCGATTAAACATCTCTCTATTGAGTTTTTCTTGCGAACTGTATGCAAAAATAGAAACACAACTAGTGAAGTTTGATTCACAAACAAATGATTCTTATGAACCAGTTCTTTTTCAACCTGATCTCATGATGAAAACGTACCTGTGGGAACTTTTTTTTGCAAGACACGAAATACATACCGCCATATTTGTGACATATTCGATGTGAAATGTCCACTGAGTGGTGCTAAAAGAGTGTTCATTTTTTTTTTTCCCGGAACAGATGAATGTACATATGGTATGAGATGTTATGAGATGTTGGTTTTGTTCGTCACCACAGTTCTGACTTGAAATGTCTGTTGAGTGGCACTGTAAGTCTAATGGTCCATGACGTTTTAAAATAACGTACCATCTGCACTACACCTAAACCTACCCGATAGTATGGACAAAAGCGAATGTGACATATAAAACGCAATCGCAAGCATGCCGTTTTAGCTTGTTTTTCAATCTCTCATCTTTCAGCTTTTTCACCGTGAGTCATGTTTTTGATGGGATTCGTACCAAAGGATTCCAGATCCTAAGTCCAATTCCGTGCCGGCTGAGCAACCGAGCAAGCTTGTTACATCTGGAAAGCGAAACATATGGAGCTGTAATCATAACTGTGTACGAAAACGATTACTCAATATGCTCAATGTTTTACCACCGCTAGTGTTAATTTCTGTTGGACACTGAAGCGATATGTACTTACTGGTATGTATTTAGCGCCTTGCGAAAAAATGTTCCCACAGGTATGTTTTCGTCATGAGATCAGGTAGTTCTTTTTAGTAATTCAACAATTCAGTTCATTCTGTCACGATGTTTGCATATTCACAGCTCTGGAATAACATAATATGGACCATGAACTTCCATGAATGATAAAAACTAAAAACTGTTGTAAGCTTGAACTCTAAATGACAAAATCTGTATTTCGAAGTGCTGTTCCAATGCATGTGCTCGCCACTTGTGCTTCTTTAAACATAAGAGTGATTTTCTTATTAAAATGATTGGGCCTCCACGTCAGAATTAAGAATTCTGCCTTCTAGCTCTAATTTGTATGTTAATATGTTCATGTGTTTTGTATAATTAATTAAATCTGCTTCCAATCCTGCTCATTAGTTATTACGTTTCTGCACTTTGTGATAAGAAACAGCACACTTTCCATCCCCCCAGGGTAGGGGAACAGTACGGTCCAACAGAGACTGATATAGAGATCTTCTTTCAGCTTTGCCTGAGGTAAAGTTTTGCATCCCTGGGGGCCGACAGTGTTTTGACCCACAGCATGTTCTTCTCTAAATCCACTTGATAATAATGTTTTACCTGTGGCTCCAGTGGCACTGGAAGCCTTAACCTCTCAAAACATAAGCACACACGTCACGGCCTGTCTGGCCCACAGACAGTAGTATAAAGTCAGAGTGAAACAGCTTCATCTCTTTAATTATAGTCCTCCATGGACTGTGCTTGATTCTGCGAGCTGGCTTCATAAATATTTTTCTTACCGCTTGCTTAGAAGAATAATTCAGAGAAACGATGCTCAAGGCCGGTTCAAGCCGCATGCTGATGTGTAAAAATCACACTCAGTTCAGTGTGACTGACTGAATGTTTGACCTAACTTTGTGCTCCTGCTGTGACTTTGTTTTGTAATTTTGTTCTTTCTTTACAAGGATATCTGGTCATAGATACACAGTCTTGAACAAAGATAATTAATGAATAATGACTTAAATTTTAGTCTGTCATGCTATTTTAAAATAAATTTAGTCTGTTTTTTAAAAAAATCATTTTTAAAAATAATTTGTCTGTTTGTGCAGTAAAAGCCAACGGGATGCAAGGTTTCTTTTTTTTTTTTGACCCCAATGACTTTCATTTTTTTTGTGTGTTACTGCCTTCATCTGTGTGGATTACCTTTGTGTGGATTATTAAAGGCTGTTTATCCTTCATTTTCATCTTCGTGCGCTTTCCTCAACACAGTAAGCGTGACAATATGAACATTAACGGATCTTTTGGAAACATTATGGAATTGTTACTTTTTGTTAGTCTTTTTTTATTTAGTTAATTGTTAGTCTTCTATGTTCTCTGAACATTCTGAAACAATTAGTAACATTTAAAACACTTTAGACAAATGTTCTAATAAAAAAAAATAAAAAAATAAAAAAATAGTGGAGCCAGCGTTATCTTCTATAGATAAACAGCTAAGTAAATGTTGTTTAAGTGACTTTTTACCTTTGCACTGCATTGTTTATTGCTACTTCCGTATTGTCTCATTTAGAATAAATTAATGGTCAATCGATTAAAGATCTTCCTATTGAATTTTTCTTGCAAGCTGCATGCAAAAACAGAAATACAATTAGTGAAGTCTGATTCTCGAACAAATGATTCTTATGAACAAGTTCTTTTTAGTGAATCTACAACTTACAAATTTGGTGGCATGATTCATTTTGTATTGTATACCACACCAAAGTGTGATTGGGGTAGTCAACAAGTCAACACTACAAAAGACGCTCTTATTGTCCCAATAAGGTGGCATCCATTTAATAATCTGAATTAAAATTATAATTTACACTCAATACATTATTATTGTGGTCCCACTTTATATTGTGGCCCTAATACCTGTGTACTTAGTAACTAGATCTGTATGTAGTATGTAACCACAGTGTAAGTACACATTGGTGCATAGTATCTACAGCTGTAATATTTCTGTAACTACACACATGTAACAACCCTCCAAATGGTTTGTGTAAGTACAAATGTGTAACAGGACATTGGTAACAACACTTTTTTCACTTCACTAAGTACTTGTGTAACAAGAATTGGTAACACTTTATTTTAAGGTTTCATAATACAGAGTAATTACCTAATTAAGTACTTAGTAGTAGTCATTGTACTTACATGAAACAAAATGTACTTACCATGTAACTAAGTTATGGAGCAGCCCGTAATTACAGTTTTATAATTATGTAGATGTAATAGGCAGCTACTGTTACACATATGTAACAGGCCGAGTCTGTTACACAGCTACTTGTACACTTAAGTACAATCTTGATACACTTTATTTTAAGTAGCTTATGCCTGTGTAATATTCTGTAATTTTAATGTAATTAGAAAGGTATTACGTGTATTTAAGCTGTGTACTGGTGGGTTAAATCAAAGTAAGGAGCAGCTGGATAAGGTGAACAGTATAGATGCACATGAAGTACATTTAAGTACAAGCTTGATACACTTTATTTTAAGTAGCTTATGCCTGTGTAATATTCTGTAATTTTAATGTAATTAGAAAGGTATTACATGTATTTAAGCTGTGTACTGGTGGGTTAAATCAAAGTAAGGTGCAGCTGGATAAGGTGTACAGTATAGATACACATGATGTACACTTAAGTACAATCTTGATACACTTTATTTTAAGTAGCTTATGTCTGTGTAATATTATGTAATTGTAATGTAATTAGAAATGTATTACATGTATTTAAGCTGTGTACTGGTGAATTAAGTACACTGTACTGGTGTACTTAAGTACACTTAAGTACAATCTTGATACACTTTATTTTAAGTAGCTTATGTCTGTGTACTTACATTTATAATTATGTTGTATAAAGTCTGCAACACATACAGTATGTAACAATCTTTTGGTTACATAAGTAGCCGTGTAACGGATCTGTTACATATGTGTAACAGTAGCTGCCTATTACATGTACATAATTACAAACTGTAAGTACAGGCTGTTCCATAACCGACCGGTGGCGATCGGCTTGGGCCTTGGTGCGCGCCCCCACCCGGAGGAGAGTCTGTCTGGCTCTGCTCCAGGTGCGACGGCACCTCTGGACAAAAGCATGAGCGGAGGGAACCACGACTTCGGATTCCGTACTGGGAAAAACAGGTGGCTGGTACCCTAAGCTACCTTCAAATGGAGATAGGCCCGTGGCTGATACCGGTAAAGAGTTATGTGCGTACTCAACCCATGAGAGCTGCTGGCTCCAGGAGGATGGATTCTGTGAAACCAAACATCGTAACATGCGTTCTAAATCTTGGTTGGCTCTCTCTGTCTGACCATTACTCTGAGGAGGGTATCCAGAAGAAAGATTAACAGTCGCCCCTAATAAGTGACAAAATTCTTTCCAAAATTTGGAAATAAACTGAGGCCCCCTGTCAGAGACCACGTTTGTCGGGAGGCCATAATGCGAAAAACGTGGTCAATGACAGCAACCACTGTTTCTCTGGCAGACGGCAGTTTGGGCAGAGGGATGAAATGAGTTGCCTTCGAGAACCGGTCCACCACGGGCAAAACCACCATGTTGCCCTGAGAGAGCGGGAGACCCATAACAAAATCTAGCGAGATATGGGACCAGGGTCTCGAAGGAACTAACAGCGGCTGGAGGAGTCCCGCAGAGGGTCGATTGGAAGTCTTAGAAATAGCACAGACAGAGCAAGTGACGAAGAGTTTTATTAATCAAAATATAAATTAATCAGGTGTAATCAATGTGAATATAGCCATTTATGTATCAAGTTATTTTACCATTATAAAATTGTATCTGCGTGTGAGAGTAGAGGCCTGCAGAAGAATGGAATGTGCTGACGTATGGTTTAAGATAAAGCTGTTTTGACATGAAATGGTCTCCTCCTTTCACGTAATGTAAGTTGAGGCCTATTATCTGCTCCAGGAAGCAGATGGAGGCACAGCCAAAAGAAGATAAACAATGACGTAGGAAATGTATGGAACACACCTTAAAGGAAAAAATGGTATAAAAAGAGTATGAAGACGCGAACTCGGGAGATTCTCTGCAGGGTCTCTCAGGCTTCATTATCACATATAATAAAGTCTTATCTTCTGGCATCAAAACTCCAAGACTTTGAGAATGATTCCTCACAGCGGTGGTGGAAGTCACCACAAATTGGTGCCGAACAGGGACTGGAAAGGAGCAGAGGGTGAAAGACCACGTTAGGTGGACTTTGACGAGCAACACAAATTAAGTGGCCACTATAAAGGTAGGCAGTTTTTGCTTATATAAATGGTTTGTGTTGTTGGCCAAAGTTTGCCCATGGTGGTAAGAACACTTGAAAATGCTCCTCCAAATGTTAAAGAACTATATAAGACAAACAGAAAAAAGGGGTTTTGATTCCAGAAGAAATAATTGCATGCACAGATCTGTTTTACTGTTAAGAGGGCCTTTGATGGATAAAAGTAAATAAGGGCAGATTGTGCATGCAAAAATCTGTGTTTACTGTCAATTGGGCTTTGATAGAACGTTAAGCAGATATACATTGCATGCAATGGTCTGTGTTTATTGTTGAGTGGGCCTTGAAGGACAGCAATAAACGTGAAGCAGATAAAGTATAAGGAAGTGTGCAAAGTCCTACGGATACCGCTCTGGTCTCAGAGGTCTGCACGGGTAGGCAAAAATCCTGAAGAGTACAGCTTTTTCACTGTATTGAGGAAGAGTTTCAGTGAAAGAGCGAGTATAACTGACTGACAGGTCACTAAGGAAGAGTGTAGTGTAGTGTAGTCTATTTAAATGTATGTGTCAATGTCTGTGTCTGTGTGACTATGATTGTGGCTGTATGAGAAAATAAGGTCTGTATCTGGTGGACCAGAGGTGCGCGCCCCTCCTGGACCGTCACTTGAGTGTGATTATGTCGCGGAGATGGGCGCGGCTGGTGTTACACTGGAGAAGAGTGAATGAGTGTATGAGCCTTAAATAATAAATGGACTTGTATGAATGTTATTTAAAAAAAAATGTTCCAAGATATGGACTTTGCAGATTATCAAAATAACAATAAATTAAAATAAGATATACATTTATTATTATAATGACATGTCTTAATAGATGATGAAAATATTGCACGTGCTTAAAACTTTATATCTTATATCTGAAGACGTCTAAAATTTGTATCTTGTTATCCCTGGGAGACAGTGTGAAAGTAAATCCATTACAGAGTTTCAAAAGATTTGAGTTTGAGTTAACTACAGATAACTTGTGAAGTGAAATGTTGAATGAGAGCAAGATTGGGTGACCAAGTTCACTGAAATTTTAATTCAAAAGCTATAGGACATTTTTCAATAATAATGGAACATGTTGATTAAATAATAAAAAGAATTCTTTTATGTTGGTTGGGAAAATTCATTCACCATTACTAGATTATTCTGAACTATGTATGCAATTATAGAAGAAAAATTATGATTGAAGTCTTTAGTTTTACCATACGCATGTCATGCTATTGTAGAATGAAAGATTCTTTTGTTTTATTGTAGTATACTTATATATAATAAAGGTAGATTACGCCTGCTTTCTGCATTTTGCAAAGAAAAAACTGCTTGCTGTTTTTCTGCAATGAAGAACTTGCTTTACTAAAATAGAATGAGGGAACTGCTGTTTTTAACCAGATGAGACCTTTTTTATTAAGGGACCATTGAAAGAGATGGTTGAAAAGTGAAAATTAGATAAAGAGCTGATTGCTCGGACACAATTTGGTCAGAGTTTACAAAGGTTCAATTTGATTAATGCAGTCTCTGAGTGTTAAAATTTCAGATGGCTTCTGGATCAGTGCCTTGACAAGTGGAAGCAATGAACTGAAGTCTGTTTTAACAATGCCACAAAGAAGCAAAGACACAGCTGCAGAGAAAAGAAGAGGGAGGGGCTGATGGACTTTCAACCCCCCTCCTGAAAAGGGAGTTTACACTTCAGCAGGAGAAAGGCTAACTTAAAGCAGGAAAAGGTGAATCTTTCACTTGAGACTTTTCCTGAGGGTGAAGAGAACATCCTGAATTGCAAAACTCTGGCAGTATCAATCAAAAGCCAGACTGAGGAGAGGCAGAGAATCAACGGAGACCATACACCACAACATCAGGTCTTTGAGTGCCATCAAAGACTGACGACCCAGTGCAACAGTCAAACAGCTTCAACAGGCATATGATCTAAACAGAAGCACTTCCATCCCTTCCCTTTGCGTGCACAGAGCTGCATATTTAATGATCACTCACTATACAGACTGCTTCAAATTTTGTTAATTATTTTATTAACTGTATTAATCTTGATTATTCACTGGTCTCACAGCAGTTCTTTGAATTCTGTGTTATAACTAGCATTCTCAATCTGCTTTTTAATAGGTACCAGTCCAGTCTTATGTCTTAAAGAAAAAAGGAATTTTAACAGACAAAAGCGGGTGCTTGACTCACCAATCAGATAAAAATGGAGCTGGATTTGGCATAGTGAGGGCTATTTCATTAACCAACTAGGGGGAAATGCACAACTGAATTATTGACAACAATGCTGAAATCTTTGGGAAAAAAAAGGGGTAGACAAGATGTCTAATAGGAAAAATATGGCTGATAAAATAAAAATACTGGTCACTCCATTTTGTTTAATGGTAATTTTCTAGGGCTAGATTGAATAAAATAATTAGAAAAAATAACTACAAAGTTCCAAAATGATTAAATCACATACTGTATGCTGTCATTACTGGGGATAAAAAGATGGAAATGTTGATGGCCATGGATCCTAGATTATGCCGAGATCTCCAATCCTCTTCTCAAAGTAGCTCATGAGCAGTAACAAAAAGTATTTGACTAAACTTAAACCTAAATTAAACAAACAAGTGACATTTGAAAAATTACAATTGGCTCTCTCAATTGCAAAATGCCTAAGCCAATTATTCTAAACCAATTATACTACTAGATTTTTTGTCAGGAAAAAAAAGAGAGGTTTATACTGTGGTGTTGAATTAAACTTTATGGTGACTGACATTGTCCAGATGCATATGACATTCAGAAACTATGTGGAATGCTACCAGGTCTACGCTCAGTAGAATCTAATGGGGGAAAACAAAAAGTTCATGTTATCCTATTCAGAATCTGTGGCATTCCACAGCTAAAATCATCCAGTTCACAATCTGCTGAGGTCTCACAGAAGAAAACAGGTTTGGCCAAAAGGGGGGTGTGAAAGGGTGTGAAAAGGTATGAATGATGGTGTTGTATGCGTGAAAGAAGGTGTCTGACGAGACACTGAGGCAAAAATCAATTATTTTGCCAAAACAGCTACATGCAAATTTTAATATGTGGGCCCACAGTGCAAATAATGCCCAGTAAAATAATGACCATGGATGAATTTTGTTAAGTTTCCTGGTCAGTACCTAGGTTATTGTTGTGGCAGAAAGAAAAACAGTGCCACACTTGCGCAGCGCATTACATGGGAAGGCAAAGAAAGCAAGCTTGCTCTGTCCACCCCACATCTAACTTTCTTTTCAGCATATCATGATGGAGCTGATTCTGTGTCAAAAGGATAAAATAGTGTCTTTCAGACTGTTAACATAAAGTGGGTTGAGTGTTTTCTAGGTCAAAAGGCCAATGCTACTGAACAAGATAGGCCTAGGAAATTATCTAGTGATACAGTGGAACTCAGGTTATAAAACAAAGAGATAACTGAATTAGCAAATTGTTGAGAATAAATTTGAAATGAATTGAAAAATAATAAGGATGTAGATAACTGAGTAAAACCAAATTCTTTATAACATTATAGAAAATGGGTATTAGCCCTATACTCATTGTATATTAGCCCTATACTCACTGGATTTGTAAGAGCTCAAAAAGGGGCCAGGACAGCCCTCAACCCACATGAAATTTCCACAGGTCACACCAAGAAGGACGACTGGGCAGATGAGCAAATGAGCATGCTTGATATCAATAACAAAACTCTAAAGGTTTCCATTTCCAGGTGACAGCAGTTCTATCAAGGCCAGGGAATGGTCTGCTCCGCCATTAAGAATCAGTGAGTGTGCAGTTATGGTCTCGAGGAAGAGTCTTGCATTGACCTGCAAAATGGTTGCAGAGTGACATCTGGGTCCACATCTCTCACCTTAAAATACACCAACCAGCTTCAACAACCCCACACAGCATGAAGTGAGGGATGAAGGGCATGCCAGTAACAACCCTCCCTTGCCAACGAGGGAAAGACCATTGCAACGACTCGCAAAGAGTCACCCTGGTGAAGATGGAATGATTGATGGGACAGCTAATGAGATGATGAAAATACTTGGGAGCAGATGTGGGTCAACAAATGGAAAAAAGGAAGGAGAAACAGAAGTAAACGTGAACAGTAAGAGAGAAAGTGACGAGAAAAGACCAGTGACAAAAGATGAAGTGCAAACTGATGACAACTCAAAAAGAGATAAGCAAGGAGCTCACATTCTTTTGTCAGAGAAGCAAAAATCTGAAAAGATATCGGATGATCATTACATGCTTAATGCATATTATAATTCTACAAGCTCAAGCTGTAGACAACAGCACCCAGACTTCCCTAGAATTGACTTTTCAACCCTCATCTGAATTTGGCAGTGGCTTTTACTTAATACAAAATGAATAAGAATTGGACGAGAAGCAAAAAATATCTAAAGTAGACACATTATAGATAATAATCATAATATCAGTTGTAAGAAAATTAGCAATTCAAATGTTTTATGGTAAAAGGTGGAAGAAAATAATTGGTATAAATGGGTAAATTACACAGAAAAAAAAAGGGGGGAAACTGCTTAGTTTGCTTTGAAGCAAGACCAGTCTTATATAATATTTCATGATGAGTGGTTTAAGACAGAGGTTCTCAAACTTTTCCATTCCACGAACCACTTAAACAAGTATAGTCTATTTCAAGACCCACCAAAATATTTGAGATCAAAAAACAATTGACATTACAGTAAGCTTAACCTTAATTAAAAGTTTAATATGGCAGAAATTAAGGTTTTAAGATAAATAACCATTTTATTTTATAGTACAATTGTACATTTTCACTAATAATATTTGTTTTAATTTCTTCATTTACAGATGAGTATATGAAATATGTCCATAAAAATTCTAGCTCACTCCGGTGAAATATAATCTGTGCTGAGAGTGTTGCTCATCACAGACGTTTAGCGCAGAAAATGCTTATATGATCCGTCCGTGTGTGTAGGGGAGAGCGGAGCACAACCCAACAGCAAAAGAAGCGAAGCAGAATTATCTAAAACAGTTTGGAGATTAAAATAATTGTGAAATAATTGTAAAAATAATAAACAGATGTGTCTCATTTTAAATAGCCCTAAACAAACCAAAATAACAAATTTATTTCCACCAGAAATGTACTTTTACAATGATTAAATAAATGTTAAGCGATATCTTCAAAATATTTTTTAACTTTGGCACAATTTCTCTAGCCTAGTGATGATATAGCAAGGAAATAATAGGAATTTTTCTAAATTTTGTTATGCTAGTGTGTGGAAATGTTTAAATCATGTAGTGTTATAATTAACCCCACGTTTGTGCCCCGCTCACCCCGTACAAGTGAAATGCTTTTTACAGACCATTTCTTTATTGGGAGGCAGCCAAATGCTTATGAAGGATCGAAAACAACTTACTCTTTATATGGAGTGAGTGAGTTTCCTCTCATTAACAGCCTAATGCAAACTGGGCCTCTTAACAGTGAACCATCGCTCTGAGACCCTTGCTGTTGTTACAACTAGTGCGTGACTGCACTTCAAAACACACAACGCATGTTTTAAATCGCGACCTTTGCGAATCGAAAATTGCTCTAAGCAATATCGCAATTCATAATTAATGTTGGTATATCGTGCAGCCCTAGACTGAACTGTGTGTGAGTATGTGTGTACGTGTTATTGAAATGCAAATTTAGCAACAGCCAAGTGACTTTGAGTGACCCACCTTGTTCCACTCTGCGACCCAGATTGAAAAACCTTCTAAACTCTAAAAATCTAGTGAAATGGGATTAGATGTGATAAAACTGGGAGGTAAATGCATAATAGAGAGAGGCAGATAAATAAATACCTTTAGAAACTGTACCCAAAAAATGCCATTATGCCCATACTGGTGCCAGTTTCTCCAATCTACAACAAACTACAGATAAGCAATTGAATTACAGTGCATAGGCACCCATAAATGGCCAATAGTACAAAAAAATAAATAATAATAATAATAAAAATACAAAAGCCACAAGGAAAAATACACTTAATGGCAGGTCAAAAATTTGAATGTAATGAAAAGAAAGGAAATATTGACCAAGGAAGATTTAAAGGGAAATGCATCAAAATGTGGTAAATATCACAATGTAAAGATGACTATTTAGAGATAAAAGAAGGCCCACCACCTATATTTGATTAAGTTGATATTGCAGTGGCAGACATATGATGTATGTGTGGATTACAATAAGGCCTCTTGCCAACATCACCAGAAAAATAGTCAGGATTATGTACTAGGGTTGTGGTGACACATAAAATCAGTCACATCTCTCTAGAAGAGGAAACAACAAATGAAGAAAAAATCTGATCCAAAAGAGCCTATGAAAAATACCCTACAGTATATATATATATATATATATATATATATATATATATATATATATATATATATATATACACACACACACACACACACACACAGATATATATATATATATATATATATATATATATATATATATATATATATATATATATATATATATTTATATATATTCAACTGGGTAATCTAGAGGTATACCTAACGATGATAATGCCAGAGATGAAGTCAAATCAGGCATTGAATCAATATTAATTTGAATTACGGAAAAATAAAATTACAGAAAGATTAATTACATAAAGTACAATCAGCAAAGATTTATTAATTTCACTGATGAGGCCTTATCCCTTTTAGGAGAGCAATTGGATGCAACAAGCAGAATGACATGGCAAAATAGAATAGTTTTATATTATTTGTTAACTAAAAAAGGAAAAGTATTTGTTATGTTTGGGGAACAATGCTGTAATTATATACCAAATAATACTGCTCCAGAAGGAGCATTTAGTGAGGTAATAATCAAAAAAAAAAAAAAAAAAAAAAAAAAGGATTTAACTTAAAGCAAATGCTGGAAAAGATAATTAAATGTGGGATTGGTTTGATCTTAGGAGCATGGTTAGCTAAATTAGGAATGTTTTTAGGAGTTGCAGTATTAATAGGGGGATTACTGTTTTGCTGTGTGCTTCCTATACTGAGGTCACTAGTTGTCAAAGCCACAGCTAAGCAAATGGAAATGCTAAGATGTCAAGATGATGAGAAATTGATTTTGAAGAGTAACCAAAATGTACATTACCAAGACTGGCCATACACACCCAACTGGAAGTCACAAACATTGACAAATGATGGAGACTCCAGTACCTCAACTGAGGACGAAGAAGAGGTATAAAGATGAACCATACCCTGGGTGTAAGTGCTAGCCTAACCTCTGCCCAAGGCTGGTCCTCTACGATGCGCAAAGTGTCTTGGCTGAAGATCAACTATGCTATTTTTGTGTGATGTTACATGTTTATGTTTTGAATTTTTATTTCTGTTGTATACATAACTGTGACAACCACAGACAAGCGCTGAACCAATTGCACGTTCATGCTTATAACATTGTTTTAAGGAGACAGAATCTTTTTACTTTCCCTCTGAAGTCAAGTGTGTATGAGTGGGGGAGAAGACTTTTTGGTCCTGATGCTCCGCCAAAGTGCTGTTGCATAATCAGTGGTGATAAGACTGTGTGACTTAATTTAGTCACTAGGTAGTGATAACTGATGAGACTGAATTATGAAACTGCACTCTGGGTAAAGATAAGTAAAGGTGAGACTTAGTAATTCTCAAAGGGGGGAATGACGAAGAGTTTTATTAATCAAAATATAAATTAATCAAGTGTAATCGATGTGAATATAGCCATTTATGTATCAAGTTATTTTACTATTATAAAATTGTATCTGCCTGTGTGAGTAGAGGCCTGCAGAAGAATGGAATGTGCTGACGTATGGTTTAAGATAAAGCTGCACATCTTGTTTTGACATGAAAGGGTCTCCTCCTTTCACGTAACGTAAGTTGAGGCCTATTATCTGCTCCAGGAAGCAGATGGAGGCACAGCCAAAAGAAGATAAACAATGACTTAGGAAATGTATGGAACACAACTTAAAGGAAAAAATGGTATAAAAAGAGTATGCAGACGCGAACTCGGGAGATTCTCTGCAGGGTCTCTCAGGCTTCATTATCACATATAATAAAGTCTTATCTACTGGCATCAAAACTCCAAGACTTTGAGAATGATTCCTCACAGCGGTGGCGGAAGTCACCACACAAGCTAAAACAAAAAGTCGTATGTCACGAGCCATAGACGGCCACCAGAATCGCTGCTTAATAAGAAATGTGGAACGACTCACCCCAGGATGACAAGCCAGCTTGGAAGAATGACCCCATCGAATGACGCCAGACCGTAAACTCTCAGGCACAAACAAACGACCCGGTGGGCATCCGGGCGGGGGCGTTACCCCTTCAGAGGCCGTGTGAACCTTCGATTCGATCTCCCAAGACACCACAGAGATGACCACCTTCTGTGGTAAAATGGGCTCTGGAGAAGACGGGCGCTCGGAATGGTCAAAAATATGGGATAACGCATCAGGCTTGATGTTTTTAGATCCTGGACGGTAAGAAATAGAAAAATCAAAACGATCGAAAAATAAAGCCCACCGAGCCTGCCTAGAGTTTAACCTTTTGGCGGATTTGATGTATTCCAAATTCTTATGGTCGGTCCAGACGATGAAAGGAACCCCCGAACCCTCCAACCAATGATGCCACTCCTCCAAGGCAAGTTTGACTGCCAGCAGCTCCCTATTACCAATATCGTAGATGCGTTCGGCAGGTGATAAACGGTGAGAAAAAAAACGCGCAAGGATGCACCTTGTCATCCGAGGAAGAGCGCTGGGACAAGACCGAAACCAACTCCCTCCTCTGAAGCATCAACCTTCACCACAAACTGACATGATGGATCAGGGGCGACGAGAATAGGGGCTGAAACAAAGCAGCCTTTTAGTTCGGTGAACGGAGTATCAGCTGCATTAGACCACCTGAACGCAGTCTTGGTGGAGGTTAAGGCAGTCAGAGGAGAAGCTAGCTGACTGAAATTGCGAATAAAACGCCAGTAAAAATTGACAAAGCCCAGAAACCTCTGCAGGGCCTTACGAGAATCTGGGATTGGCCAATCCACCACAGCCTTAACCTTGTCGAGGTCCATACACACTCCCTCGGCCGACACGATGTACCCCAAAAAGGGGACTGACTGTGCATGGAAAATGCATTTCTCCGCCTTGACACAAAGACATAAAGCCCATTCTCTAACAACCTCTGAAGCACTCGCCTGACGTGCTGAATATGTTCCTGGAGAGAGTGAGAAAAAATCAATATGTCATCCAGGTAGACATAAATGAACTGATCGAGCATATCTCTCGTCATTGACTAATGCCTGAAAGACCACGGGAGCATTCGAAAGACCGAACGGAAGAACAAGATATTCAAAGTGCCCCCTGGGGGTATTAAAAGCGGTCTTCCATTCATCCCCCTCTCTCATGCGGACCAAATGGTAAGCATTACGGAGATCCAATTTCGTGAAAAACAACGCACCCTGCAGACGCTCAAAGGCAGAAGACATCAACGGCAAAGGATAAGTGTTTTTTACCGTGATGCTGTTCAACCCCCGATAGTCGATGCAAGGACGCAGGGAACCGTCTTTCTTTTCCACGAAAAAGAACCCTGCACCCGCTGGGGATGAAGAGGGCCGGATGATCTTAGCAGCTAGAGAATCAGAAATATATTTCTCCATGGCCTCCCTCTCCGGAGCGGAAAGTGAGCATAATCTGCCCTTAGGCGGAGACGTACCTGGAAATAAATCTATAGCACAGTCATAGGGACGCATAGGGAGGAAGAGAAGCAGCTTGAGACTTACTAAACGCTCCCTTCAGGTCGAGGTACTCACTGGTCCCCATGCTCATCCTGAAAAACAGAACAAGACACAGAAGGATGTTGCAAATTAGCTCAAAAAGGGAATTGTATATAAACAATTACAATTAATTATGATTAATTACAATTATTTATACTGGCTGACAGTAATAACTGTAGAAGAGTTAAATTGCCATCAGCTGATCTGTTCGTCCAGCGAACATTCAGTGTAAATTCATATCAACTCTAAGAAAGGATATTTCCGTGGCCACAGAAAATACCTTCCTATTAATGCATTAGAGCATGTAACAAGGGTCAAAATCGTAAAGGGACAATTATTTGCAAGGCAGAATCAGAAACTCATGTAATTTGTGCACAAGAGTTTAATTAACTAAACGCTAACACACATAACTCTCAACAAACAAACGAATAACATACACTCACGCATACATACAAAGTGGAGCTAAAGTGGATGAATGAAGCCTTTAGAGAAAACAGAGAATGCAGTTATGGAAAGAGTCAGTTAACCACCTGAGTAAAACCATCAGCGCCATTTATAACAGGGTCTATAACTTATACTAAACCTCTGTTTCGTTTAGTTAAATGTACTATACTTGCACTGCCTTGGTCTTGACAAGTGTCCAGAATGCAGTCTCGGATGAAAGTCTTGATGGTTTCACCGTTTTGGACTTGCAATCATGTTCTTCCTGGTTTGAAGAGTGATGAATTCCAAAGATGTTCTGACTCGATGGTGATTGGGAGTTTCTTCCCAGGTGAAAAGTGAAGAAGAGTTAAGAGACGTCAACTAAGATCCAAGAATCTTTATTTGAATGGAAAGACAAGGCCGTGAGGCCTGGCACAAAAACTTAAGGGTCCAGAAGAGTTCTAGCTCACATCCTGATCTTCTCAGAATCTAAAAGATCCACAGACTGGCTGGCGTCACTGATGTGAGAGCTTTATCTGGTATAGAGGTCACACCTCTGGGGAGTCAAAGAGCCAATGGTGACTTGAACTTTTGGAGGGAAGGTTTTACGACTCTTTGTCTCTGAGCATGGTAATTTGCATGGGGTTGGATTTAATAGTTGATATACAAACTATTAAAGATTCTTAGAACACTAATATGTTGCACAGGTATCAACATGTAATATACACTGTCATTTAGTTCATCCGAAGACGAATTAATAGAGACCAAACATAGAATAAATGGGGTGATATTAACTAGTGATCTATCATAAGCATGTATAAAATAATATACAGTACAAAAGACAGTATACAAGAACAGTAACAATATACACAATGACCTGAAGGATATGGGTGTTAATTCAAAGAAAGGTTTTTCTATGAGTTAAATAGAGAAGAGTTCACTTTTATGGGCATTATGTCTTTCCTAAAGGGAAATGTTGCTCTGTCCACATTCCTTTGACCAATAAAACTAGTGTTATCAGATGGGTTGCCATGGAACCGGGGGCCTGGAGTCATTGACAGTCATACCAGCACTCAGTATGTGTATTGGGTGGGGGGTCTGTGACCATTTGTTAATCTAATAACTAATTGATTTGTTAAATCACATGCAAAATTGTGTGTCTGACTGGTCCAAATGCTACAAGGACAAGCAGACAACAGACAAGAAGCGTGACACTTATCACTCCAGGCCAGGACATAATCATGACCCCAGTTAATGTGGGGGTTGTGTAAAGTCAACCAGGGATGACCGAGAACTACGGGAACAGAAGGAGAATTAGTCAGAAAAAAATTAATATCTTCCGTGTGATTGCCCGAGGTGACCAGTCTTATCAGTCCTGTGGTGTGAGTGACAGGAGATAATGATTGACCACTGAGGGCAACGACAGAAATGGGATTCTTAAGGACAAATACAGGAATCTTAAGCTTACGGGCCAGAGTAAAATCCAAAAAATTACCCTCAGCTCCTGAGTCAATGAGAGCTTGACAGCTGTATATGTCCGAGTCCCACTGAATCTTGATCGGAAGATGGGTGACAGTGCGGGAGATCTTTTCCATAGCGAACCCACCCGCCAGTAACCTCCTACTTACTGGCGGGCTCCGGCTTTTACCGGACACTGTGCAACCACATGACCAGCTTCCCCGCAGTATAAACATAATCCACGGCTTCGGCGTCTCTCCCTCTCATCTGGAGAGAGACGAGACCGTCCCATTTGCATGGGCTCGGAATCCGAGACTTCGTCAGACGAGGAGAGGTCTGTGCTGATTTCGCCGCCGCAACCTGGCGTCCACCCAGATAGCCAAGTCAATAAGCCCATCCAAAGAGGTGGGTAAATCCAGGGCATAGATTTCGTTTTGGATATGAGGAGCCAGTCCATGCAAAAACATGTCCCACTGAGCCTCAGCGTTCCAGCTGCATTCTGCTGCCAAAGTATGGAATTCGATAGAATAATCTGTAACTGTTCGGTGAGTCTGGCGTAATTCCGCCAAGATCCGTGCCGCCTCTCTTCCGGATGCTGCTCGATCGAAAACCTTTTTCAGTTCACTCGAGAAAGCCTGGAACGAGGAAACACACTGGTGCTTGTTGTCCCAGACTTTAGTGCCCCAGAAGGCGGCCCGTCCAGAAAGTAATGTGATAGCGAACGCTATTTTAGATTCCTCTGTGGGAAATGATGAAGGCTGAAGAGAAAAGTACAAAGAGCATTTAGTCAAAAAGGGATGGCACATGTGAGGCTCACTGGAGTAGACAGTGGGAGGCGGCAACCTAGGTTCAGCAGAGTGGATGGCACGAGATGCATCTGGAACAGCAGGTGGATTGTGCACAGTGGGCTGTTGTGTGGACTCCACCTTTAAACGCTGAAACTGGGAGGTTAATTCCGAGACTTGCGACACCAATGCTTGAACGGCGCGGTCAGTGCTCATCATTTGTTCCTCCTGCCGAGTTTTTCTTGCGTTACTGTTCTCTAAGAAGCTTCTTAGCTCAGTGTCACTCGCTGGATCCATCTTCTGGTCAGTTCGTTCTGTCACGGGATCAAAGACTCAGATCCAATTGCGAGTGAAAAAAAAGAACAGTTTATTGATTTCTCAGAATGAGGAAACAACAGCAGTTTCAAAATCCAAGAGACGTCCTAGCTCGTAGAGCAAAGGTCCGTGAAAACATGAGTCCAGCTGGGAAGGAAACAAATCCGAGCAGGGCCGGAGCACGATCACAGAAAACACACTAGAAGCCAAGGAGAGAACAAACAAAGGTGAGCGAGACAACAAACTGACAAAGGATCGTGAAAGAGCGACCCAGATATAGGCAGCGTGAATAAGCTGCAGGTGAGAAAGCTGATCAGGAAGCGGGGTTGCCAGACGCGGCAGACAACCGCACAAAACACATACACACACATAGGAATGAGCACACGGACCCATGAACCGTGACACCTTAAAATAAAGTGTTACCCAAGAAGGATATAATTACATTTTGTAACAACAATGTGTATAAGAGTAATTGGAACAATTTGATCCAGGGAGTGGAGATGTGTAGGTTTAGGGGTGGAAATGGGATCCAGGGGGTGTAAACGGGTAGGTTTAGGGATATGTAAAGTGGGAGGAGTTGGCTCTTGAGTTGGAGTTGGTGCACAACTGTAATACCAGTGTACTTACATGGTAACTACTCAGGAACTGTCCACTTAATATAAAGTGTAACAATCTGGACACCAACCACAATTTATATGTAACTTACTGGCCGCTGTTGTGTAACATCAGAGTAATTACATGGTAAATCCATAGGAATTGTTTACTTAATATAAAGTGTAACACTTTCTTTACCAAAAAATGCTGTTAGTCCTGTTACACATTTGTACTTTCATTAACAAAAAGTGTTGTTACCAATGTCCTGTTACACATTTGTACTTACACATACCATTCAGTGGGTTGTTACATATGTGTATTTACACAAACATTAGAGCTGTAGATTCTATGTACCAATGTGTACTTACACTGTGGTTACATACTACGTACACATCTAGTTTCTATGTAAGTACACATGTATTAGGGCCACAATATAAAGTGGGACCTAAATAACAGAAAATCCTGCTAACAGTTTGGGAACATTATTAAAGACCAGATAACTTTGAACGAACATTGTAATAACGTTACTGCACGTTTGTTCATAACATTGAGAGAACCTTTCTAGAGCATTAATCTTGCCAGAACATTAGCTGAGAACGCTGTGGTAATATTCAGATTCTTAAGTTTCTATCTCTGCTTCACATCTCAGTGAAGCTGTTTTTTGAATTGCTGATCATTCTGTGTGCAAGCTGTTGCTATAGATAAGGGCTGATGTGTTGACCTTGAAGATTGAAATGTGATTCAAAAGCTTGATGTCTTCGTCTGTTTGTTTTCTCCTCTCTGTCCCTCACCTTCAATTCAACATCATTTTTATCTGAATGTTCATAGTGGTGAAAAACCCAATTACTTTCAGAATCACTTTAAGAGCTGGTCGAAATGCTTATTTTTGTATCAAAGCCAGCGAGAATGACTGATTCTTAACATCAGCACAGGTGTGTAACTGAAGTTCTGAGGACATCTGCAGTATGATCAAGGTCATTCAGGCCTGGTTCGTGAGCTGTGCTGCACGAACCTATGGCTGCGAAGCCCGCCAAAGCCTGCCAGAATGGGCGGGGGCATCTGGCTATATGAGTGGCCGCTTCGCCACAGGATTCAGATTTCTTCTCCTTCAGCGACAACGACGTTCCTTGTTGATCACCGTTGACTGAAGAGCCTGCTCGCCGTTGACACGCCACGCAGTGGAACGCGATCTTATGCTCGGCTGATTCGCAGCCTTTCCCGCTGCCTTCAGCATCGTTCAGCAGTGATCCGGCTTCCCCTGCTGCCATCCGGCGAGCGCTATTAGAGCAAATTTCTAAAGAGCAAATTTCTCCAGTGTTGTTTCAAATGCCGCGCCGTTATTGCAGAAAATGCCGATGACGGCCACCGTGAGTGCATTTCCTGCTTGGGGAAATCACATGCAGAATCCGCGTTCACGGAGACGGAATGTGCTCATTGTGAGAATATGAGTCTCGCCTCTCTGCGCTTGCGAATAGCTTTCTTTTCAAAAAGCGACTCCGCCCCTCGCGCCCTCCCGTTTTCTTCGTCCCTGGAGCCTGTGAAGAAAAAACAGCGGGGCAGAGGATCACAGCGCTCGGATGTGAGCGAGCTTACGTCAGCTCAGGCCCCGCGTACCTCGCTCTCCACACAGAAAGGTTTCTCCCGTCCTCTTCACCCAGCCTGACCAGCGTGCCTCTGCCATCGTGAGCGATCTGGTCTCGTTTGGGGGGAGTGACGACGAGCTGCTGGATGACAGCATGTCATTAGCAGCCTCGGACGCTGAGGATCTGTCGGGCTCGACTGCCAACCCTGCCCCCCTTAACGTCCAAGCCCAGTGATGTTAAACCCGGGATGGATGCTGAATTACTCCGCGTTCTCTCAATAGCCGTCAAAGAGCTGGGTTTGGAGTGGTCTCCTCCAGAAGAACCCTCCCGCAGCCATCTGGACGAGTGGTTCCTGCCGGGGAGCCGTCAAGCCCCTCATCAGAGATTGTCTCCTTTTTTCCCGGAGGTCCATGACGAGCTCAACAGATCATGGTGTGCCCCATACTCTGCAAGCCTTGGTACTTCCACTTCATCCGCCCTCACTTCGGTCGACGGTGCTGAAGATAAGGGATACGAGAAGCTGCTTCTGCTGGACGAGTCAGTGGCCACGCATCTCTGCCCACCCACTGCGACTGGCTGGAATGCAAAGGCTGCCCATCCGTCCAAGCCGTGTAGGAAGACTTCGGCTCTCGCTGGACGCGCCTACTTTTCGACTGGGCAAGTGGCCTCGGCGCTCCATTCTATGGCGATTCTCCAGGTCTTCCAGGCCAAACTCCTCGCGAGCACAGACGGGTCTGGCCCGGACCCCGCGACACTCAGGGAGCTGAGGAGCGCAACAGAGCTGGCTTTACGTGCCACCAAGGCCACGGCTCAGGCCATAGGGCGTTCCATGGCCAGTCTAGTGGTGCTGGAGCACCACTTATGGCTGACCTTGACGGAGATCAAGGCCCATCCTTGATCTAAGGCACCTGAATAGTACCCTCATGAAACAGCCGTTCAGGATGACTACACTGAAACAGATCCTCTCGCAAATCCACCCATGAGACTGGTTCTTTTGTCTGGACTTGAAAGACGCCTACTTTCACATCCAGATAGCCCCTCACCACTGGCGATTCTTGAGAATCGCCTTCAAGGGAGTGGCCTATCAATACACGGTCTTTCCCTTTGGGCTGTCCCTGGCTCCACGCATGTTTACGAAGTGCATAAATACGGCTCTCTCCCCCTGAGACAGAAGGGAATCCGAATTCTCAATTACCTCGACGACTGGCTTGTTCTGGTCCAGTCAGAGGCGGAGTCACTATCTCACAGAGCCCTGCTCCTCAGCCACCTAGAATGCCTGGGGCTCAGGGTGAACGTTGCCAAGAGTGAACTGTCCCCCAGCCAACGAGTTTCGTTCCTGGGAACAGTGTTCGACTCAGTGCACATGAGAGCGACGGTCACAACAGAGCACACTGTAGCCCTACAGCAGCTCGATGCCTCCTTCAAAGCTGGTGCCTCTCACCCACTCAAGACGTTTCAGAAACTGCTGGGCCTTATGGCTGCAGTTTCTCCAGTGCTATGGTTGGGCCTGCTTCGTATGCGTCCCCTTCAATACTGGCTGAAACCACAAGTTCCATTCCATACGTGGCATCACGGACGCCTGCTTATCAGGGTGAACCAGGCCTGTGTATCAGCCCTGGCCCCCTGGAAGAATGTCCAATGGATAGAACAGGGCGTTCCTCTGGGAATAGTCTACAGGAGGAAGGTAATCTCGACAGATGTGTCCAACACAGGTTGGGGAGCTCTGTGCGAAAGAAAACTGTCGTTTGGCCATTGGTCAAAAACGGAGGACATCAACTGCCTAGAAATGCTGGCAGTATGTCAGGCCTGTCAAACCTTCTTGCCGGACCTGAGGGGACACCACATCCTGGTCCACTCGGACAGCATGACTGTGGTGTCCTACATAAATCACCAGGGAGGGCTGTCATCGAGGCGCCTTTTCATACTAGTAGAGCGCCTCCTGGAATGGGCTCAGCTCAATCTGCGCTTGCTGAGAGCAGCACAAATTCCGGGCAAACTGAACCAAGGAGCAGACATGTTGTCACGAAGCATCCACGCTCAAGGTGTATGTAGCGGCTATAGCGGCTTCTCACGCCCCTATAGCGGGCCAGTCGGTGGGCAGAGACAACCTTGTTGTCTGTTTTCTAAGAGGGGCCAGCACGCTGAACCCACCCCGCCCCCTCACTGTCCCTATGTGGGACCTGCCCACTGTTCTAAGGGCCCTAAGGGATCCTCCCTTCGAGCTGCTGCAGTCTGTTGGCCTCTGGTCCCTGTTGTTAAAAAAACTTCTGCTGCTGGCACTAGCATCGGTAAAACTTATGGGAGACTTACAAGCGCTCTCTGTGAGCCCTAACTGCCTGGAGTGCGGGCCTGGTGACTCTAAGGTCGTCCTGAAACCGAGGCATGGTTACATACCTAAGGTGCTCTCCACTCCATTCAGAGCACAGGTGATTACTCTCCCTCAGAGGAGGACCAGGAGTTGAATCTACTCTGCCCCGTTAGGGCGCTGAAGGTCTACATTGAGCGTTCCGCTCAGTTTAGGCAGTCAGAACAGCTCTTTGTCTGCTTCGGTGGCCGCGCCAAAGGGCATCCGGTCACAAAGCAGAGACTTTCTAAGTGGGTAGTTGATGCTCTTCTGCTAGCCTACTCTTCCTTGGGCCTACAATGCCCCATTGGCCCCATTCAACTAGAGGTGTCGCCTCTTCCTGGGTGTGGTCTAGCGGCGTGACCACTGCAGAAATTTGTGCGGTGGCCAGTTGGGCCTCACCGTCCAAATTTGCTAGGTTTGATAACCTAGATGTTCCTGCCTTACAGGCAAGGGTTCTTTCTGTATAATGGGCACGTTACTGCTTCTGCAGTACCATTCTCAGTGGAAGTTTGGCTATAACATGTTCATTTTGGCTATAACATATACTTGTGCGCTCTTGGCCCCATGGGTGCTGAGGCTGTGCCAGGTAGCCGTGCCAGGTAGCTGCACAACTCAGTCATTGCTTCAGTCGAATTAACCTGAATCCTGTGGCGAAGCGGCCGCTTATATAGCCAGATGGCCCCGCCCATTCTGGCGGGCTTTGGTGGGCAGCACCGCTGCCGAGCCATTGGTTTGTCTTTAATGTCTTTAAAAAGGCTTCAGTTCAGGAGAAAAAATTACTTTTTCCCATAGCATCTTTAGCAAGACGCAGTACTCGTTCCTGTATCTCAGGGAACCGAGGTTATGTTAGTAACTGAGTACAATATGAGGGATGACTAACGTGATCTGTCATGCTTTACTGGGACTGTACGCTCCATCTGAATCAGTTCTTTTAAATGCGGATGTTTTAAAAGTTTGCAGTTCTACACCGTGAGTGTGGATATTACATCGCTTTACCATTTTTTGATGTATATAAAATTTTTAATTGTTGCCAGTATTTAAAAAAATCAACCTGATCTCATGATGAAAATGTACCTGTTGGAACTTTTTCGCGAAGACGCGAAATACGTACCACCATGTATGTTTAGTGACATATTTGATGTGAAATGTCCACTAAGTGGCGCTAAAAGAGTGTTCGGGTTTTTCCCTGGAACAGATGAACGTACCTATGGTATGTTTAATGTGACAATGGTTTTAGTTTTGTTGGTTGGTTGGTTTTGTATGTGTCATTGCAGTTCTGACTTGAAATGTCTGTTGAGTGGCGCTATAACCTTAATGCTCCGTGACGTTTTAAAATAACGTACCATTTGCACTACACCTAAACCTACCCGATAGTATAAACAAAAGCTTAAGTGACATAAAAATGCAATCATGCCGTTTTAGCTTGTTTTTCAATCTCTCATCTTTCAGCTCTTTCATCGTGAGTCATGTTTTTGACAGGATTCGTACCCAAGGATTCCACATCCTAAGTTCAATTCCGTGCGGGCTGAGCTACTGAGCAAACTTGCTATATCCAGAAAGTGAAACATATGGAGCTGTAATCGTAACTGTGTATGAAAATGATTACAAGTGCTCGATGTTTTACCACCTCTAGTGTTAATTTCTGTTGGAAACTGCAGCGATTTGTACTTATTGGTACGTATTTCGCATCTTGTGAAAAAGTTCCCACAGGTACGTTTTCGTCATGAGATCAGGTAGAAAAAAAATGTATATAAATGTCTGTTTTAAAAATAGCTGATCACAAATGGCTTGTTATTTTAGCATCACTGAAATATTATTGTAGTTTTTAATTTTAATTTTGAATTTGTTTTTATTTTTATATTTTCAGTTTTCATTTGAATTTTTAGCTAAAGTTTTTTTTTTTTTTTTTTTAAACTTACAATCTTTTGTCAGCAAAACAGTCTATGATGAGCCAAACTGTTTGAAGCTGCAAAGAATGACAATGATTCTCACAACGCAGAGTGACTTTCAGCACATTTAGCACCTGATTAAACTAGACCGCAGGTGTACAACTGTTAGGTGATTGAATAACTGATTGGTTGTGTCCTTTTTGTAGTTTGTATTTAATCCCTTCTCCATGATGAGCCTAAATGTTTGACATTTATTGTAATGAGAATGAGAATGTTGCACATATAAATATATAATACAGATTTTTGCTGTGAAAACTAGCAAACGCCCCACTGCTTACACAATTTCACAACTATCTCTGCATGGTGAACTTGAACAAGATTTGTGACCTCATGCTGAAAATCTTCAGCTTTAGCAGGTGTATGTGGGAGATTATGTTCACCTGCCATCTGCTCTGCGGAATGCCATATCTTCCTTAGTGCATTAAAACCTCAATGACTTTCAGAGATATATTTTCAAATCATATAATATCTTTAAATCACTGCTAGATACTGTATTAAGCATTATGTAAAGAGACAAGAACCAAAAGATATAGTTATTCAGAAATAAAAACAACAACAACTCAATGTTTGGGAGTAACTAACTAAAAATAAGGGTGCCACTAACTTAACTATATTTTGAAGTACCCTGACAGTAGCTTCACTGCTTTCAAAACTGTGTCATTTTTTTCCAGTAATGAGCTGCTTTTTACATACGATTGCTTCATTGCTAGTTTTGTTACACTGTATTGCACAAACAGCTTTACAGTTAAGTGAACTGAGGTAAAATGCAAACACACTCTCCTGATGTGTAAAATGTCTCTTCTCATATAAATCACTGGGATGACAGATGCACTTTAATGTCAGTTCGTTCTGGAGGTTAATTTAGATGAAAAAAACAAAAACAAACAAAAAAAAAACAAACAAACCCTTTATGAATCCCTGTGTCTTGCTGAAATCTGTAAGACATAATAATTATGTCAGTATATCAGTTATTTATATCAATTATGGGGACGTTCTATAGGCGTAATGGTTTTTATACTGTGCAAACTGTATTTTTGCATTTTTTATATTTTCAAAAAACTTCCATACTGTATGATTTATAAGCTTTTTTCCTCATGGGGAAAAAAAAGTCCTCACAAGGTCAAAGTTTACTAGTATAACTATCTTTGTGGGGACATTTGGTCCCCATAATGTAGGTAATGTTTCTTTCATATCAGAAGAATTTCTGAAGGATCATGTGACATTGAAGTCTAAAGTAATGGCTGCTGACAATGAATGTTTGCCATCACAGCAAAAATGACATTTATATAAATATATATAATGACTTTAATGCTTAAATACTGGTGTTCACAACAATGTTAGAATCAAAAACAAGCAAAAAGCTAGGACTTCAAAAAGAAACATAACAATTACTTTTTCTCTTCAGTTAAATGAATCTAGAAGTTTTAACCCTATGGTGAGAAGTGTAGATGTAAAAACAGCAGTGGTGGAAAGAGTACTGAAAATTTGTACTTAATTACAAGTACTGTTACACTGCTGAAATACTACTCAATTACAAGTAAAAGTACTGGTGTCAAAACAGTGCTTAAGTAAAAGTACAAAGTACTCTTCTCAAAAACTACTCAGAGTACTAGTTACTAGTTACTTTTTAGCCGGCGATATTTAATGAATTACCAAAAAATATTCGTTCATATCAAAGATCTATGTGGATAATAGCTACTTTGAACAAAACCTTATCTTATTGACAAAGTACGTGAATTAGTGGTCATGATACAGGAATTTATAACCTCAATACCTTGAAAAATATCAACATTAAAGTACCCGTTATCCAGAAGCTGCAACTGACTTCAGTGTTGTGATGTATTTCCAAGTGAAATGGAATATTGAATAAAGGGCGGGGTTTTATTGTCGTGCACCTCCACTCCACCTCTTGCTCAAAGCAGATTCACGGTAGGAGTGGTTAAGAATATCTGTTTGTTACGTCTGACATCACGCTTCACCACTTCTGGGTGCTAACGCTCTACCAGACGCCCCAAGAAAACAACAAAGTGTGCTAATATACACCCACGATGTCATGTAATACTGAAAAATTATAACCCTAACCTTTATCTCCATACTGAAATTCCAGATGGCTAGACAATGTTTCAGCTAAAATATTAGTACCTAAGATACTGTGAGAACGGAGACTGTAGTGTGCACAGCAATATTTTAAATGCTTAGCTTAAATATGTAATATTAAAGGGGTCATATGACGTTGCTAAAAAGAACATTATTTTGTGTATTTGGTGTAATGCAATGTTTATGCAGTTTAAGGTTAAAAAAACATATTTTCCACATACTGTTCATTATTGTTGCTCCTCTAAGCCCCGCCTTTCTGAAACACACAGATTTTTACAAAGCTCATCGTTCTGAGAAGCGAGGCATGCTCTGATTGGCCAGCTATCCAGTACGTTGTGATTGGCCGATATCTCAAGCGTGAGACGGAAATGTTACGCCCCTCACCGTATTGTGATGCTGTGTCCCGGCGCGACGACACAAAAACAATAAAACCCATTCCAACGAGGCATTTGTTGCATCCAGTGGGGACATAATTACTGATTATAATGACTTATACTGTCTTTTTACGCGTCGCGTTGCATCGTGCCGAATAAACATTACCATGTCTGCATTTGTGATCGGAGAAACGACAAACAACAAGCGCTACTCTACACAGCTCAAAACTCGCGTTTGAATCGTCAGTGGCAAATTCTTTAAATATGAAAACATACTTACAGGCTGTGAGTCAGAAGTGCCAGACTGTCCTTGCAAAGTTGGAATTGCCCCACTTCATAGAAACAGTCTTTGTGCATAGCTGGCAGGCTACTCCCATGTTCAGGAAATAGTCCTCCATTAAAATGTGATGCACACACTCTAATATTTGGGTTGAATTGTTCTGGAACAGTGTTGTAAATACAACTTAACCAATGAACTTTCTAGCTGTGTCCTCTTTTGGAAGCTCAAACAACGTACTTTCGCTTTCACAACGAAACACCGTCTCCAGGACATGGTGCCGGCGGCAGCAACAACACTACAGCGAGAATAAAAGTCCCGCCTTCTTTCATTGCGTATACGTTTGGGCGGTGTTATGCAAATCTTCCCACACCGTGACGTAGACATGTGGGGGCGTTTGAATGAGCCGTTTTTTTCCAAAGAGAAAGGAAAACTTGAAATCACATCATATGGCCCCTTTAATTAAATAGCGTTCATAAATGGCTGTTGAGATAGTATTCTCAAGTGAAATGAGTAGCTTGGACCTGCCTTGCACCCGGAAACAGCATTCCTTGTCATGACTTAAGAGGATTCTCCCCAAGCCGTCAAACTGACGTCATCAGAGCAAGAACGCCATTACAGAGCGGAAGCAATTTTTCAGTTTTTGATTAAAGATTACAACGGCAGACAATTTTTTTTTTTTTCGGTGTATTGACTTGCACGGTTTAATTGTTCACCACAAAACTAGTAATGTGCACTAAAATGTAAGTAGGATAATTTTTGATTTCATGATGACTTCAGTCATTTTCAATACCATTGGCAAAACTACCACATACTGTATACTGCCATATAGATATTTCAATATCTCAATTTTTTTTGTCTATCATTTTTTTCAAGGCAATCATTATTTCAAGCTTTGAGTGGTTTAATCCAAGTCTTCTAATAAGACACGTTTGCTTTATATGAACAGATTTTAAATAGGCTTTTATTTACATACATTGATCAATTACCATTACAAAAATCTCAGTCTTAAACATTTGCTCATTCTGTGTATTTGTGTCTTTAAAATGGGTAACTTTGTTGCAAAAGCTTACAGCACAAGGAAGATTGATTTTAAATTTGATTTCAAACTGAATTGAATTTACAAAAAAAAAAAAAAAAAAGACAAGAGCACAGTCAGTAATAAAATTATGAAACAAATGACCTCAATTCAGTTGAGATATTCGAAATATGACAACACTGAATTTTTAAGAGCCATATATGTTAATGTTATTTATTTAGATAAATGGAACATCAGATGGCTTTGACCTGTAATGTCTGTACAATGTAGTGATGCAGTTAGACAGACTAGGATATTTATATGTAGAAATCATACAAATATCCAATTCTGAAACATTTATGCATAAACTGACATTGTAAAGAAATTAAAGTTCCGTCTTTGAATCTTGAAAGACTTTCTGATGCATTTTATTTACAGCCAATAAAATTTCCAGTGGCATTTTCATCGGTCAGGCGTGGATCTATTCTGAATTGTTGATAACTTTTGACAAAGTTTAATCCAGGAGCAAAGAGGAATAATTTCTGGCATGGAGAGATCGCGATTGCACACAGTCTGAGTGCTCACAAGCAAGCTTTAAAAATATACTCCAAAAAGTACAAGTACCTGAAAAACAGTAGATGATATAGAGAAAGTTCACTTTAAAAATGCTTTTAAGGGTCTTCTGAGAACAACATTCATTAGTAGTGGTGCTATACTGTAGTATATAAAGTGAAAAAGGCAAAAAATAACTGTTGCTTCCAGTTATATGGCCATTAGAATCTGCTGAGGAAAAAATTCAACTCTTCACTTAAAAAAATAACTGTCAAAGTCCTGCTAAGATTCAACAAAACCGCACAATATCTCAAGTCTCCATTGACAGATCCAAGAAGAGAGTGCTGAAAAAAATCTGACAGAATGTGGACACAAAAACACACCAAAAACTGTGCATGGCACATGACGTTTCATTAAATGCACATATTTTATTCTTGAAAAGAAATCACAAAGCTGTCACAAGATTAATGGAGATTTCAAAATTTCACTTTTTATTGGCCAATATTTCTTATCTGTCATCAATGCAGATTTACTCACATGGAGAACTCAGAGAAGCTGGGGACAGGGAGATACTGTCTGGATGGCAGGCCAAACCTGCCATCAATTAGAAATTCATAAAATTCCTCTATGACTCACATTGGGAAAGTTGAGAGGAGGAAATTGATTTCTTTCGACTCTCTTGCATGAATTTCATGCACTATCAAACGCATCATATACAACTTTTATGTGCAATGGAGAGTAGAGAATAAGATACTGTTGTGCTCTTAGTCATCATTATTACAGTGCACTCTTAAAAATAAAGGTGCTTCAAAAGGTTCTTCAAGCGATGCCATAGAAGAACCATTCAGTCAAAGTTTCTTTAAAGAACCATCTCTTTCTTACCTTTTTATAATCTGAAGAACCTTCTTTCGCCACAAAGAACCTTTTGTGAAACAGAAAGGTTCTTCAGATGTTAAAGGTTCTTTATGGAACCATTTAGACAAAAAGGTTCTTCTATGGCATCGTGAAGCACCTTTATTTTTAAGAATGTAATGGCCTGTCTGAAATCCTTTGAAGTGATCCTGACTGTGACCCTATATGAAAGTTAGAGATGAAAAAGTATTATTTATTTATTGTTCAAGTGCAGATAAGAAGATCACTGTAGCAGTGTTTTATATTTTATTTACATTACAATAAAGAGCTCTTTAAATCTAAATAAATCTTTAAACATATTTTTAAAAAATGTATTACATTATATATACACACAGTATATTTAATTGAATTCTATGTAGAGTACAAACTTTTAAACAGCCAAAAAAAACAAAAACAAAAAACAAACAAACAAACAAACAAACAAAAAACACTATAGCATCATTAAAAATAATGATTATTTTGAAACCAGTTTTCCAAAACATGTTGCCCTTCTGCCATTAGTTGGACAAACAATCAAACCCACCCACAAACCCATTGTTGCTCAAATCAGATTAGCCATTTGGTCGGCATGAATAAAACTGTGTGTGTGGGTTACTTGGATATAAACTGATCTGAAAAATATTCATTATATACTATGATGTTATACAATGTCAAAAGTCAAATGTGGCTTGGCTGAAAGTTGAAAAGCTGTGGTGTGGAGTACTCTGACTCCCTTTGCTCTTTGCAATTGAGCTGCATCTTCAGATCCGACTCCTGAAAGCCTTTCTCTTTGAGCTGTTTTTGACTCACGCTTGAACTTCTGCTATACTGCATCACCTTTAATCCCACACAGAGATGACACCAAAAGAATATGTATTTCTCATATTTCTGGGAATACCAAGAATTTATTCAGTAATTGTTCTTTTTAACAGTTAAATATGAGACTGTTTCATTAAAGGCAGAAAGCTACAATGACAACAAACAGTTTAGAAACGGACCGAGCCAAGCCATCATCAGCCAAGCTTGAAGCCCACAATTCTGTCATCTGATGTAAATAATTCATACGATTCAGTTTGAGAAAGGTTTGAATTTTAAGGAGAGAGTGGGCTGAGAGAAATGGAGTGAGTTTGGAGAGCGTGTCAGAGAATCTTTCCGAAGTTTGAAGATGGTTCCTGTCGGGAAGCAGAGATCATTTATTGTGACTTCATTTGCACAGAGAATGAGAAATCTCTTTCATTGCACTGTGCTGTGGTGACGGCATATGAATCTAAATTCTTCAGCTTGTTAAAAACAGGCCTTTCATGAGTCGAAAGTTATGGGCTGCAGAAATACAGAATAAAAAGACAGGCAACTTTTCAAGCTGTGTTGATTTTACCAAATAAATATTCAAGAGCATGTTTCATCTGAATAAAAACATTCAGTGCATTCAACTGAAATTATGGTGATACCCTAGTCCCGTTAAAAGAATTACTCGTTACACGTATTTCCATTCAGACACGACTCTGATTGAATTGGAAGCACAATAGGTTGCCTGATTTTTTTTATTATGATGTTTTAGTGCTATGCAACTGTATCCCCATCAAGATGAGTGAATAATTACAGCAGTCTCATGGGAAAGCAGCACCTGATGTTGCCTGCCGTCATTTGAACCTTAGTATTAGCAAAAGATGTGTTAATCACAACGGCTCACAGGTGGCAACAGACTGAGCCTTTACTAGTGGGAACAGCTATAACAGAAAAGATAAGAAAAGACCCATTGCTGTTCTGTTCATCAGACTACTGAAGGCCTAAATGGGCCAATATTCCCCAGATGTGAAAAATTAGATTTTTCTCTCATAGATCTGTCATATTCACTTTAGGAGCTCATACACTTTCCTTTCTGCGTACCACAGCTCACTGCTTTCCGTTCAGTAATCCACCCTGACAAACAGAAAGAGGTACAAGACACAGAGATTGTTTTTCCTCAAGCCTTTTGAATTCCACGAATCCTGAAAGAGACGTTCTATAAATCATTTCACTGATGTAAACAGACTCCAGCAGAGTCATTACACAGACGTATGGAGAGAAACAAGACAATGAGAGGAACGTTTCAGAGCATAGGATGTTGTGATGTATAGTTTAGGCACTAATATAGTAGTTATGTTCAATAATGATTTTCACTGTAAGAACACTAGTATTTAGTATTTTTTTGTATCACCAATACTGCATTTATTCAATCAAAAATACAGTAAAAACAGCCATATTGTAAAATAATATTTTGTATTATTATATATTAATATATTTGTTAGTATTATTGTAACACTCTTTTTAATTAATACAAAATTCTTGAAATTATATATTATTCTCTCTTTCTTTATGATTTTTTTTCATGAGAAGTCTGTTATGCTCATCAAGCATGCATTTATTTAATAAGAAATAATATTTTGTCTAGATTCTTTGAAAAATAGAAAGTTCAAAAGCTCATCAATGTCTGAACTGTCACTTTTTTTATTAATTTAATGCATCCTTGCTGAATAAAAGCATCAGTTCATTTTCTTACAAAGCAGTATGTGTGTATACATAATGAGATAATGTTATTTATATAATAATCCTATATATTATTTTAATGATTTTGTATTAATTAAAAAATGGTGTTATAATAATGTTAGAATGTTGAAAATAATAATTAAATATTTATAATTGTTTATTGTATATTGTTAATTCAAATTAATACAGTTCTTCCAGATAATTTACAAAATCTACCAGCAGGGCCTAGCATGGTCATGGTAACCAATCAGACCTTCGTTGTTCCACACACCATCAGCATGTTTGGTACTTTAGTATCTGCATCATCTCATGCTGAGATCAAATGATCATAAACCCTTGCATATGACTTCCATTTACTGCATTGATAGTTGCTCTGTTAACTATACCTATGTGCTTTAAACCTAAAATCCAATGGAACTCTTCGCACAGTCAGATGGTACAGTATTTCCACTATTGCAGAGTCATCGTGAGTTTAATATTTCTGTCGAAAATAAAGATTTCTTCTCCTCTTGTGTTTTTAGGGTTACAACATATAAAAACATGAGAAGTTTGGCCTGCTGTGCTGTTACCTGCTCAAAATTCTGCAAGGTGTTTCGGTTTCTTCCTGTTTCTGTTCAGTTCACTGAAATAAAACATGCAGTTCTAGTTCAGTGGTTGCTCTACTTTTGGTAGCATCAGGCCTGAAAAATTACCTCTGAGAAAGCAAAATATTTATGTTTAGCTCAATTCTAAAAGCCCACTTTCCAGATGCACACTCAAAACTAATTACCGATTAGACCTTGTAAAAAACAACCCTGTCCAACTGACACATTTTGAAGTGTCATCCAAGGGCAGAGGTAGGTAGTAACGAGTTACATTTACTTCGTTACATTTACTTGAGTAAAGTTTTTGGGTAACTAATACTTTTAGAGTATATTTAAAAATGGGTACTTTTACTCTTACTCAAGTACATTTTTAATGAAAAAACGGTACTTTTACTTCGTTACTGTGGGCGACGCTCCTGTCGTTACTATCTTAATGCAATACAAGTTAAAAATGCTTCAATTTATTCCAAACGCGCCATCTACTTTCCTCTGGGTAATGAACGATGCCTATTCGCGAATGATTCATTCTTTTGAGTCAATTCTGTCCAAAGGCTTGTTCAAACCAGTTGGCAAACCAGTGAATTGGTTCGTGAATCAGTTTGAATGATTCGTTCAGTTCCATGCCGCACACGCTGAGTCATCTGAAGCGGTTCTCACTCAGAGTTGTAACAGAAAGTTTGAGAACATCAAGAGCGTTGAAGACGTGGTTTGCAAAGGCTATTGTTTGCTAGCTATGAAGATCTTCATTAGATGAACACCGCGTGTGCTGTCAACAGTTCCATAAGGATATAGATAGGCTACATTTGATTACAGTATACGATACCACTATGACATTACCAGTTTGTTGTACATGTACCTTATACATTAAATACAATGTATAATTTATACATTAAATAAGCTGTCACAAAGTATGAAATGAACACCTGCCAAACCCGTGTTAGTTCTGCACAGTGCGCGACCTGTTCCAGGAGGAATGCCTTTGCCTAGACACAATTAATATTGATATTTTCACAATATTTACTATTACAGAAATATACATTTGTTTACATTTTGCAGAACAGACGGAAGAAGATCCATCAATGTGCATTTGTTTCGTTATGTTCAGATGTTCAGTAGCGGTCATGTGAGGAGTTTTCACTCTTCTCCGTGTCAGAAGTTATATACATATATACATATATAATAAATAATAAATATACTTTAAAATATAATTTAATTCAGTGATGCAAATCTGAATTTTTATCAGCTGTTACTCCAGTTTTCAGAGTCATATGATCCTTCAGAAATCATTCTAATATATTGATTTATTAGTGTTGTTGAAAAAAACAGCATATCTCACAAAAGTGAGTACACCCCTCACATTGCAGCAACTATTTTATTATAACTTCTCAAGGGACAATACTATAAAAATGAAACTTGGACATATTTTAGAGTAGTCAATGTGCAACATGTATAGCAGTGTAGATTTACTGTGCTCTGAAATTAACTCAACACACAGCCATTATTGTCAAAATAGCTGGCAACAAAAGTGAGTACACCCTAAGTGAACATTTCAAAACTGTGTCCAAAGTGTCAATATTTTGTGTGAGCACCACTGTTATCTAGCATTGCCTTAATCCTCCTGGGCTTGGAATTGACCAGAGCTGCACAGGTTGTTGCTGGGATCCTCTTCCACTCCTCCATAATGACATCACGGAGCTGCTGGATGTTAGACACATGACGCTTCTCCACCTTCCACTTGAGGATGTCCCATATGTGCTCAATAAGGTTCAGGTCTAGAGACATACTTGGCCACTCCATCACCTTCACCTTCAGCTTCATCAGCAAGGCAGTTGTCATCTTGCCCGTGTGTTTGGGGTCATTATCATGTTGGAAAACCCAGTTTCTGAAGGGAGGGCATCATGTTCTGCTTCAGAATGTCTCAGTACATGTTGCCATCCATGTTTCCCTCAATGAACCGCAGCTCCCCAGTACCAGCAGCACTCATGCAGCCCCAGACACAATTTTCTTAGTACTCCTCACCAGGCCGTCACCAAGTCAAGTCAAGTCACCTTTATTTATATAACGCTTTTAACAATACAAATTGTGTCAAAGCACTTAACAGTATCAAATTGGAGGATAGAGTGTCAGTAATGTATAATAAGATTAAACACTCAATTTTCAGTTAAAGGCATTTCATTATTGAATTCAGAGATGTCATTGTCTAACTCAGCTTAGTTTAAATAGTATATATGAAATCAAATTGATGATAATCGTTAGAAATTAAGTGTCCCCAACTGTGCAAGCCGGAGGCGACAGCGGCAAGGAACCAAAACTCCCTCTGTGACAGAATGGAGAAAAAAACTTTGGGAGAAACCAGGCTCAGTCGGTGGGCCAGTTCTCCTCTGGCCAGGATATTATTGTTTATATTTTATTTTTTATTTTTTACTTATTGATTTAATTAAATTTTAAATGTATTTTATTTCTATTTTTATATTGTTGCAGTTTCTAACAATAATAGTATTATGTAGTTAGGTATTTTATTATATTTTTAGTTATTTTGTTTTATTTTATTTATTTATTTATTTAAGTCAAGGTCTTCACTGGGGATATATCCCCGGGGCTCATCCAGGTGTCTGGCCTCCGCCGACGATCAGGGTCGCAGACATCATCTTCCGGCGCTGATCCACCATCTGATCCGGACACGGACTGAGAAACAGAATAAGAAAGAAACAGACAAATATTAGTGTAGATGCCATTCTTCTTACGATGTAACGAGTACATCGTGTGTTATGAGGAGTGTTCCTGGTTCCGGCTGATCTAATTAATCCAGCCTAACAATCCTTTAACGGATTTGAATACAGTCAGCACCACACATGCTGGACACCATCTGAGCCAAACAATTTCATCTTAGTCTCATCAGACCACAGGACATAGTTCCAGTAATTAATGCTTTTGGACAGGTTGTCTTCAGCAAACTGTTTGCAGGCTTTTTTGTGAGCCAGCTTCAGAAGAGGCTTCCTTCTGGGACGATGGCCATGCAAACTGACTTGTTGCAGTGTGTGGCGTATGGTCTGAGCACTGACAAGCTGACCTTTCACTTCTGCAACCTCTAAAGCAATGCTGGCAGCACTCATGCGTCTGATTTTTGAAGCCAGCTTCTGCACCTGACGCACACCACGAGGACTCAACTTCTTTGATCGACCCTTGCGAGGCCTGTTCCGAGTGAAACCCGTCTTGGAAAACCTCTGTATGCCACTGGCCACTGTACTGTAACTCAGTTTCAGGGTGTTACTGATCTTCTTATAGCCTAGGCCATCTTTGTGGAGAGCAACAATTCTAATTCTCAAATCCTCAGAGAGTTCTTTGCCATGAGGTGCCATGTTGAACATCCAGTGGTCAGTATGAGAGAATTGTACTCAAAGTACCAAATTTTAAATGCTCTAATACAAGATACACAAATTTGTATAGTCCTGTCAAGCAGACGAAAACATGAACATGATGAATAGGACATGTGGCTTTGCATGGTTAAACGACGTATAGCTGTTATCACTTAGGGTGTACTCACTTTTGTTGCCAGCTATTTTGACAATAATGGCTGTGTGTTGAGTTATTTTCAGAGCACAGTAAATCTACACATGCTATACATGTTGCACATTGACTACTCTAAAATATATCCAAGTTTAATTTTTATAGTATTGTCCCTTGAGAATATATAATAAAATAGTTGCTGAAATATGAGGGGTGTACTCACTTTTGTGAGATACTGTATGTTTTGAAGCTGGGATGCTGGTTTATGCTGGTCCTTAGCTGGTTTTAGCTGGTCATGTGCTGGTCGGACCAGCACATGACCAGCTTAAACCAGCATAAACCAGCAAAGGACCAGCATAAACCAGCAAAGGACCAGCTTAAACCAGCTGAAACCAGGATCCCATGCTTTAAAACATACCTAACCAGCATATGCTGTTTTTTTCAACAGGGAACAGTTTTGCTGCTTAATATTTTTTGGAATCTGTGAAATTTTGTTCAGGATTCTTTTATGAATAGAAAGCTAAAAAGAACAGCATTGATAATAAATCAACATATTGGAATGATTTCTGAAGGATTATGTGACACTGAAGACTGGTGTAAAGGCTGATAAAAATTCTGATTTGCATCACTGAAATAAATTACTTTAAAAAAACATTAAAAATCTTTTGAATGGCAGTGTGTGTGTGTGTGTATATATATATATATATATATATATATATATATATATATACTGTATATATATGCATATTTAAAGTTTATCTAAATATCTATATATTTAAATAAAAATAGACTATATATATTCAATATATGATCCAAAGTAACTAGTAACTAACTACTTGAGTAGTTTTTTTATCCGATACTTTTTTATTCTTACTCAAGTAAGTATTCAGACTATTACTTTTACTTTTACTTGAGTAAATATTTCTACAAGTACTTTTACTTTTACTTGAGTACAGTTTTTGGGTACTCTACCCACCTCTGTCCAAGGGTAGGATTTTCTAAAAACCACAATAATAGATCACAATGGAAGATATGCATTCAAATAATTTCATAGTGTGAAAGAATGGCTTTAAAGGAAACTGATGGAAATGTGTCCAGAATCAGAAAGTGCTTAGGGATCACAGACATAACTAAAAATAGCCTGAACACACAATTCAGATGGTCAGTGAAAAGATTGGGGGTGAACCTGTCAGGAATTCACACGCACAGTCACTTCAGTCACCGGCTACACACTGTAAAAAGATTGCTGTAAATTTTACAGTAACTTACTGGCAGCTGGATGCCAGTAAGTTACTGTAAAAATGGTTACAGTATTATTACTGTAATTGCATTTACAGTATAATAATGGCTTTACTGTATTTCCATTTACAGTATTTTACTGTATTTTCATTTACAGTATTATTACCGTATTTTAATTTATAGTATTATTACTGTATTTCCATTTACAGTATCAATGCTGTAGTGTTTATTTTCATGTAGTTTAAACAAATTGTGGTGCAGCACTGTAATCCATGATTTTTACCACCCCAACTCAATAAAAATCACAATAACTCATGAGCATTAGTTCTGATAATATTCTTTTTAATTGTTGAACATTTTCTTTTTAAAAGTACAAATTACAACTCTTGATCTCTAGGATGAACTAGCTGATAAAAAGGACATCACAGTCCCCTGGGCACTTTGTATCATGGCAAAACATACACATACTGAAAAGCAAAAACAAGTAAGTACACTAACAGTCAAAAGTTTTTGAACCGTAAGATTTTTGATGTTTTTAAAGAATTCTCTTCTGCTCACCAAGCCTGCATTTATTTGGTCCAAAATACAACAAAAGCAGTAACACTGTGAAACATTTTTACTATTTAAAATAACAGCTTTCTATTTGAATATATTTTAAAATGCAATTTATTCCTGTGATCAAAGCTGAATTTTCAGCATCATTACTCCAGTCTTCAGTGTCACATGATCCTTCAGAAATCATTCTAATATGCTGATAAACATTTATTACTATTATTATTATCATCATAAATATTTAAAACAGTTGAGTACATTTTTTTTCAGGATACTTTGATGAATAGAAACATCCAAAGATCAACATTTATCTGAAATAAAAAGATTTTGTAACATTATACACTATACCATTCAAGAGCTTGGATTCAGTATTTTTTAAAATTTTAAAATTTACTACTTTTATTTAGCAAGGATGGTTTCAATTGATCAAAAGTGAAGATAAAGACATTTATAATGTTACAAAAGATTTCTATTTCAGATAAATGCTGTTCTTCTGAACTTTTAAGGAAACCTGAAAAAATTACTCAGCTGTTTTCAACATAATAATAATAATAATAATAATAATAATAATAATAATAATAATAGTTTTTTGAGCAGCAAATCAGAATATTATAATGATTTCTAAAGGATCATGTGACACTGAAGACTGGAGTAATGATGTTAAAAATTCTGCTTTGATCACAGGAATAAATTACATTTTAAAATATATTCAAATAGAAAACATTTATTTTAAATAGTAAAAAAAAATCTAAATTGTTTTGCTGTACTTTGGATCAAATAAATGCAGGCTTGGTGAGCAGAAGAGGCCTCTGTTCAAAAACTTTTGACTGGTAATAAAATAAGTATTTTGACTGGTGTTAATAAAATGAAATAGAGTAAAAATGAGTTTGTGTTGTGTTACATTTCAGTAATTTTGACAGTCAAAGTTGACAAGCTCTCCGATGAGAAACAGCAGGATGGGATTCAGGCAGATCCTTTTTCTTTGCACCCTCTTTCCAGAATTCCAGCTGATCTGTGACTTTCAATGCATTTGGTGCCACAAAGATTGACCGTCTGAATGAACCTGTAAGCACAAGAAAAAAAAAAAAGCATTATTTTTCAAAGCAGTGTTTACAGAATTTACCTCAACTGTCAAACTTGGTGCTGTATGCACTTTGATGTTAATAAAAACGTTATATACTACATCTGAACGTACCTACAAGGGAAGGTACATAATTAGTTGATAATCCATCACATTCAAATTATTAAAGCTCTATTTTTACAATGCATTCTCAATCTGTAGAGCAAAGTGGTAGAACGCTGAATTAATGGGTTTGATTCCAGGGGCGGTTCTAAGGTGAGTGGATACCCAGGGCTTAGCCCGGAGACATTAATTTATGTATCAGAATACACGGGATACAAGTCAAATAAAACAGGCTATGCTGAAAAGTTACATTGGCTAAGTGGCTTAATTTTTTTTAAAGTGACAAGCATAATTATTTATAATTTGTACAAATTGCATAAATAATATTATGAAATTGTTTTAAATATATACACAAAAAATTTGAACACAAAAATATGTAATGATAGAAAAAAAAATAGAATGATACTTTTAAAAATGAGACTAAAATTACCAGTAGATGGCAGCAAGCCACTGTCTTAATGACTGAGCCATTGAGTCATTTATTCAATCAATTCATTAAAAACTGCTGATTCATTCAGGAACAAAAAAACTGTTTTTATGAATAGATCAGTGAATCACTGATTCAAGGCATTCAAAAAAGGTAAATTCTTTCAGTACTGAAACACTGTTGTGTGCAGAGACGCACAACATGGCTTTGTTTAGAACCGTTTTTGTGAAATAGAGCAAAAAGACAATATTTTCTGCACGATTTAAATCACTTAATATTAACTTCTTGTTTATTGAATTTTGTTGCCCTGACACTTAGTAAAGTCTGCCACAGACCATGCTAAATGCTAACCACTCTGTTCATATAATCTAGTCATTCTAAATGTGTGTGTCCAAGAAAATCTGTGCTTATAATACCATGATTAAAAATCTATATTTGTTGCTATACAGTTACAGTAATCTAATTTTGTCAGATGGGGATATCAGTATTATGAATTTATAGGCTACAGTAAGTTAGAGATACTTGAAGCAGCTGCATTTTGCTGTTTAAGTGTTGGTTTAATAGAAATAATTTTAATGCGCATGAAAACTTAATCTTGATGCGCACAAGACATGGTAATAAAAACATTTGGGGCTTCAGCCCCCTTAGCTCACCCCTAGCGCCTGTTTGATTCCCAGGGAATGAATAACTTAATAAAATATGTAGGGGATCGCAGGGCACAAACTAACACGGGGTTAGTTGTAACACACATGGTTTAAATATGCCACACATGCCAGCATAACCAAATTTACAGTATTTACTAGCTGCCATATCAACACTATATAGAGAATAAAGAGCACCAAAATTCAAAACTCTTTTGAAGATGTCGCTGAATATTTAATCTACCAAGGTAGAAGTAAATTTCTTGCTGAAGTAAATTTGGTCATCTCAGTTTTTAGTATTCATTTAAAATTAGACAAATCTGCTATTATTTTAATCTCCAATCTGTTATTTATCAGTTTAGATAGTTTTATAATGCTTCGCTAACTAGCAGAAGACACTAACCAGTTTTAAATTCCAGTTGCACAGATGGGGAACATTGTAATGCTGTGTTACAATGTGCCACGCTGTTATTAAACTATGCTATTCTATGACATTAGCGATGCACTTTACACCATTTACTTTTATGAGTTTTAATGAGAAGCCACAAGAAGCAGGTGAATAAAGACTGACACACAAAAAAAAAAGTTAGGCAACTAATTATAACACTTTATATAACACATTGTACAGAAGCAAAGAACATTTACATTATCAAAGAACATTTTCATTGTCTAGCCAGAGTTCAAGCACTCTCAGAAACTCCCATTATAATCACTGAAGCTGTTTACACTGTGAAATGAATATCTTACATTTGTACATCTGCACTTCATTGTTTCTGATTGTTTCACTTCATTTCGGAGAATGCACCAGTCAGCTAGCGAGTAAAGAAAACACCGGCTTTTCAGCGATGACTCATCTGAACGCCTCTGATTGGTCATTGCATTCATAAGCTCAACAGAATCGAGTGTGATTGATTATTATGCGCAGCTGTCAAAACGCCTTTGTCTTTGTCTCTGCGCCAGCCAGCGAACGCAATTTGAATTTATCAGCTAGTGACGTGACGCACTGAACGTTCAAATCACGCCGGTGTGATTGTATCAAATATATATAAAAAAAATAATTTTCGGCCAAATTTTTTATTTATTTCTTTATTTATTTTTTTTTGTCTTTTGGAATCTGCATTCAAAATCCACTTGGCTCAAAAATCTGAGGGGGCACGTGCCCCCTTAGTTTTAATGGGCATGACATCTCTGGTATCTGCCACAAACTCTGGCAGCTGCCCGGAAGTGGCGCTACGACCTACGGAGAGCGCCAGCCCCTGCAGTCCGACGTTGCAGACGACATCCAGACTAGAAACTTGAAAAGAACAAAGAAAAAAAGTACTTGAAGAACTGTTTCAAATCTGCATTGAAACAGTGGTGTTGCCTAGGCACTTTACCTCAGTAACATTATTTTACGTTAGTTCGTTGTTAAGGTTAAGTAATGAGTCGCCAGATTAACTAACTTGCATTAAAGGGCAGCAGAACCTACAAACGTGTTTCTCGGTTTAATAAGGTTTATTTCGACTAATATTAATTTACTCACCAGTCGATGTTTTATCATCGTTATGGCGGCGTTAATCTGGCCGTCAGTCAGAAAAAAAGGCCCCAACTCCCGACATGAAAAACGACACGATGAATAATGTTAGTTTGCTGTTAACAAGTTAAAACATCTTAAAATATCTTCTGTTTTGCATAAAACAGAAACAGAAATAATATACTAACCTTTTTGTCCAGTTAACAGTGCAGTGTCTCTTTTGTCCTTTTACCGCTGCTTCCACCAAACAGCAAACAAAATAAATCTCCCTTGCCATTGGTCAGTTTTTCGCGGGCAAGTTCACTACTGTAAATTTACAGTAGTTTACTGTAGTGACCATATATTTTCCCATAATCCTTTGCAGTTTACAGTAAAATACTGTATATACATTTTACATTATCTTACTGTACATATTACAGTAAAATACTGCTCAAATTACAAAAATCGGTTACAGTGAAACAATCACCAGATCACAATCACCTGAATACTGAGCACCCGCACTTGCAGCCACTAATCAGCACCCCTTCAAATACACGCTCCACTCAGATACTCATCGTCCGGTCTACCGTTCACTACCCCGAACTGTGCCTGACTCCCTTACGATACTAACCTGTATTTACTTACCTTTTGATCTCCAGACGTACCTCCAGAGTTACTCCAGCGAACCTCCTCCGTTGATCCCCCTCATTCCTGGACACCTCAGCACCAGCAAACCTGCAAAGAGACAGTCTTTCATTATTCAGCTAAGCCCCAAGAACTGGTTTCTTTATTCATACTCACCTGCCATTGCTCTCCACGATTTCCCATCCCCAGCTGTTCAATAAACCTGCCTATTGTTCACTTGTTGTTTCCGTCCCTGTTTGTGACAGAACCATAGTGTTTGAAGCACAGACTAGAGCTGCAGTAGCCTGCATTACATTGAGACAGTCACACAAAAAATCTGTGCTGCAATGTGCCACACAAACTGTGAATTCTCAGATTCAACCATGATACAATCAGCATGTGTTTAAATCTGTTACTGATCTTGTTTGCCAGTTGTATGTGTAATTTAATTTAAGTGAGTAATTAGGTATTGTGGATCTTCGATTCAGAGCTCTTTAATCTCTCAGTAATCTGTCTTTCTTATCGTTGACAGAAGAACCAGTCCAGTTAAGCCGGACCACATCAATTACCAAGATAAAATTTCATTTCAATGAGTTCATTTGTCTTAATTACCAAACAGTTAACAGGGAAAAAAAGAGGGTGGAAAATACTTGTGAAAGCTGTGCATGAATATTACAACAATACTAATTAAATAAATAAACTTTTCAGCTTGCATAAGTTTACATTATTTTATTTTATTTTTTTAAATGTCATAAACTAGCAGCAATCACAACAGAAGAATCACTGATGAATAATGAGTGTGTGTGTTTCTAATATAGTATATCTGTTTTGACATTGACAACACCATGGGCAATGTCACTATGAAACCTTTATCAGTCAGCTGCAGGAATGCTAATCACTACAGTTTAGACAGTTAATAATGCTAATTATTTACATATTTTCATAGCCTCTGACTGAAGGATAAATAAGCAAGAGATTCTCATGATTCCCAAACCCCCACAAATGTTTCAATGTTCAACTTTCTTGTACACTATGCATAAAATGTCCCTACATGACAGCTATCGCTGAATTTGGTTACATTTTACACACATTATATATATATTACAGACACAACAATGGAGCCAAGTCCAAGGTGATACTGTGGGTCAGCATGTGTGCAATCCACTAGACACTGAATGTCCAATTGGACATTGAATTGAATGTCTAATAAGTAGTCCCTGCTCAAGCCATGAAACAAACTAAAACCCAAAACCTTTAAAAAATGCCTAAAAAGCCTAAATGTGTATAGTATGAGGCAAAAAAAAATAAAGTTACGAAAAGATTTAGACAAAACAAACGATACACAGCACCAACTAAATGTACAGTATCCATGCAAGCAATTGAAATGTAAGCAAAAGCTAAGTTGAATAGAGTAGAGTGCACCTGTGACCTACCATGCAATCTAAAATACTATTTTTCATATTTATGTTGCATGAATACTGGCATAATACATGCTTGTCTAAAATCAGAAATAACCCATTTACCCAATTTGATCTCATGACAAATACATACCTGTGGGGACTTTTTCACAAGACGTGAAATACGTACCGCCATGTATGTTTCGTGACTTATTCAGTGTGAAATGTCCACTGAGTGGTGCTTAAAGAGCGTTCGTTTTTTTCCCCTGCAACACATGAACGTTCATATGGTATGTTGTATGTGACATTGGTTTTGTACGTGTCACCGCAGTTCTGACTAGAAATGTCCGTTGAGTGGTGCTATAAGTCTAATGCTCCATGACATTTTAAAATAATATACCATCTGCACTACACCTAAACAATTCCAATTCCGTGCCGGCTGAGCTACTGAGTAAGCTTGTTACGTCCAGAAAGTGAAACATATGGAGCTGTAATCATAACTGTGTATGAACATGATTACAAGTGCTTGATGTTTTACTGCCTCTAGTGTTAATTTCTGTTGGAAACTGCAGTGATATGTACTTATTGGTATGTATTTCGCGTCTTGCAAAAAAGTTCCCACAGGTACATTTTCGTCATGAGATCAGGTAGCATTTACCCCAGATAAACTACTTTAAAATGAAAGTTCTATCATCACCTACCATCCATTATGTTGCTTAAACCCTGATTCATAAACAACAACAACAACAACAACAAAAACAAGTAGTTATGAAAATGTCAAAACTGTTGTCTTTCCCATTCATATAAAGTGTGTGCTGTCAAGTTCAGTAGTAATTTTGCTTGATTTATATAAAAAAGAAAAATCTTTTCTTATAATAATAATAATAATAATAACAATAATATAGATATTTTACAGGTATATGAGGAATTATTAATGTTTTTATTATTTTTAGGGCAAGGACAGCTATGACCACCAACTAAAAAATTAATAGCTAACTAACTACAGTGTTTTTAAAGATTTTAACTCTTCCTATACGAATAAAATGCTTTGTTATAGGCCAAACAGTTCAATAGGAATGCACTGTTTAATGCAGGTTTTTTTTCTTGTGAAAATTCGCATTCAGCGTAAACAGGTCTTAAATCAAAGCAACAGGCCCGGGCTCTAAGACTCAATTAAATCAAGAGATCAGGTGAAATTACCTTTTCAAGGTGGGCTGAAGCTCCTGTTCATACCTGCAAGGGTACAATCATAAAGTATGCCTTTGCTCGGTGCTTACCCTCAAAATTAATTCCGTTTCTTCACCATTCCACAGATCTATCATCTGAGCCTGGATTTCTTGGACTGCAAAGCTGAGATAAAGAAACATGTTTAAGCTTATTCAAATGGGGAAATTGGTTTTGATCACATTGCTGAGGTTTTTGAGCTGTGGCGAAAAGAACTCCTTAGTGAGTGCTCATCAGGCACGGCTCCAACTCGATGAAGACATCTTGACTGAGCGAGGATACAAAAATCTTCCATTCAGTGAGCTGCAGGTCCTATTCAATGACTAACACAATTATACTAACACGCACACCTTCATCTGCTTTCAAAAGGTCTGGGTTATACACACGCACACACGTATACAAGCACACATGAACCCACACGCACAGAGCCTTGTACTGTTTGTTTTTCATTGATTATACAGACATTCGTTTCCAAACAGCTCCTCACCTAGACTCCACACTGCTGCATACAAGAAACACAATGCACTCTAACCAGAGCAGATGCTCAGAGACTTGAGTGTGTGCAGCATGATAATGTACTAAACCTTTGTACACCTCTTTGTTGGGAAAAAATCTTAATTACACGTACAACAAATAGAAGCATGGATGTACAAGCAGATACACTTTTGTAAGGCTCCATCTGCGGGAACATAAAGGCAAAGATCATTGTAAACTGAACTAAACTTCTGTGATACTGCTAGTTATAATTTCATTAAAACTACTAAACAATATTTGTATATGGCAGACTGTCTTGAATGTCATCATGCAGACCAATTGGAGGTGTGCATCTGTTCTATTTTCTGTCAATACTGAAGGTTTCAGTATGCAGGTATGAAATCAACTTTTAATGAACTCAGCAAACAGGTTGTATGAAATGCAATATGCAATTAACTTGTTAATGTTACAGCAATGTGCCATAGGATAAATGTAAGATTAATGTGTCAAATCAATTTAAATTATTTTCTAAAACTAGAAGCAGAAAATAATGACATATCCAATACACGTCTCCTTTTCATAGAGATATAGAAAGCAACACTTTATGAAAATGAACAGCAAATCTTTTACCCAAGTGAATTTCTGTAAAAAGTTCCATGCAGGGAATAATTACAGGGATACAGGGATAGTTCAGCCAAAAATGAAAATTACCCCATGATTTACTCACCCTCAAGCCATCCTAGGTGTATATGACTTTCTTCTTTAAGACAAATACATCTGGAGTTATATTAAAAAATGTCCTGGCTTTTACAAGATTTATAATGGCAGTGAATGGCTGTCGATTTTTTGAAGTCCAATAAAGTGCATCCATCCATCTTAAAAAGTGCTCCACACAGCTCTGGGGGATTAATAAAGGTCTCCTAAAGCAAACTGATGTGTTTGTGTAAGAAAAATGTCCATATTTAAAACTTTATAAACCATAATCTTTAGCTTCCCCTAACTGTTGTACATACACGAAAGAGCTGATCTAAAAATGTTTTTAGGTTAAATATAGGTGTTAATTATGCCAATTTTCTCCTCAGTTGTACTCTCCAAGAGTCTCCTCTGGTGGACCGCAAAGAATGCATGAAAATGCAAATTGCCATTGGAAATCAACAGTGATGAGAATAACGGCATTATAAATAAATGGCGTTACTAACGGCGTTAAGTAACGAGTAATCAAACGAATTACCATTTCCCCGTTACAACGCCGTTACCGTTTCTGACAGTAAAATGCAGCGTTACTATAATTCATTATAATATTATTATAATTTAATTTCTCAGTTCATCTGAATGGATGCGCAGTGTAGCTGTATTTGTAACTCTAGTGTGAAGGCGTACATCCCGCCGTCGCTTTGTCTCACACACACAAAGAAAGATACAGAGCGAGAGAGTCTTTCATAACATGCAGAATTGACGCGCTACATGTAAACAATATTCTTTGTTGTATTTTCCTGTCAAAATAACGGAGTTCCTTTGGAATTCTTCAGCTTTTAAGAACTGCCGGGTTCCCTGGTAGGGGGCGGAACTAATGCGCAAACGACAATCTCATTGGCTGGCGCTCACCTATTAATCTTCCCTATTTTGATTTCAGCAAATCAATTCGAGCGAACGCAGAGAACGTGATTAATATTCATGAACCCAGCAGCTTATTAATCCTTAGTGCGTTTTATATTGTTATTAGTAGTAGAATCTGTAGTAGTTTTGTTATCTTATCAATCCCCCCCTCCCTCCTTTTATAGAAACACTAAATGACAAACAATATCTTAAGCTCCACCACCAGTCCTAAGTTCAGTCAGCATGACAAATATGCATTCATACTTGGTTATTCTAATTACTAAAGTTCTATCATCATATAATGCTAATTATCATAATATCATATTATAATGCTTGACTGACTGATACTAAGTGTCAGGAGATAAATAGTGTAGATTAATGTACAATGTTTTATAATAATAATTTATTCTATTTAGTGTCCATTTCATTAATTTAACATATTTAATATTGGGGGCGTCCAAGTTATTTGATATTTGAAGATTTAAAAAAAAAAAAAAAAAAAGTAACGCAATAGTTACTTTCCCTGGTAATTAGTTACTTTTATAATGATGTAACTCAGTTACTAACTCAGTTACTATTTGTGAGAAGTAACTAGTAACTATAACTAATTACTTTTTTAAAGTGACGTGCTCAACACTGGAAATCAACAGGCCATTCAAATACTTTTGACCACAAACATATTTTGTAAGCACCAGCATGGTTATGTCAGTGAGACCTAAATTTGGTGAATGCACACCCATATTGTGATGAGAAGACAAGGGTTTCTGAAAGGTTATCCAGGTGTTAAGGGAATTTCAGCAGTCCTTTCTGTTCTCACTCTAAAACAACTACGATAAGCATGGGCTGAGTGCTTCTTTTGTCCTTCTCATGTGATGGCAGCCAATGGGAATTAACTGCATGTGATTACTCCGCCCCTCTTGATAACCATGTGCTTCTATTTTGTTGGCAGGCCGAGGTGATGGCAAAACACACTCAGAGGACTAACCCTCACACGCTTGCATGCACATCCAGTCTTGCCAGTGTAGCAGAATATTATGCAGTATGAATCAATGTAGTGCAGTTGGCTGTAAATTCACAGATGTGTGCTCTTACCATTTAATGGGCCTGCTCAAAGTAATGGCAGCTATCATTAAAAGTGACATGGTCACACCACTACATGGTGCAATGAAACTGGGATTCATTCAAACCTGTAGGGTTGAGCACTCTGGCCACAGCTGCACATTAAGAGACATGTTAATATAGCCAGAAATGTAAAAAATAATGGTACAGTGAAACGACCACAAGAATTAAAGGAATAGTTCATCCAAAAATGAAACTTTGCTGAACATTTACTCAACCTTGGGCCATCCAAGGTGTAGATGAGTTTGTTTCTTCATCAGAACAGATTTGGAGAAATTTAGCATTACATCACTTGCTCACCAATGGATCATGTGCAGTGAATGGGTGCCGTCAGAATGAGAGTCCAAACAGCTGATTAAAATATCACAATAATAATTATTGTGATTAATTATCGTAATATTCTACACAACAGTCCATCAGTTAACGTTTTGTGAAGTAAAAAGCTGCATTCGATTTTTTACAGTATCTTAAAACCGTTAATTCTGGATAAAATACAAGTCCTCTTTATAATATTGCTCCAGTCATCTTGTCTGAATCAGGAGAGAAATATTCATAGATAAAGCGAAAACAGTCCGAAACAGTTCTAAACAAATATGTGGGTGGATTTTGATGTGAGAGGACAACATGGGATGCACTTTTTCACTGGGGGAAGTGTTATTATGGATTATGGACCAACATTTTGGCCAGAAGTGACAGTTTAAAGTTAAAATGTCTTAATGATTTATTCATTTCCTACAAACACACAGCTTTTCACAAGATGTTAACTGATGGACTGCATTTTCTTGTGGATTATTGTGATGTAAGTGATCAGCAAGTGATGTAATGCTAAATTTCTCAAAAGCTGTTGCAATGAAGAATCCTCTACATTCTGGATGGCCTGAGGGTGAGTACATTTTCAGCAAATTTTAATTTTTGGGTGAACTATGACTTATTTAAACTAATTAGGTTAAACAATATTAGAAAAGACGAAACAGAAATACATTACCCATTGGGCAGTGCTAAGGCTATCTGGCTCTAAAAAGATCTGTAGACAAACTATGAAAGACACAGGAACACATGGCTGCCACAGGAAGTAAGTCTGTGTCCATGAAATCAAGACAGAGCTGCATTTTTGGACAGAATGTACACAACACACACAACAGTGAACTGTCCTTTGTTTTCAGAGAACTCAAGGACTACCATGTTACAGTACACTATATCCCTGCATGCCACAGTCTAAGAGCTCTGCCTTGCTGCCTGAGTTGTTCATTATCACAGTTATTGGGCACATTGGCACATTTAGTCTCATTCTTCATCTTTCTTGATTACTTTTTTAATATTACTTCACCCTCATGTTGTTCCAAACCTGTATGACTTTCCTTTTTCTTTGGAAAACAAAAGGATCAATATCCGGTTGGGTGAATTCAGTACACAGTGACTCACTTTAATGCTTAAAGCACCCAAGAGTGTCAGTTAAATGTCCATGTGGCATGCAGATCATTCTCTGATGTGCTCTGATTGGTTTTGAAGAGTAATAACCTGGTATTAACCCAATTCTAGTAGTAAAACTAAAGCTTTATCTGGTGTTTCTGCTATTTTGAATTTACCCAAATGGATATTAATTGAATAGTCAAATGAAGAGCTTTTGTAATGCCAATAACAAGCACCCTAAATTGACATTTAAATTGAGACACAGACAGAACAGATGAAGGTAGGTCTTTAAGCTGAAAAACAAACACATATTCTCAAGGTTAATTAGACCCAATAATAAGTCTTGGCTGGTTTTATGAGTAAGGTGTAGTAATTATAGGAAGGGGAGCTTTTGTGTTATTGTGTAGGTACTAGCATTTCCTTCCCACACTTAATGACATAATGACAACTCACAGACTGCAGGATACAAACATGCAATCAGTCAAACATTGTAATTTAAACTCACACTTCGACTTTAATTTAAGTTCATACTTGCAATTGTTCCTATAAGTATATATTTGACTTTTCCTCACAATACACAGTTTACATTACCAAGAGATTTTAAGCAAACACACCACTGCAGGTTTAAACCAAAACATAACCTGGATGATTTATGAGTCTCTTAAACACTGGGAATCATGTCAAATGACCTCAAAAGCCATGTTTCATGTTTATTTGAGAGGGCATTCTAAAAATATGGCCAGATAATGATTACATGTTATCAGTTTATTAATGCTAAATAACCATATACAAGATCAAATGAGTCCTGAATGCGTCTCTCTAAACTCAATGCTGTGGCTAAACGATTGCTAGAAGCATCAGTGTTTTATAAATAAGCCCAATGTAAAACTGTTATCGTGTGGCTGTAATTCTGTAATTAAACCACAAATTTCCATCAACAGTCTCAATTCTGTTTACAGCTCATAGAAGAAGTGCAACACAAGTGGAGGCTTGTTTTAGACCAGAGGCTCTTGTATTGACTTCACCCCACACTGTCTGAAATGTCAAACCACTTCAACTTACGCCATGCTTCCCTGCTTCCAGCCATGTCTTTCACTATGAGAAGCATGCATCTAATTACCAAGCAAATAGGAAGATCTTTTTGAATCTTTTAAGATTAAATACAGGTTGAAGCCATTTCAAAGCTATACTATATTTAATACTTGGGGACCTTCTTGCCCTGAGATCATTTGAGACATGGTTTTACACTTTGCTAGATTCTGAATATTTAAAATGGCACTTTATGCTTTCAAATATCCATTATCACTTTTTGCATCTTTTAAAAAGCCATTTAATAAATTGTACCAGTGCAATTATAGTAATTTTACTACCTCAGCACAGATATAAAAGATATTTACATGCATATATCAGTCTAACCTGCTTATATGTTTGAGCCTGAAGTCATCAACTGGAATCTCAAGTAGGGGTTACAGCATGAAGCAATCTCTGCGGTTTGCCTCTGGCCTCTGGAGCCCTTCCATGCTTCCAGGAACAACGTGATCTGCAGTGAAGAGCACATGGATAATAAATGAGACACTCAGACTGGCCTCTATATGAACATTTCATATACCCAACAAGGTTGTTACCCTTTGTGGTTTACATCTGAAAGGGAAATACTGTTTGATTGTTGTAAAGCTGTTGGGTTATGTTTAACATTTCATAAAAGTTTAATGTGTGTGCACTTACTTCCTCGGGGATATCTCCTATCCTGGACAGCAGTTGAAGTCCTGGGCGAGCTGATACTAACAGGGTTTGACTGATGGAAATTTATTGGTCCTGCAGGTGATGGTTATTGTCAAGGAGGTCTCTGTAATAACCAGAGAAAGCTTTTTGTTAGTATTCTCTCGCATTGCCATATCTTTGCTTTTGAGAACTCATCTCCACCTCTGAATAAGCATACTTTTATACTAAATCGAATGCTAAAAGCAGTACATCGTATGAGTAGTATGTCCTAATATTTATAAAACAGTAGGACAAAATATACCAGGATAACTTACTGCTTCCACTAAAATACTCAAGACTGCTGCTGATGTACAGTTTGCTGTTTATTTATTACATGAAGCCAAAAGCATGATTGCAAGCGTGATGTTGCTGCAACCATAAACAATTTCCAGAAATACTTTAATACTGACATACAGTCATGCCACTTTTACTCCATTCCAAGTTAATACTGAGTAACTTACACCTCAGATACAATGTTGCCAGTTACTTTGTCTGTTTTTTAGTGAATGCAACACACACAGTCCTGAATGAATTAGTGACCGAATTGGTTGAGTGAATGTTTCAATGACTCATTTGTTCATGCATGAATCAATGGGTCTTTCTTAATTAGAAGGCTCCGTCTTAATAAAGCTTATCTCAGCTGCCACGTCATCGAGCCCCACTGAAAGCTGTCTCAGTTTGAAGCATCCTGGGAAGACAGCCTTTGTTTCATACCCTTCATTCAGCATATTTTTAAACATTAAATCTATCCTTCCTGTCCTTGAAACACCCCTAATACTTTGCACACTTTCCAATTTATGAAAAAATATGGGCAGAAAATAAGGTAAGCTTGCTATATTTCATTATGAAATGCAAGAGAAAATGTTTTCAGAGATGAATCCCCAAATATTTTCCTTTGTTTTGTTGTGAATTATTCACATAATGCTAAACCGCCCTTTTGTAAATCATGGAGAGACCACAGATTGTTGTCATTCATTGTACTGTATTAATAGAATGTAAGATAAAAATATCAATTTAATGTTCAGTATTTTTTTAAATATATTTTCACACTGTGATTGCAGGGGGCAGAAACCTTTATGACATAGCATATGTTGCCTTTAGATTTAGAAGCACCAAGTGTTTTGAATGAATCAGTTAAGTGAATGATTCACTAACTCATTCATAAGAGTTGTTTCATTCTTGAATGAAGCAGTTTTTTTTAATTAATCAGCTCAGTGAATGATTCAGTGGCTCACTCATAAAGAGAGGTTTTGTTATTGAATGAATCACTGTCTTTGAACAAAAGGGTTGAATAAGTGATTCAATGACTCACTCATATAGACAGTCACTTGTCGCGACCTACTGGAGAAAGCATGTTACCTTCTAAATGAGTCAGTCAAAAATTCCCATTACACTCAGACTGATATTTTTTCCAAACCACTGAAATACAAAGATTCGAAATAGAAATAGAACTAACTCTTCATATTTGCAAAATATAGAGGCTACTTTTAAATGGCTGTCCATGGATATGTTTCTTCCTCCAATAATGGTGTTGTTATGGCATCCACAAAAATTAAACCATGCTATCCGGCCAAAACTTGACATGTTGGTCATTAGAGCTTAGAATGCAGATGAAAATGGGAAATGGAGTGTGGAAAACCAAGCCTCAGAAAAAGACCGCAACAACACATACCCACTCACACACAGGAACCACAATTTTTCCTCAGACATACAGTATACACACTTCAAACACATTTTCACTGTTGCAATCAAGCTGTGAAAAAAGGAGCCTTTACTACATTAGAGGATTTTGTTGAACATAAGGTTACAAAGTTTTCTGCCCACACTTTAACCTGGAGTGTGAGTGGACCGCTCTAGGTGAGAAGTTTGCTCATGAAACCATTACGGTGACGGATGGTGACACTTGCCACGGATAGCAAGCTCATCGCTCCTCACGTACACCAGAGGGACAGGAAAATCTGACTGACTCCAACAGTGTAGACAGGGTGGAATATGTATGCACACAATGAGAGAGAACAGCTGTGTATAATTCATGGTTCTAACAATGTGACCTTTCCTAGATATGCACCATTACACTAAGCCGTCCCATACTGAGTGGGCTGTGTCATTTTACAATAGGGCTTTTTTTGGTGGATATATAATCCTTGCTGCTTTGAGCAGTCTCTCTGGAGGCTTCACTTTTACTGAATGCATTACTGGTACCTCCTTTCAAGATCAAACCCCAAGTCTCCAATCACACCACTACATGCCACTCAAGCGGCTTTCATCTCAGCATCGAAAGCTGTGGGGTTGCATATCTGATAGCTTAGCGGCAACACACATGCGCAGACATGTGATTCAATGGAAGTCGAGGCACTTTCACCTCAGTTGAAATGGATTAGGCTAAAGGCAGCTAAATAAAACAAAAGTATTCTCTCAATATTAACACCAGAAAGCAGGTGGTCTTGATTCCAGCAATGCGAAAGTCGTATGATTGTGGTATTTAAAAGTTGGATGGATCTATAATGACTAAAGATGGATAAATTTAAAAATATTCAGTTTTACCAAGGGGTCAAGGTTTGACTGATTAGCATGACCCTGCTGCTCAGCATGCTCTTGCTGGTAAATGCCCAAAAGCATCTTCTTTTTCTCCTTTGATGGCCATTCAAAATTACCCATGTATTTTGTGGAGCTGCTGTTAGTCTTTTTTCCCCCCCAGATATTGTATATACTTCCTTGGGTTTTACTTGAGTTTATGCCAGCTTGTTTGCTTAAGATTCTGTTTGTTGCAAATGTGGCACAAAACTAACCAGGTTGTGTAAAGGTCAGGCTAATAATAATAATAAAAATAAAAAATCATTTCAGAAAAATGAGTGCTTAAAAAAATTAATTCTACAGCATCAGTGCTATTATTGATTCAGCTATATGACTTGACTGGGAATATAGTGGAGCTGATTCAAAGGCAGACATTGCATGAATTCTGTAATTATAACTCTTGGGGAAACATTTTCCCATATGCCAGAAGATGCTGTAAAAAAGTGGTGAATAGAGCGTAAATATATATTATATAGTAAAGCAGATGCCTGGTGCAGGACCCCTTGGAATTAACTGATTTGAAATTGCCAAGAAAAAATGAAATATGCATAAACAAACAAAACCTTTTCAGTACAAATATCCTTTAATCAATAATAAATTAGACATCCAGATGCAATACTGTATAATTTAGTGAAATGACAATTTCTTTCCACTTTTTTTTAAATAAAAAAAAAAAAAAAAAAAATCCAGTAAAGTCACAGAAATTCAACACATTTTACAGTTTACAGACATTTCTTTCAACCCCAAAACACAACACAATGCATAATTCAAAATATTGGTAGACCCTGTAAATAATTAATTAATACGGTACATTGGGCCGTATTTGTAAAGACCTTTCATAGAGTGTGGGAATTAGGCTACTCTGTGTGATCTAGTTGTGAGTAATATGTAAACTGAATGTTTGTTTATCTAAGCACCTTGTGGAGATCACACTTCAACACCTGAAGCGGCTGACAGACTGCACGAGGGAGTTGAGGGTGGAGGTTAAAGATTCCCCGCTGTCATACTGAGAGATGCTTCAGACTGGAGTGTGATGATTCTGGGCTGGATGAGAGCCCTGCTCATGACAGTTATATTGATGCTCAGTAACTGTGCTCTGAATTAACACTTCTTTAAGAGCTTTTCATTGAATGAGTGTAAAATGTGGGTAGAGAAAGTGAGCGTGCTTTTAGTTTTTCAGTGACTTCCAATGTAAAACAAGCTAAACCCAAGAAGCTGTTAATATGAATTTCATTCACCTAATAAATAGTTGATTTATTGGTTCTTCAAGTCATATTTCTTTTAAAGCACCTAACTATTCTAAAACCATAAACAAAGACGCTTATTTTATTAAAAAATTCTAAAAACCTCTTAGTTTGTTTAGTACTAGTGTACATGTGAAACTTGATGAAAATTGCTACAGTGTTGCTGGTAAATGACTAAACGTAAATATAAATCCTATCGTCCTCTTCCCGTTGTCATTTTCTGTCACTGCTACACTATCTGATCCCTTTAAAGGCACAAAAACCATAAAATTCTTTTTAAAAAGAAAGTCTGACACATCAAGCCAATGTATAATGTATCACGAATTTGGGATTTTAAAGCAATAATCCCTACAACTAATCCCTACACCGCCTAAAGAAAGGGCAGTTATCAAATTCCCATCCAAAATTACAGCTGCTCGCAGCCAAAAGTAGAGCACGCAGAAATCTTGTCACAAGTCATAAGTAGTCTAACCCAAAAAGTAGTCTGATAGAATTCATTATGCAATTCTTACTTGCTCATTGCTTGGCTGTACTTCTCAACTTGCGAAACAACACAATTCATCACAAGGAATGATTTCTGAGGTAAATGTCTCATAGCAGCCCAAGGCCCCTGGAATTAGTCTTACTAAGATGAACTTACTCAAGGTCACAAGGAACAGAGGCGGATAAATGTTACAATTTTACCTGCATTTTCAGTCACAATGAAAGTGTAAATGAGGGTTAGTCCACTGTACCAAGGAAGGCCTCCAGGATGATGCTAATGATCCTCCAGGCAGAAGCACATTAATTCAATTGAGATTTGTGAAATGAAAGTCCTGGTTATAATTCATTCACTGAATATTTGGTGCTGCAGAATGTGAGGGGGAATCTGTGCACTACTTGTAATGGGCCTTTTACACAGAATGAAATGAAAGGCAATGGATGAAGGTCTGTGTGTGCGATGTTCCACATTGTTGAGTTTTAGTTGTAAATGTAGTGAACATATCCACATACTTAATCATCTTTGTGTAATATGGGTGTTTTTTCAAATCTAGACACCTTCATTTCCCAGGTGTTGATTTTTATTAAATTGATTAGATTTAATTTTTTTATTTTGGTTATATTAAGATTACATTGAAACCTTTCGGAAAGTTGCTTAGTTTTTAACATGCTTTTATTTTTGCTGTTTTTCAAATGCAAAAATAATTTAAATTTTTATTAATTTATTCTTGCCCCAGATCCAGAATTTAAATTTTAAACTATGAAAATCTATATCTATATATAATCTAAAGAAGAGTGAGATAATGATTTTGTGCTCAAGAAACATTTCGGTAACACTTTATTTTTAGTTGTCCTTGTTATGCGTTACATGTACTTACTAATATAGTAACAATTAATTATGCATAATTGCATGCAAGTAACCCTAAACCAAACCCTAATCCTAACCCAAATATAGTAAGTACATGTAGTTAATTAATATTACTCAGTACTTAAATGAATAATTACACTGTGACAACAACACCTTAAAATAAAGTGTAACCAACATGTCTTATTATTATCAATGGTCAAAACAGTCAATTTTTTGTGCAAACCATTATACTTTTTTACATCATTTGATGAATAGAAAGTAGAAATGAGCAGCAAATATTTAAAATTGAAATCTTCCTCACAGAATAAAAGCATTAATTTCTTTAACAAATCTGACTGACTCCAAACTTTTTAACAGAAATGTACAATACGCAACCTGATATCATGACGAAATGTACTTTTGGGAACTTTTTCACAAGACGCGAAATACGTAAAACCATGTAACTTTCCTGACATATCGAATGTGAAATGTCCACTGGGTGGTGCTAAAAGAGTGTTTAGTTTTTTTCCCTGGAACAGATGAACGTACATATGGTACGTTTTATGTGATGTTGGTTTTGTACGTCACTGCAGTTCTGACTTGAAATGTCTGTTGAGTGGCGCTATAACTGTAATGCTCCATGACGTTTTAAAATAAAGTACCATCTGCACTACACCTAAACCTACCCGATAGTATATGAACAAAAGTGAATGTGACATAAAAACGCAATCGCAAGCATGCCGTTTTAGCTTGTTTTTCGATCTGTCATCTTTCAGCTCTTTCATCATGAGTCATGTTTTTGACGGGATTCGTACCCAAGGATTCTGCATCCTAAGTCCAATTCCATGCTGGCTGAGCTACAGAGTGAGCTGTTTTACCCCCTCTAGTGTTAATTTCTGTTGGAAACTGCAGTGATATGTACTTATTGGTATGTATTTCGCGTCCTGCAAAAAAGTTCCCAGAAGTACGTTTTCATGATGAGACCAGGTAGCAACTACATATTATTTACTGTATGTCTCATAGTGTGTAATTTATGTCCCATAGTTGTGCTGTAATTTCCACCACAGAAACATAAAATAAAAGCTTTGAAATTCTCCTCCTAAGACAATGATCCCACCATGACTCCCTTGATGATAGTATTCTGAAGGAGAGAGCAACCATATATTACACGTGTTCAGAAGTTCATGACCCCATAGATGCATGTGGTATGATGTCATGTCTTGTGTAGAAAAACAGATAGACCATTATATCCTTCTCGGGCATTTTTCCACTCTGTATTCTGCTGTGTAGGTAGTTCTGTGACAGCACATGTTCGATTAGCATTCGTTCGGGGATGTGACAAATGTTTGTCTCTGCTCTGAGGTCTCTCAGGCCTGACTGCGCCTTGAGAATCCCACATAGATCCAGTGCAGGTGGGAGTTTCCCTTCTGAGTTACACTCCTGATTTTCCTCCCACCAGCACAATACATCAAAATATGGCCAAACTAGGCTGTTAACCTGTCTGTCTCCAAGGAAAATTTATTTATTTTTTTTTCTATTTGTAGCCTACCTCCTATTTTCTCTTATCTCTCAGGGTTGATTGCTATCACAGCATTGATATACTATAGAACATATAGGCATATAAAAGTCCCCTTTGTACTAAAATTTAGGATGAAAACAACACTCTGAAACATTATTAGTGTTAGTCCTACCAACTCTGTGAAGAGAAGAAAGAGATATGAAAATCTAGAGATTAAACAGAAGGTTTCATGATGAATTCAAATGAACTTCCTCATGATGAGCCCCTTTTATGCATAAAAAATCAATTAGGGTGAATTCAGATGGAAAATTAAGGTGCACATCTTCTCACTGACTGAGGTATGACTCATTATTAGAAATAAACCGACTTTCAGCAAAGTCCTAACTTTACTACTTAAGAGTTTTGAAATACTGAAATGGAAGAAAAAAATCAAAAACATCATGCAACAACTTCCATCAATTCATGCGTGAAACTTTTCCCATCGTTTTATGGACAGTAAATGAGTTCCCAGTCATTCTGAACCGAAAGCCTGCTCCACAGTGTGCTACAAATGATTCACAGCCCCAGTGGTGCTAATTAGAGACAGGATGTGCATTGGGACCTACTTAAAGTGATGATGAAGGGAAAGATGATGCACAGTGAGCTCACCTTTACAGCACCTAGATATTCTCATTTTCCAGCTGAACTCTCCCTCATTGATTTTGCATTATTTCAAATTGCTAAGCTAAGAAAGCATTTTTGAACCCCATAGAAAATAAATCGCGTAATTAAGTTGTTTTGCAGCAGGAATAAACAATGGGTTTCATTATACATGAGCAATTTACAAGGACGAGCGGGTGACCTGGGGTTATTAGAACATCGCGGGCTGTCTGTCGCTTGTTATCGTCAATCGCAACGGTATTGTTTGCTCATTTTCAGAACGAATCTGAATAGAAATGCCGTTTTATACACCGTCAGCCATCAGTTGCTAGATGAAGCCCTGTCCGATCAGCCAATAATTAGTTTTTACGTGATTCACAGCAGATCAAAACTATTCTGATGGATCCTCTGGGCCTGATGTAGGTTAAGACCCAAGTGGAGATGCACATTGATTTTGGAGTGAATGCGAGCAGCGGCGTTATCGACTGTTGTGGCTTGAACCTCTGTCCATTAGTTCCACAAATGAAGGTCGAGACGTTCATGCGATCAATCTATAATGCGTTCGTACATCTCGAGCAAGACGGCGCCTATTATGACACTGGCTGAAAGTGAAAAGCTATTTGAGGTATGCCGCTTGCGGTCCATGCAAATGACTGCAGCATTGTCTCCAGTCCTGCGCTCTTTGTTGTCTCGCAGCGTCGGGTAAAACACACCAGAGAAAGGCAGAATATTCATGAGAGAAGCGCAGGACAGTCAGTCAATGGGTGCACAGCACTCGAAGGACTCGCCCGGCAGCCCGGATACTTTCAGCGAGTCAAGAGAAAGTCATTGCTGTTCGGCATGCCATTCACGCGCCACCTCGACTCAGGTTTGCTCTCTTAGCTCCATAAGAGCTTTTCTCATCTGCCATTTTCAATATCATGCCCAGAGGCAGTCCTGATGCTGTGAAATGTGCTGTGAAAGAGATGGTAGAATCCCCTCTGCTCCTTTATTCAATACAGTATCCTCTTTAGATGTCTAAACTGAAGTGGAGCAATTTGGAGAGAATGAATTCTGACAAACATGCAATTGAATGACCATAAATACGCGGTTAGAATATTAGTGCTGACATTTTCCTTTAATCTATTTGTCAGTCATGTGCTGACTCCTTCTTAATGACCTGCTATCATGGCAAAAAGATTGCTGACATGCTCGATCTCATTTCCTCCCCTCATCAGCAAAAGAGACACGGCCCAATTTCCTTAGAAGTCCTACTGATGACCACGAATGCGCCTAGCTTTATGGCCCCATGTATATTGATACGGTGATGTAAAATTTATATGTTGAGCTCATTAGGAGGAACTGGTGTCTTGCATCAACCTCCTCCTAGGGCATTCAAGACTCTCAATAGAGTGTTTAATGAATATTAAACTGTATGTTTGATCTCATAAAAATGCAATCACGCTGTCATCAAAGAAACCTTCTTGTGGAATGAATGTAAATTATGCAGGTAATTATGTGTGGATTGCCCAGAAAATGCATTAAAACATGTTTTTTTTTGTGGGCAAACTTCATGAATGTTTATGCTAAATGTTCTGGCTCTTTTTGGTAGTTCTTCATGAGCGTAAATATATAAAATATAAACTAGCATTTATATCCTTTTCTGTCGGTTTTGGTGTGTTTATGTTTCTTAAGAGTATTCGATTAAAAGGCCTTTCTACATGGAAGATCGTAGAGGAGTATGTCCTCATACTCCACATTTTACCTCTATAAGTGAATGATCCTATTTGCATAACACTCAAATAATAAATTGACAAAAATGAGAGATGAACAAGTTAACGAGCACGGATTGAACAACTTGCAGAATTGTCACATCGCTATTATATTTATTTTCATCTCATAATATTGTAAATATTAATATATTTATTTTAATTACTTCATTATTCTTTAATTTATCTTTGAAATGAAGGCAGGAGAGTTAATTGTGCACCCAGAATGGGACTACTTCAAAACAACCCACAATCATTCAAGTAAACATGCTTTAATGTTATGGAGGAATTCATGCATTACATACTGTGATCCTGGGTACTTTTGAAGGGGTCTTTAGAGGACTCCTGATAGAGAGCCATTAATTAGGTCTTTGAGTGAATAGCTTTTGTGGAGTGAGCTGTCTGCATCCAAGACATGTGTCATCTAAAAGAGAAAGAGTATAATAGTGAATACTGCACCAAGAGATATTAGTATGCATTTCATTTTGGGCTTGTCCAGTTATGCACAAAGAGCTCTGCAGATTCTGCATTAGAAATGACCATTAAATATCAACTAGAGCTCATTACACAATCTAAAGAGGAACCAAGAGTTCCAGATCAAATATGAAGAGATAATATGTGAAGAAAATGAAGAATAAGCTCTTATCAAGAATAGCAGTAAACATCATTAGATAAGTGAAAAAAGGGTAAAAAAAAAGGCCTAATGGAATAGCTAAATCACAGATTCTGTTGGGCAGAAAAAAAAGAAATGTAAAAACAAGTGGCACTATTTCTTTGCTGGGTCAACCATGAAAAACTTATTTGCTTATTTGAAATTACCAGCAAGACTGAAAGTTGTGTAAGACAAAATGATGATGATTTCTACTGAAATAATATTTAGGTTGGTAATGAATAGGATAATATTTAGAGGATCAATCAATATCAATTTGTTTGAGTGCATCACACTCTACAGTATGTTTTGGAGTAAACAAATTCAATCCTTCATTAAAAAAGTTTTAGTAGAAAATGTCTTTTACTCACTATTGTGCTAACCTTTTAATTTAGATTGTTCTGTCATTAAAAAATGTTTGAGATACAAAGAGTTTCATAAACAGCATTGCAGCGCTGTAATGCTAATGTAGCAGTGAGTCCCTGAGATGTAAACCAATTAACCAGGCAAAACTACAGTCTTTGCTGGATAAGTGGATGCCTGACCTTTGAAAATGGTGACATTTTAAGATCTCTCGTATAAGTCGAGTAGACTTGAAAGACTTGAAAGAAAATGGGAGTATTCTTATTAGGAATAGGAGAGAAACCAAAAATAACATTTTAAGCATGTAAATGGTCCTGAGCAGTTCACAACTGGTTCAAAATGTGAGTTAGCAGTGTTATCATTGTTAATAAAAAAGAATATCATTAACATTAGCATTATTTGTCAGCTTGGTTGGCAGAACTTAATTTAATTTTCAAAGAAAACTGATTTTCTGGATGAATATCAGAGAGAGGAATACAGCATGGCAAACAGAATTCTATATATACCATATAGAAGAGGTGTATTTATGTACTATATACACTCACAGGCCAGTTTCTAGGTACACTTTGCTAGTACTGGGTTGGATCCCTTTTTGCTTTCAGAATTTGGTTCATATTGGCATTATAGCATCACACAGTTGCCACAGATTTGTCAGCTGCACATCCATGATGTGTGTCTCCCTTTCTACCACATCCCAACGGTGCTCTATTGGTTTGAGATCTGGTGACTGTGGAGGGCATCTGAGAATAGACTGTCATGTTCAAGAAACCAGTTTGAGATAATATGAGCTTTGTTATCTTGCTATCACAAGATATGTTGCCACCAGTGTTGCCAAATCCGCTGTTTTCCTGCAGAATTGGACTACTTTAACACTGTTGCTGCAGGTTGTTTTTCATGTCCGTGGGTTGAAGCGACCCCAATAACGTGATATTTAGCCCCTGCAATGCAAATTTTACTTGGGGAACCTCACCAAAAAATGTGTATTTTACCCCCCTGGAACGCAATTTTTACTGGGGGATCGATAAAATTGATTGCAGATTGTGTTGGCCATGTCTGCATGCCTAAATGAATTGAGTTGTGATTGCCTGATTAGATATTTGCGTTATTGAGCAGTTGAACAGGTGTACCTAATAAAGTGGCCGGTGAGTGTATGTGTATATATTTACACATACACAAAAGAAATATACAGTTATGAAACAGGATGCAGGACGTACATATCTATATAAATGATTTATATGCATAGATATGACGAACCAGCTGATGAAAAGAAGATGCAGAGGGAATAAACATGTTAGCGTTTGAAATACAGCCAAACATTCAATATATCCTCCATATGATGTCCAAAGACAGACAGTGAAATTGAAAATCTAGACAGTTTTCTGAGTATGTTATTAAATAATATGAATGAATCACCAAGATAGAAACAGAGCCTCAGCTATGAGAATTGTTTTAAATCAAATTTCCACCTTGAAAGAAAATTACAACATAATATGCATGACAAAGAGTAAATCAGGGGAAAAATGAGCCACATAAAGAATCAGTCTCCAGCTCATGAAGCTTTTGCTTTGGATTCTGGGAAACCATAGCCATGAAAAAAGAGATAATTAAAACAATAAGCTGCTTGATAACTTTCTGACAGTCTGCTGATTAGCTATCCGTCATGTATGTCTAGAGCAGAAAAAAATAATGAGGCAGTGAAATGAAAGTACAACAAGAATTTCTGCTAGGAAACTATAATTGACAGTACTTCAGTTTCCCACTAAGACATCACTGCAAATAAAAGTTCTTATTTTACTCTAAAACTAACTAAGAACAAGACTAGCACAGATGCTGTTTTTCTTTCTTAATATTTTTATTTCTTGAATTTTGTATCATGTTAAATAAATCTAGCTTCTGTTTATATCACGCTTTTTAATTCAGTTCCATTTGTGTACCAAAGCAGTGCAAAGCAGTGCAGCTCCTTTCTTTTAATCAGTGCACAAAAAATCTAATACTCTCTTTCTGTAGAGAAAATCCCTCTGGAAAGGTCTTGACTGAATATTTTATGTGACTGCCTCCAAATTTGTATTTATTTTCATCCACTGTCTTTTAAAAAGGCTTGATAAAAACGCTGAAGTTCGTGGCATTATACAGGTGTAGCAGACTCTGAAATCTAAGCTTTAGCAAGTAGCTCTAATTAGTTCTGCTCTGACAAGGTGATCCAGGCAAATTCAAGACAATTCCTTTAATCTTTTCGAAGATTAGAGCTGTCATCAGTTCAAATGGTTGGTGAGCAGCCACACAGTCAGTGGCTGATGAAACAAAAATCTCCTTTAGGCTGTTGCCGAAGGATTATTTTGCGAAGCCAAGTAAGGTCATCTAGTGTTAAATGCGCAAATGAGCTGCAAAACAGAATTAATCTGCAAGGCAATCAAGCCTGCCCTTGTCTAAAAACCTCAATTTACGCCCTCTCGATTGCGGTATGTTTTGCCCAAAATAACATGCAAAGCTCACCAAAAGCCTGGCCTCTTGAAACCAAGTATGGTTTCTTAATTTTGTAGATTTCACATTGTGCACACAAAATGTCATTATCTCTGTCTGTCAGGCACTTCAATCCAACTTTCATGTTCCTTCGGAAGTCATTTAGGGCCAAACGTCTGCCTCGAGGGCACCGGATGTGATTGAGTTGCTGGTGTCCTAATACACAGTGATGGTTCATACATAACACCAGCACATCCTGCTTGTCTGATGAGCTCTCTTCTTTGCCCGGTGACCTCTGAAGAAATGCCAGGCTTATCATTTCCCAGTAATTGGCTGAGGGAAGGGGGGAGTTCCATTCGGACAAATGAGATCGGAAATATAGCTTGTTTTTTTTTTATGTTTGCAAGGAATTTGTTTCCATTACCATTTCTAGTCCACTGTAAGGGGTAATGGGCAAAAGGATCTTTTGTCATCATTTTGCAACGTGGGAGGAGTTCCTGACACAGATACCGTGACCTATGGTTTCAGAGCCATTGCATACAATTGTAAGAAATTAGATATCACAGTCACCCTCATTACAAACTTTCCTAGATGGTGTAGCAAATCAGCTGAAAAGGGAAATGTATATAAATAATTACAATTAATTATGATTAATTACAATTATTTATATCAGCTGACAGTAATAACTGTAGCAGAATTAAATTGCTATCAACTAATTTGTTCGTCCAGTGAACATTCAGTGTAAGTTCATATCAACTCTAAGAAAAGATATTTTCGTGGCCACAGAAAATACTTTCCGAAGTATGAATGCATTAGAGCATGTAGTAAAGATCAAAATCGTAAAGGGACATTATCTATAAGCAGATTCAGAAACTAGTCTAACAAACTAGTCTAACAAACAAACAAACATACATACACTCACGCATACATACAAAAGGGGAGCTAAAATGGATGAATGAAGCCAATAGAGAAACCAGAGAATGCAGTTATGGAAAGAGTCTTAACCACCTGAGTAAAACCATCAGCGCCGTTTATAACGGGCTCTACAGCTTATACTAAACCTCTGTTTCGTTTAGTTAAATGTACGATCCTTGCATTGCCTTGGTCGTTGACGAGTGTCCGGATGCAGTCTCGGATGAAAGTTTTGATGGTTTCAAGGTTTTGGACTCGCGATCACGTTCTTCCAGGTTGAAGAGTGATGAATTCCAAAGATGTCCTGACTCGATGGTGATGGGGAGTTTCTTCCCAGGTAGAAAGTGAAAAAGAGCTAAGAAAGAGATCTGCTGAGATCCGAGGATCTTTGGTTGAATGGAAAGTCAAGGCCGCAAGGCCTGGCGCAAAAACTTAAGGGTTGCTGAGGAGCTCACATCCTCCTCATCCTCTTAGGATCTAAAAGAACCGCAGACTGCGCAGCGGGTCACTGATGTGAGAGATTTATCTGCTATAGAGGTCACTCTTTTCGGGTGTCAAAGAGCCAGTGGGTTTGGAGGGAAAGTTTACGACTCTTTGTCTCCAAGCATGGTAATTTGCATATGTAACTGGATCGGAAGTTGATATACAAACTGGTAAAGATTCTTAGAACACTAATATGTTGCATAGGTATCAACATATAACATACACTCTCAATTAGATCATCCGAAGATGAATTGATAGAGACCAAATATGGTATACACTCTTAAAAATAAAGGTGCTTCACGATGCCATAGAAGAACCTTTTTGTCTAAATGGTTCCATAAAGAACCTTTAACATCTAAAGAACCTTTCTGTTTCACAAAAAGTTCTTTGTGGCGAAAGAAGGTTCTTCAGATTATAAAAAGGTAAGAAAGAGATGGTTCTTTAAAGAACCTTTGACTGAATGGTTCTTTGTGGAACCAAAAATGGTTCTTCTATGGCATCACTTGAAGAACCTTTTGAAGCACCTTTATTTTTAAGAGTGTAAGTGAGGTGATATTAACTAGTGATCTATCATAAGCATGCATAAAACAGTATACAATACACAAGAACATATACAAGAACAGTAATAATATACACAATGACCTGAAGGATATGTGTGTTCATTCAAAGAGAGGTTTTTCTATGAATTAATTAGAGAAGAGTCCATTTTTATGGCATAATGTCTTTCCTAAGGTTCAAAGATGGTGAGAGAGAGAGAACTTTCAACATGCCATTAGGTCATAAAGTTTATCTGGTCTGGCTGAAGTGTCCTGGTTGCCATGGTAATCGGGGGCCTGGAGTAATTCACAGACATACTGGCACCCAGTATGTGTATTGGGTGAGGGGTCTGTGATTATTTATTAATCTAATGACTAATTGATTTGTTAAATCTAATGAAAAATTGTGTATCTGATTGGTCCAAATGCTACAATGGCTCGGTGTAACTTTACTCTTGTACAGCGTACAAAGGGAACCATCTAACCAATAAAACCGTCCAATACTTTTATAGTAACAGCATTGCTAGAATCTGCGGACAGATGTCAAATGGTATATTGACTTGCATCATGTAATAGTGTCCAATAATTTCCGATGGCATAAAGATTTTACTGCATCTGTTAGTTCTGCTCTGCTAGAGGAATGTATTTATGTCCTGGCTGACTCACTGCCTGCTGCTTGTAAAAGCTGTTTATTTGCATATTTTATTTGCATACTCTAAATGATATAATTATTTCTAATATAAATCAGGGGAATACCATAAACTGCAGTCTGTCTGTTTATTTGAAAGTCACCTTTATATACATTTTGTAGTTTTAAAAATGTCATGACATGTAACCAAATTTTATGAGTAAATAAATGAGTGGAAATGACTAATGAGTGAAAATGATATTAATTTAAGCAGAGACAATAAACACAAAGTAATAATTACATTACAGGAAAATTTGGATGTTTTGTATGTTGATTCAGAGTTGATGTCATCTAAAGTTCTTGTAGGGGTTGGCATCATCTCTTCACAGGCACACATATATATTTTTTTTGTTAATATTGTTAATATACTAAGAATATGAAATGAATTACACCCATTAATGGTGTTAATGTCACACAGTTTAGTCAACAAAAAAACAAAAGTGTTAAACTTTCTCTTGAATCTCAAAATAATGAATTGAAGGGGTCAAAGTGAAATTCATTAAACAAACAAATAACATTTGTGCTTCATATTTACCCACAAAACATCATTCTCCACATTTTAACAGTCCACTGGAGAATATATTTGAAACTTTATCACCCAACAGACCCAATTAGAACATTTCTAGTGACCGAACTGTATTATCTGCAAGCATAAATTTGTCATAAATGGTCATAAAATATGAAAGCATATGATTCTTTGGTTGACACTGCAGAGGCAGCAAGTGAAATATCTGAAAACATAAAGGCTCCAGGTTTATTTCTTATAGAAACTTTTTTTTTCTTTTTTTTGTGAAATAATGAAATAGGCTTTATGCACTGAAATAATGCTATTTTGATAAAAATGTTTTGTTTTTTTCTGACTTGCTTGTTTTGTGCACATGCAATTAGTTTGGAGCAATTAGATTAAGAGGACTTAATGAGTGTAAGGCTCTGGGCCAAAAAAGATTGTTGGGACTGTAAAGTCCCAATCTAGTTGATAATTTGTATGAAATCTTAATATAATATAATATAATATAATGTGATATAATATAATATAATATAATATAATATAATATAATATAATATAGTAAATAGAATAGAATAGAATAGAATAGAATAGAATAGAATAGAATAGAACAGGAATATGAATTCACTTAAGCAGAATTACATTTGGCACAAAGACACAAGCTCCCATACTTCCAAAGCTCAAAACAGATGCAACTTTAAATTTCCATAGCAACAGACTAAACTCCCGAAGGGAAAAAAACAGTTGATGGAATTGCAGTGAGATGAACAAAGAAAGACTTTCTTTTTCCCCAGATGGCAGTCCGGTAGTGCTTTTTATTTCTCCTGACAATTACGAGTAAAATACAGACCATCCCTGGCAGAATCTCTGAGCTCTAATCCTCTTCTGAACTGAAAACCTCAGTTTATGTGCTTCTAACATCACAGACAAAAGCTTAACCGAGGTACCAACATTATCCTCTTTAAGACAGAATTGTGGACTTCATAGCACACAGATTATCCTGTGCTTTTGTTACTCTTGCTTATTGTGTTTCATTCTATCAGTAACGATGGAAGTCATAAAACCCGTGTGTCACCTCATCATTCCACTGCTTTATGGTTCATGGTTTATGGTTCTATTGATTCATTGACTGCCCTATTGAACATCACAGAGGGAGCTACACAGTCACTGTATGCAGCAAGTTTTCTCATATGGCGATTTATCTTCATGTTTACTGAAAACAGTCCCCATAAGAATCGTCTTAGAATCGCTCCAAAGGACATTTTGTAACGCGCTTGACACCAGGAGCATCTACCGGACTCATGACCGATGTGCCATTTTGAAGCAGTGCCCACATTACAGTGTACTTCTGAGACAGTAACGAAGAAAAAACCTGGGATCAGCACTGAAACCACATTAAGAGCTGGCTATTCTCATTCCTTCTTGGAGGTTACTTAGTAACTTTTTTTCCCCCATGATGGCAATATGAGACCAGTGTGAGTTGCTGCACTTCAGTCTGATTCATGTTGGTACCCTCTGCAATCTCAGGTTCGCTTAGAAGGGGTATCCAACAAAGAAAAAGCAGAGGTGAGTGCTTCACCTCTAATAATGTCTGTAGGCCACAATCTCCTCCAGCCAGAGCCAGTCATCTCACAGTCTTTCAGAGATACTGTATCAGAGTAACCCAATAAGCCAACCAACATACTTTCAAACCAAAAGTTAGAACAAAGTAGAACATAGATCCTTCCAAATAACTACAGTAGCAAGAATGTTGAAGATGTTGTGAAAGACATGAATCGACTACATAAAAAGAAGTGATGAGCAATAGGCAATTCAATTTAATTAAAGATGATTAAATTACTTCAAGTTTTTGCTCTTTTCTATGTGTGACAACAAGTAGAAATTATATATGTTAAATACTACATTTATTCCAAGGTAAATTACAATCACTACTTCACTTGACAGTAACATTACTTCATTTATGTATTGGTTCAGGCTATTGTGCTAAAGTTGATAGAAACTGAAATGTTTACAGTATTATAAAGTGTTAGGAACAGTTCTGTTCAATTACTGTAAATTTACATGCTGTTATTTAAACTACCTTTAAGTTTTTGTTTTTTTTTGAAAGAAGTAAATATTTTTTTTGAACAAGGATACATTTAATTGATCTAAACTGACTGTAAATACATTTATAATGTTGAAAAAGATTTATATTTCGCTGTTCTTTTGAACTCTCTATTCCCCAAAGGATCCTGAAAAAGATATATCATGATTTTTGCAAAAATATTAAGAAACAAAACTGATTGCAACATTAATAATAATAAATATTTATTGAGCACAATTTAGCATATTAGAATGATTTCTGAAGGATCATATAACTCTGAAGACTGGAATAATGCCTGCTGAAAATTCAGCTTTGCCATCACAGGAATTAATTACATTTTTAAAATATATTAAATTACAAAAAAAAAAAGAAAAAAAAAAAAAAAAAGATATCACTTTACAATACTGGTGCCCAAATATGCATTCATTCATGCTTAACTAATACACAGATAATCACGAGTTAATTTATAATTAATTTATAGTTATTTATTTATTAATGATTACTACATCAGCAATTAATAAACATTCTATATGATTCGTATTAAGTAATAAATAAATTGTTATTAGTTAAATGTGCCATAATGTATTAGTTGTAATGTATTACATATTATATTAACTAATGATGTAAATTTATATGCTAATTACCATAGTAGTCAATATGTACTTCAGCTTCTAAATGTCTGCTTTAATTAATCATTAGCTAATGATTTGCAAAAGTATCATTATGTTATGACTTTACTTGTTGAGGCACAGAACTATTAATTAATTGTTAAATATGTCATTGTGGTTATGGATTTTGAATTAGTTAGTTAGTCATGTGCCTCAACAAGTAAAGTCATAACATAATGATATCTTTGCAAATCATTAGCTAATGATTAATTAAAGCAGACAACGGGAAGTTGAAATGCATGGCTTCAACCCATTGTGGTAATTAATACATGATTTTACACTATTAGTTAATATAATATATTATTAGGGAATTAATACATTATGACACATTTAACTAATAACAATTTATTGATTACTTAATCTATAAATCATATAGAATGTTCATTTGTTGCTGATGCAGTAATTATTAATAAATGGTTTAGTTCTTCATGAGTTATATATTAAGTCATGATTATCTGTACATTAATTAAGCATGAATTAATGCATATTAGTGCCAGCGTATTGTAAAGTGTTACCAAAATACAAACAAACAGTTATTCTGAATTGTAATAATATCTTACAATATTATTTTTATAGTGTATTTTTGATTAAATAAACTCCATAGTGAGCAATGGAGACGTTTTTCAAAAACATAAAAAAAAAACAAAAAAAAACAACAACTTGTCTTTCAAGATAATAATGCTCCGCAATCTCAGAAATCATTCCAAGCACGTTACTGGAAATCATGCTGAAATCTCAAGCTTATTTCTATAGGATATTTTGTAAAGTTGGGGACACTTAATTTCTAATGATTATCATCAATTTGATTTCATAGATACTATTTAAACTAAACTGAGCTAGACAATGACATCTCTGAATTCAATAATGAAATGCCTTTAACTGAAAATTGAGTGTTTAATCTTATTATTATACATTACTGACACTCTATCCTCCAATTTGATATTGTTAAGTGCACAATCTGTATTGTTAAAAGCGCTATATAAATAAAGGTGACTTGACTTGACTTAAAGCTTGTGTAAGTTAGCAATGACGTGAGTGCTGTATGTGAACCGCAGTTAGTACAGGAGTTATTGTATTGTGAGGTGGCCTTAGAATACATAAAATATAAAAGGACAAAAAAGAATTATTTCATAAAAATCATTCATTTTATGTAAATATATCCTAATATGTTTTAGAATAAATTGGATTTTTCTTTGCCATTCAATTTAGTCTTCCCTATTTTCCACTTTGCATCTCTAATCTTCCAGCCGTGGCGGCAGCAGCAGAAACTAACCCTAAATCATCCTGAAATCAGGCAAATGGAACCCCTGATTACAACATTTCATAATCCACTGACGACTGACACAGCAGTCTGTATAGTGTATAAAGAGAGCCGAGCCTATGTGGAAACCATTAATATCATTAGAATAGAGGCTCCTTCCAGCTAAAGTGGAGTACTGCAATGCAAACACATGAAGAAGAGATGGATGTGCACTGGTCAAAAGGAAACAGAGGGAAAGTGAGAGATCTTGCCCCATGCAGGCTGTAGATGATTTTAAATTCCCTCGTGTTTGCTTTGCTCTGTACTGTAGCCTGCAGTTGGGCTTTTCCTCTATTTGCTTGTTTTGGAAACAGGGTAGTGCTGTGGGCTTAGCAACTTAAAGTAGGATACCGGATTGTACTGTAAAACAGAAAAAAAGCTACAGCAGGCTCAAGAAACTAACAAAGCAAACACAGTAAGCGTTGAATTTTAAACTAGGGGGTCAAGACCTGTACTTGAGAACCTACAAATACAGTTCTACCTGGATATGAGGAAAAGGAAATGCCTTCAATTACTCCTCTAAGCTTATTTTGTTGTGGGACACATTTAAAAAACTTCTTCTTTTGTATTCTTTGACTTCCTTTTACTAAGTTAGATTACCTCACAAGATCTCTGATTTAGGCAAACCGCTTGGAATGCAAAAAGCATCAAAGTTTCTGATGAATCAGAAATTTCAGGTTCTTCAGTGTCTTCTTCTCTTTCAAGTAGATGTCTCGGTACCCGTGAGAATATCTGGTGGCAAAGTTCAGCCTCCTCATTTACAACACATCATCACTGCACCTGCCAAACTCATTAAGAGGAATCAAAAATAAGAAAACTAATTAAAGTCACGTTGGTGCCAAACCGTGTTTTCCAATTTTATTTTGTTTTCTCTGAACTACAGAACGAGTTTGAAGAGGAGACATCTGCATGTTTGATCCTCTTCTCTTCACTTTCTCCTGACAACGCTCAGTGCTGTTGTGAAGGGAATCTTTGTGAGACATGTGTAGAATGAAAATGAATCACACTGTTCATTTCCTCCTGCCTATTTTCCTCACATTTCTTCCTGTTGTTCGTTTTGCTGGAGCAAAATTAATAACTGAACACCAGTCACAGTCAGGGAAGATGACGATCATGGTTGGTGTGACTTCACTTCTGGGAAACCGAAGTACATTTTTGTAAGATAACAAATGATTGAAATAGCTTCAGCAGATGAAACAAAGCGGTTTTCCGACTCATAGCTCACTTTTGATAGAAAGATAATCAGTGAAGAGGCATTTTATTTACAGCATTTGGGTAGATGATGGATTTTGCTCCCGTGAATTTATCAGATTTATTACTGTTATGATTTTCTCAGAAGTACTGTCATCATTCATGCGTTTGCAAAGTATTAAGCATTAGATGCAAGGGGACCATTTCTGAATTTTTATATGCTGTTTTATTTGACTTGAAAAAGTTTATCTTCAGTGTTTGTGACAAATACATTGTCATAAAAAATCTTCAGTTAATTTTTTCATGTCATGAGCATATGGGCATAAGTGTTAGTTTAAGAGTTAAGGTCACTTAAAGGGATAGTTCACCCAAAAATGAAAATTACTCCATGATTTACTCAACCTCAAGCCATCCTAGGTGAATATGACGTTCTTCTTTCAGACGAATGCATTTAGAGTTACATTAAAAAATGTCCTGGCTCTTCCACACTTTATAATGACAGTGAATGGTGGTCGGGATTTTGAAGCCCAAAATAGTGTGTCCATCCATCATAAAGAGTACTCTACACAGCTCCGGAGCATTAATAAAGGCCTTTTTTTTTGTGTAAGAAAAATATCCAAATTTAAAACTTCTGCTAACTGTTATACTTGCATTCATGAGAGAGTGGCGTCCAGCAGATGATGCAAGATGTGTAGCAATAAGCCAGGAAATTATTAAATATCGCAACACAATGGAAACAAGCCACAACACAACAAAATAAGCACAACACAACGGAAACAAGCAACAACACAATGAAAACAAGTCGTAACAGTGGGAACAAGCCACAAATAATGAAAGTAGCACAACACAATGGAAACAAGTCGCAACACAATGAATGTAGCACAACACAATGGAAACAAGCCACAACACAATGAAATTAGCACAACACAATGGAAACAAGTTGTAACAGTGGGAACAAGCCACAACAGAATGAAAATAGTGCAACACAACGGAAACAAGTCGCAACACAACGAATGTAGCACAACACAACGGAAACACAGCAGCAAAACAAAGGAAACAAGCCACAACACAACGAAATTAGCACAAAACAATGAAAACAAGTTGTAACAGTGGGAACAAGCCACAACAGAATGAAAATAGAGCAACACAACAGAAACAAGCCACAACACAACGAAATTAGCACCAGTGGTGTATAAAGTACCTGAAAGCCATACTCAAGTAAAAGTACAGATATCTTACCAGAAAATTACTTTGGTAGAAGTTGAAGTCACCGTTTAGAATATTACTTGAGTAAAAGGCTTAAAGTATGTGATATTTATTGTACTTAAGTCCGAAAAGTATTTTTTTTTAATCTTAAACGTACTTAACTACTGAAAGTAAAAGTACAAGGAAATGCAAAATGGAAAATAAGCAAATAAATATATGTATATATATATATATATATATATATATATATGTGTATATATATATATATATATATATATATATATATATATATATATATATATATATATATATATATATATATATATATATATATATACAGTGGGTACGGAAAGTATTCAGACCCCCTTC